>JAHDVE020002861.1:0-171905 GCA_022606495.2 Halesus radiatus
CTAGAAAAAAATAAGTGTCACACCTAAAAGTATGTTTAAAGTGTAAAATCTGCTGCTTACGAACCCTTTTTCGGATATTTTCATATTTGTAGAATATAAATGAAAAACATTTTAATATTAATACCTCTGCTTTACAAAATAAAATGAAACACGCATTTTGTTTTTTTTTTAGTAAATCGAAACATGCGGCCAGTGTTAAGGGGAAATTTCAAACTTATCGCAACCTGCATAAGGAGTTGAGGAGTGCGTGATGTCGTTCGAATTTTACGAAGTGGATCTCTTCAAGTATATTTATAGCGCCCTTGGGGTGATTTCATCACAAAACAGCGCTATATAAAGTTGACCATTTATTTACGAGTATATGTTATATGAGAATAATTGAAGAGAATGTAGATATTTTTATTTTATTTTAGTTCATGTTATTACAGGTATTTAAAGTAATATGTAGGTACATGAAAAATTTTTATTTTTCACTGAGTCGGGCCATGTCAGAAGTCGGAATAACAGAAGAGAATGTATGAGGCGTTGTATGAATGTGAATGAAGCAAGAAGTGTATGCCAAGATCGAGTTGTTTGGCGGTCCGTCCTCTCTGCCTACCCCTGCGGGGAAACGGCGTGATGGTTAGTTAGTTAGTTAGTTAGTCACTGTAAGAATAACATTACTTTGTTCT
Organism: Halesus radiatus; assembly: GCA_022606495.2. Lineage (NCBI taxonomy): Eukaryota > Metazoa > Arthropoda > Insecta > Trichoptera > Limnephilidae > Halesus > Halesus radiatus. Next base: position 672 of record JAHDVE020002861.1, read on the forward strand.
ACATTAACTCAATTTTCTTTAACTGTTCACATTTTCGGACATCTAATCAAACATTTTCTATAATACTTAATTGTATATAAAAAAAAAACTGTCTTTATGGTTGAGTGGTTACGATCCTTGGCTACGAATCCGGGGGACGTAGGTTCAAATTCCGGCGTGCAAGTAAATTTTATTTGATTAAATTGTATTATTTCACAATTTATTCATATGTATTATAATTGCGGTATGTTACCGAGTGGCAGATACTGTTAGTATCGCCTTGGTAATAGACCACCATTCAGAATCGAAATGTTGCTTGAAGTGGCTTTAACCATGTTTGGTGACCAGATCTGAATAGCCGGGTACTTCCTCACCTTCTTCTATCCCATCTCCTTCCCTTCCTCAATACCTTCAGCCTCACAACATACCCCGATTGGGGATGCCATAGTCTCACATGCTCCAGACGGTTGGGAGCAGTCTGGGACTTTTGTGTGGTATCACATAATAAAAATAAAATAATAATAATATCATAAAGTAAAACCCCTTCGCTTTACGGAGATTTTTTTTTGTGAATTTTTTGTTTCTGGATTTAATTTAAATCTCTATTTTCCAGTATAAATATAATGTAAATTCGTTTGTTTTATTTAATTATTTTTACATTAATACTCAATTTTATCTTATCACATATTGCTAATTTTATCTTTGTCTACGTTTATAATTTATCTATGCTTATGTCATAATATTTCAGTATACCTTGTATCCTGACGAGGAAATCATAGGTTTGGAAACGTATTGATATTTACTTATTAAATAGTGGTTTATACAAAATAACTCTGAATCATTTTATTTTAAAAAATAAACAATAAAATTGTGGAGGCTGTTGATTTGTTTTAATTTCTAGTGTTTAATATATTAAACATGATTATTATTTCAGTGATAGCTAATTATTTACCTTCTCTAAGCACTTATTGTTATTATTTTGTCCATGTTTATTATTTGTGTATGAGGAAGGCTTGTAACGACTAAATCCCTCAATAGGTGGCGTCGAGACAAATTATGTCTATATTTTATTGGTGAAAAATGTTTTGACTTGTCAAATATTTATTAATTGATAAACTAAAGTTTTTAAGACAAGATTTTTGTGCATAGCGCAAAGGGTAACAATTATTTTTATAAACAATAATTATTAGCCTGAAACACTCATCCAAATTGAAAATTGATTGATTTAGCCGTTACAAGCCTTCCTCATACTAATAAAGTTGGTCGTTTACAGGTGAAATATAATAAAAAAAACAGTAATTATTGAATGAAACACTAGTATATATTGATTAACTTGGCGGGTTTGCGATAAGCCGACGTAGCTCAACGGTAGAGCATCTGACCGGATATCAGAAGGGTGCAGGTTCGAGTCCTGTCGGCGACATTTATCTTTTCTCGGAAGGTTTTTTCAATTTGGATGAGTGTTTCAGGCTAATAATTATTGTTTATAAAAATAACTTTTATTTATACTTTAGCAGACCTAGTTTCGCTACTACCGTAGCTTCTTCAGGTACTGCCCTGAAGAAGCTACGGTAGTTCCGAAACCCGGTTGTCAAGAGTATAAATAAAAGAGATGTAAACAAAGTTATCAAATCACCAAGTTACCGCTTCATATGAAAATAAATAAATAATTCATTTTCTTCAATAAATGTGTAATTGTCATCATTATTAATAAAATTTTAAAACAATTCTTTCTTTACTTTATTTGTGCGAGTATACTGTGTACCCTGATGAGGGAAAATTCGCTTCTGATACATGTTATTTATATATCAAACAGAGTTTTTTTTACGTAATAAGGAAACACTTTGAGGTTTGAAATCATATTAAATAAAATAAACACTTTATTATGAACCACGAACAGATTTTATTTTTCGCTATGTATTATAATAGCTATTATATTTATTTATTTATTTATTCACGCCTAGAAGGCTTTTAGATGTTGATACATTTATCACATAGTTTTACACGGGAGTACAATAATGTACACATAAAATAATAAATAAAGTGTAAAAGAAGTAAGTAGGTACAATACAACAGTATGTAGTTACAGCGTAATTATCGCAATGAATAATATATATTATAACAGTTATTATATTTGCCCTGACGAAGCTTGATCTAAGCGAAACCGGTTGGCGAAAAATTAAATAGATTTGTGATTTATACCAAAACGTTTGATATATTTTAGTAAAAATTAAAAAGAATTTATTAAATTTATTTATAAATAAATAATAAATTACGAACTCAAGAAACAAACTAAAGTCGTACAATAAATTTTATAATTTTACTTACGTGATCAGTTTTATGTTTCGACATAAACCACCCTGTATTGAGAGACAGATTGTTACAGCATAACATCTCGGTTCATATTATTTCACCTTAGAATAATATTGAGGCAACACGTTTACCCAGGAATTAGGCGTCTAGATCCCACAACTACAGGCTTACGTACTTCTCGGAAAGATAGCAACAATTATTATTATTATTATATGACTATGATGCCTGCAACGTGAAATAAGACTTGCCCAACGATAAACAAAATCGTAGGTGTGTCCTCAAAGGCAATAATTTACTAAATACATTTCCCTCCATGTTATCACATCGATTTATTGTACAGAGTATTAATGAATGTACTACACAAAATGATACAGGTGTTGATTTTTTGTTGGACAACTTCAGATTCGCGTTCATCACCACAAAAATATAAAGTAAGGCACCAAAAACAAATACACCAGAACTTTCTACTTTTCAAAGTGTTTGAATACCATTTGACTGGACTAATAGTGAATATGCAAACTTTATAAACTTTGCAAACTCTGTAAACTATAGACTTTGACTGTTCTCAACACAGTTATCCTAGGAAGACAGGCGCAGTACAATAACCCTTTTATAGCATTAAGATTGTATAGAAAAATAAAAAATAAATATATGTACGATGAGTACGGTGACGGGAAAAATCAACGCACGTTTTAAAAGTATGAAACGAAAAATCACGAGAACCCAATCTAATCTTAATAATAATAATAATAACAAGAGTAAATTTCTATAGCGCACTTTTGTGAAGGTTCACCTCAAGTGCGCTTTATACTAACTAACCTAACCTGATATAATTGTAAAATAACAGATATACTACATAGTATATATATATATATACATGCAAATTAAAACTATGATATAAAATATTCATGATCAGGTATTATAACATAACAATTTAGAAACTAAGGGTGTAAATAATAAAATATAAAGTAGGTACAAATAACAACAGAGCAAGATAAAATGATATGACATTATATACATGGTTTTCACGTATACTAAGGGAATTAAATAACAATGGGAGAAAACTGCAATTAAAAAAAGTTGTGGAGGATTAAAAGAAACAATGTCCTGAAATTCTGTTTCTACGTACATGAATTTATGTTTTATATGGGATAGGATTTTTTGAATAATTTTGTTTTTAATACCCGTTTGAACTCTGCTTAATTCTGGATGTTAGCAATATTTGGGGGAAGCTTATTCCAGATGACCGGGCCGGATATACGAAAAGCGCGATCATAGTACACGGGTTTATTTGACCGAGAGGGTTCAACTAATCGGTTACCAGCATTAAAATCTGCTGACCTTAAAGAAAGCTGTCTATCACCTGGGTTTTGTCAGACACATAGTTCAGATATATAGCCTTGAGTGCTTTGAAGGTTGATAAGCAAATCTTGAATTCTATTCTTTCAAAGCCAATGAAGGCGATCCCTTAGAAGTGGAATTATGAAGCAATATAGGCTCACCATATATCATTCTCGCCGCAGCATTTAAGACAGACTGGATCCTGTTGAGTTGTTTCTGGGGGCGACCAACATATGCACTATTACAGTAGTCCATACGTGAGACAACAAAATAATTTATTAGTGTTTTAGCTTCATCAGAGGAAAGGCATCTACTGATTGATTTTATCTGCCTAAGATGGAAAAGGCCAGAACTTACAGCCTTTGAGATTTGCGACTGAAGAGATAGACAACTGTCGATAGTGAAACCAAGAAATTTAATTTCTTTGCAAGGAATGATATCAGTGCCCTGAATTTGAATCGGACTGAAATCAAGAAGGTCCTGCCTTCCGGGAAAAGATATCCAAATGAACTCTGTTTTTGTAGGGTTAAGTTTGAGTTTATTAATAGACATCCAACTTGATACTGTGTCAATAAAGGCAACTACCTCATTTTTTGGGATGTGTTTTTCATCCGGGGAACAAAATTATACTATCATCCGCATAGCCTTGTGATTCAAAGCCAGCCGAGTGAATGAGGTGTTCAAGACGATTTGTAGAGAAAATAAAGAGAATGGGACCTAGGACGGAACCTTGGGGAACTCCAAATTCAATTGGAGATTCAGGTGAAGTACGTTTATTGAAAATTACTGAGCTTATTCGTCCAGACAGGCAAGATGTCATCCATTGTAGTACATTACCCCAAACGTATCGAACACATTTAGTAGAATACTGTGATCCACTATATCGAATGCAGCACTCATGTCAAGGATGGATACTAACCCCACTTTACCTGCTTCCATCCCAAGAATCAGATCTGAAATGATCCGCAAAAGGACGTTTTCTGTTGAATGAAACTGCCTATAGGCTGATTGATTTTTCGCAAACAAACCAGCAGAGTTCAAATACCCCACTAATTGATTAGCTACGATTTTCTCTAGCAATTTGGCAAGAAAGGGTAAATTAGATATAGGCCTGTAACTATCCGCAGTGTCAGCATCAAGATTTGTTTTTTTCAGTGTTGGTGTTATTAGTGACTTTACCCATATAATCTTTTTTTAATTCATTACCTTTTTTATAATATATATATATATATATATATTTCAATCACAAAGTTTCAAACTTTTTAACCAGTGTCTAGAGGAGAGTTACACCCCATTAGATTGGAGAAGGGCTGTGATCATGCCTCTATACAAAGGTAAAGGGTCACGCATGGAATGTGGAAATCACAGGGCTATTAGCCTGCTAAGTTCAGTTGGTAAGCTGTATGGTAGGATATTGATTGAAAGGGTACAAATGAAAACAAAGGAAAAAATATGGGATGTGCAAGGCGCATTTATGAGTGGAAGGGGGTGCATGGATCAGATTTTTTCGTTGCGTATGCTCACAGAGAAGTTTCTGGCAAAAAACAGAAACTTTTCTGTGCTTTTGTAGATCTACAAAAAGCATACGACAGAGTTGACAGAAAAAAGTTATGGAAGGTGTTGTCTAAGTATGGTGTGAATACAAATCTTATACAGGCAATCGCATCGCTGTACGAGGGAAGCGTTGCATGTGTTAGGGCAAACGGTGATTTTACGGCGTGGTTTGACATCACAAAAGGTGTTAAGCAAGGCTGCGTAATGTCACCGTGGTTATTCAATCTATACATGGATAATTGTATGCAAGAATTGAAAGAGGTGGGCCTGGGCGCGAAAATTAGTAGTCTGCAAGTATGTTGTCTGTTATATGCTGATGATGCGGTGCTGATTGCTAACAGTATGGAAGATCTACAGTCCTTCGTATCTAGGATGAACGAAGTATGTATGAAGAATGAGCTAATGATGAATGTAAATAAGTCCAAAGTCATGGTGTTTGAAAGAGAGAGTACGAAAACAGTATGCAATATAATTGTGAATGATGAATACTTGGAGCAGGTCAATGAGTTTGTGTATTTGGGTAGTATGTTTACGAGAGATGGAAAGACAGATAGGGATATTGAAAGAAGGGTAAATGCAGGAAATTTCATTAACGGAGGACTTAACGCGGTTGGCGCAAACAAAAAGTTGTCCAAGGAAGCGAAGCTAGCAGTCCACAATGGAGTGCTGATACCAACCTTGATGTATGGCAGTGAGGCATGGAACTGGCAGAGGAAGGATGAAAGTAGACTGAATGCTGTAGAAATGAGATCTCTGAGATGAATGTGTGGTAAAACCATGTATGATCGAGTGAAAAATGTTAAGATTTGTAAAGAATGCAAGGCTGATGTAAGCGTAGTGAGCAAGATTAAGAAAGGGACGCTTAGATGGCTTGGGCATGTAGAGCGAATGAACGAAGAAAGGAGTGTAAGGAGAATATATGACGCGAATGTGAATGGAAGAAGAAGCCGGGGACGCCCGAGGAAGACATGGCACGATCAAGAATCAAATACTCGAGTCGGGCCATGTCAGAAGTCGGAATAACAGAAGAGAATGTATGAGGCGTTGTATGAAAGTGAATGAAGCAAGAAGTGTATGCCAAGATCGAGTTGTTTGGCGGCCCGTCCTCTCTGCCTACCCCTGCGGGGAAACGGCGTGATGGTTACTTAGTTGGTTAGTTAGTTCGGATTCAATCGGATTTGGATATAAGGACATTAATAAATGCGAAATAAACATTGCAATATGGAGGCCAACCCTCTGTTTTCTATATCTCCGGGGAGGAAATATAAAGTACGTATAAATCACTGCGGGCCTCGTGCACAGATCTCTCGCAATAATGTTGATGGAATTATTACTATGAAGATTAGAAATTAGTGCGACGATTTTGACAGAATTTTCGTAAGTGTCTTAATGCGCAGTAAAAATCAACTTCATGGCCGAAAAACAACTCTCGCTTGTCTTAAAATAATACAAACACTAATTTATTTATTGCCTTCGGGGTACATTGTGAGCTCCTGGGGGTGAAGATATTACAGAAATTACAAAAAGGAAAATTTTATTTTAGAATAGTCATCGATTTTGTGGGAAAGATACGAAATCATATTACCGTTTAGCGGTAGAACGTAATAATTATGTTGATAAACAACTTTTTTCTTCAAAAGATTAATTAATTTTATTAATTTATTATTTAAACAACGTTTGGTCGATCAGCAAAGCTTAGTTTGTAGATACCTGCACCGCCCATGGTTGTTTTCTTTCAGCCTTTCTACGTTTCTGAGAATAAATTCTAAAAGTGCCTATGTCAAATGTTTGCATTGTTCAGAAAAAGCGACTGTTTGTCAGAAGAAATTTGCTTTCACATTTGAATTACACGGGCCTCAATTTTATTAATCTTGTACGGTTGACATTGGAATTTAGAGAAATAAAATTCCTATGCTCCCACCACCCCTCCCTATACCAATGTTCAAAGACACGTAAAATGATTACGAAACTTATGAGTAAAACCAGGGGTCGTGAACCTTTTAGCTGCCGAGGGCCATTTCGATATTTGTGTATCAGTCGCAGCCTACATTACTTATTCGTATATGTATGGTACATACGTAATATGTTGTATTTGGTTATTTATTTAATTTAGTACTTTACAACTCGGGGTACGGGCTTAGTAACTAGGATAAGCGATAAATTTATCAGTTCTGACGGCCGGACGAACTTCGATTGAATGTAAAACAACAATCAGAATACGGTAGAAGCTTTTTTTTCGGAGCTCGAATGTATTCAAACTAACCTCTTTTTCGAATGTTGCAACCAGCGCACTTTTTTTTAAATTTATTTATTGTTTCTTTACATTGTATTTCTTTGGAATTTTAGAATTTTTAACCTCGCTAGGACAAGTCTGTGTTGAGGTTATACATTATACACAGATTATATTAAGAGAACAATATTGTTACATTAACGTTTCTACGAATTGGGTACCAACATGGTACCTATTAATCTAATTCCAGGAAATTCATTACATTATAATGTAGAAAACATGTAGGGTGACTATGATATTCATTAAAATTTAATTACAAGAAAAAATATAATAAAACTATTTTTTTAAAAAGGAGAGAAGAAAGAAAGAGAAAAAAATACATTATAAAAGGAAAAGGACAAATGTGAATGAATATGTTGGAGATCCTCGGATAGCATATATAATTTAACATTATTTTTAAATGTACACAAGGAGTTTGACGATTTAATGTGATCTGGAAGGGTTTTAAATAGAAGTGGAGCCTGGTACAAATAATGTTTTTGCCCAAATGAGGATTTAGGGTGAATTGCCATAAAGTTCAGACTGGAATGGTCTTTCTCCGTATTACGTCAGCATGTGATTTCACGAGATTGAATTTCTTAAAACAAATAATTGCATTCAGAATACGTTGGTCTGTCATCATTTCTCAGCCATAAGCCTTCTTTCAATAGTACGAATAATTAAAAATAATAATAATAATAATAGTAAAAGGAAAAAAAGAATTTTTTGTCCAGCTTGCGCCGCATTCGCTCGTATTTCGGAAATTTCATTCAAAAGCCATAAGTTTACACTTACCGCTGAAACTGCATCTTGAGATTGGATTTTTTTTTTTTGCCTAACGTGTCAATATTTTAACCTCATAGACAATACGTCTGCCCGTTTGGCAATATTTTTAGAAATTTTTGAAGTTAGTTCGTTTTTGGACTTTGGTGGATTTTTATTAGTAGGTATTTGTGTATATTTGGGAATATTTGTGAATGCTTTTTTGATTTTTGTGGATATTTTTTGGAAATTTCGAAAATACTTTTGTCCATTTGATTATATATTTGGAAATATGTTGATTTAGTTCATCTTTGTGGATATTTGGAAATATTTGTGAATGGTTTTTTGATTTTTGTGGATATTTTGTGGAAATTTCAAATATACTTTTGTTCATTTGACAATATATTTGGAAATATGTGGATTTAGTTCATCTTTGTGGATATTTGTTAACGTTTGTGGATTTCGATGGAAATTTATGAACATTTATAGACAATGTTTTTGATAGTTTACCTTTTTTTCAGAAAAAAATTAGATTCAATTTGTGGATGTTTGTAAATGTTTGTCGATTTTTGTGAATGTTTTCGGATGTGTGTGAATATTTTGTCCATTTAGACAGTTCTTTTGTTCATTTGAACAATAATTTTTGTCCATTGACAATATTTAATAGCAACTATCTTCTTCACCCACCTCAATACAAGCAAACGGAGAAGTGAAAACACTCATATGTTTACATTCCCACGCTCGGATACGCAGTCCTCATTGATTTTAAAATTTTATGTTAATTCATTTTTTACTGCATTTTTCTTCGTGGGTCTCGGCCTGAACCATTTAGTTTCGCGGGCTGGAGGTTCTCCACCCCTGATTTAAACTATAAATCGCAAAAATCAATAGTGCATTTCTACTACCCTAAGATAAATACATTTTTCTATCGATTTCCAGGTTTTTATTTGCTATTTATATTCTCGAATACCTCATAACAGTCGTAAATCGTGAAGAATATCTTGATATTAACAATTAAGTCGACTAAGATATTAATCACGAAGTATTTTGATTGAGAATCTTAAAGAAATGACCTTTATTGAAACTCATCATTTTGCTAGTTTTTAAACTCAAGCAAGAGTTTAACATTTTTCTAGAATAGACAAACATTAAAACAAGGAAGCGACAGACATGTGTTTTCGAGGGCTCAACTGCTCCGAGTCTGGATCGTCGAGTTGTTGTCTCAAGGAGTTTGGAGCTCGCTCTCTTACGAGTTGTCCGTCTTTCTCTTGTTTGCTCGACATTTCGACACACAATTTTATCTTCATCCTCGTGCACACAACGTAATGCTTAACGTGGATTGTGAAATTTGGGTATATAAATCTATAAAAAATGCTGCATTGTTTAAAAAAGAAAAGTGAAATGTGATCATGACAAAGTTTTTTAATGTTATGTTAATTTCTGGAATTTGCCAGTATTTCTATTAAAACCCTTAGTCTCGTTTTGTTCGTAAAAACGGACATAATTTCAATTGTTAAACGCTTCATAATATCTTGATTTAGATGACGTCATTACAGTTTTATCTGTTGACGTTACTTCGCAATTGCATCCCGTTCGGTGTGGGATGACGTCAGACGCGTTTTAAACTATTCAAAGTGATTTTATTAATTACATGAATATTGAGACACAATTAAACTTTTGCCATTAATGATTTATTTAAATTATTTATTTTTTCACTACCATTGCTTATCACGATTATCCTCGACTTATTTACTTTGTACTTTACATTTCATTATTTATACTCCTAGCTTATTCTTAATTATTTTATAATATTCTAAATTGTTAATGAAAGATTATTTTATTTTTTTATTAAGAACTATTTAAGGTACATTATGTTACATTTCAAAATATAAGTATACTAATTGTTAGTGAGTCGGAATATTTCAAGTCATAATTTCAATTTGCATGAACATATATTGTATGTATATTATTCTCTAATTATATTAGGTTAGGTTAGTTATTGTAGAGTGCACTTGAGGTGAACCTTCACAAAAACTGTGCTATAGAAATTAACACTTATTATTATTCTTTTATATGTCTGACGTTATACAGAGTGTCCGGGGGTAAAGTGCAGTAACTTCGGGGGGTGATTCTACCCGATGGTAGAAATAAAAAAATAAAAAATAGCTTCTGTCGAAATGCCATTGCTTCTTTTCGTATAAAAATATTTTAACGTAACATAATTTTTTTCTTCATATAAGCAATTAAACGTTATTACCTAAAAACCACTTTCAATGGTTGGAATTTCGAGAAAAGTAATACATTTTCTTTACTTGCATAATCATACAAAATCGCCTACCGAATTTGCTGCATCAATTTCCCACTGACGCCTTGTAAAATTTGAAGATAAAAGATAAATATGTAATTAAATAGTTAATTAATTACTCACCTACTTTAATTATTTTTTGTTTATGTTTATAATTTTTATATTCTCCAATCACTCTTCTAATTTTTATCATTTGTCTATAATTGATTTTTTTTTTTGTATTAATATATTCCTTATTTAATTAATAATGACACCACAAACTTACCAATCTTTTGAAGAAATGATAAATACATAATATTATTTTCCTATCACCGCTTTCACCAAACAAACTGAGCGACCTCTTAAGATTAAATTTGCACAGATTTCAGCTTTGTTTTGCTAATTTTCCTATGCTTACAAGTAGGTACCTATTTTTTTATTTATTATATCTACCTATCATTTATCCGAAATGAGTGCCACCCATAGGCACTCATTTCTGTTATTATATATAGTAATGACAAAATGTTATAGTCGTATAATGTTTGTCGTGTGTATTCCGCTAAGAGTCCCAACTACTCTCCACTGTACAGAGCCAGTGGTATTATGCTTACAAGTAGGTACCTATTTTTTTTATTTATTATATCTACCTATCATTTATCCGAAATGAGTGCCACCCATAGGCACTCATTTCTGTTATTATATATAGTAATGACAAAATGTTATAGTCGTATAATGTTTGTCGTGTGTATTCCGCTAAGAGTCCCAACTACTCTCCACTGTACAGAGCCAGTGGTATTATGCTTACAAGTAGGTACCTATTTTTTTTATTTATTATATCTACCTATCATTTATCCGAAATGAGTGCCACCCATAGGCACTCATTTCTGTTATTATATATAGTAATGACAAAATGTTATAGTCGTATAATGTTTGTCGTGTGTATTCCGCTAAGAGTCCCAACTACTCTCCACTGTACAGAGCCAGTGGTATTATGCTTACAAGTAGGTACCTATTTTTTTTATTTATTATATCTACCTATCATTTATCCGAAATGAGTGCCACCCATAGGCACTCATTTCTGTTATTATATATAGTAATGACAAAATGTTATAGTCGTATAATGTTTGTCGTGTGTATTCCGCTAAGAGTCCCAACTACTCTCCACTGTACAGAGCCAGTGGTATTATGCTTACAAGTAGGTACCTATTTTTTTTATTTATTATATCTACCTATCATTTATCCGAAATGAGTGCCACCCATAGGCACTCATTTCTGTTATTATATATAGTAATGACAAAATGTTATAGTCGTATAATGTTTGTCGTGTGTATTCCGCTAAGAGTCCCAACTACTCTCCACTGTACAGAGCCAGTGGTATTATGCCATACCCAATTGCGGTATGTTGTGAGGCTGAAAGAAGTGGGAAAGGAAAGAAGATAAGGTAGAGGAAAGTTTGGAAGTTTGTGGTCCTTCAGATCTGATCACCAAATACGTCTAAAGCCATTTCAAATAGATAACGTTTCTTTTGCGTTTGGTGGTCTTTAACCAGGACGATACTGAGAGCATCTTCCACTCTGGAATGTGCCGCAAATATACCAAATATTATTTTACACTAATTAAGTACAATACAATAAATGCAAAGAGTTTCTACAACTGGATTGTTCTCACGTGCGTATGAACATTTGTAAAAACCCACTATGAAAAAATAAATAAACACGTGTTTAAAATAAATAAAATTTTCTTGTGTACACCGGGATTTGAACCAGCTTATTCTGGATTAGCAGTTGGTTGAGGATCTTAATCACTCGACCATGGAGGCTGACAAATAGGTAGTTATTTTGACTGTACATATTATTAATGCCATGAATTATGCCTGCATAATATGCAAAACATAATGTTATAATCGATATTGCGTCTAATATATAGGCAATTTTAATCACCCCCTCTTCAGACATAATTATTGTAATTTAAACAAATGTTTTATAACTGATTTATAAATCTTTATTTTAACGTATGATTTTTTTAAAGATAATTCAATGTTGGTGTAGATTAATTATTTGTCTAATTCTACGTAATTGCAGTGCAGTGGAGTGCAGCCCATAAAGACTGAAAAGCTATGCCTACCCTAAGAAAAGCGAACCATTAAATAAAATAAAAGTTTCAAAATGGGATTTTTTTTATGTTACAATTTTTCTACATTATTAAATTGTTTCTATATGACAGTGTTCACTTTTCAGTAAGATGATAATGGTAGTTTTAAAATATTCAATGCACAATTCATAACTCAACTTAAAACTATACACAGTCAACCTTTCGTCATGCCACAAATGTGTTTGACCTCTGACATTTTTTATTTTACATTATTTACCAGTGAAAAATATTATAGTATTTCTTGAAAACCAACACTTATTGCTGAATGATATGTGTATAACCTACCTTTGCTGTCTTCAAAAGGTTAGTTTTTCTTGATGATATCAGAAAACACCATGCAATGATGTATGAATTTCTTCAAAACGTTTGTTCGGTTTCAATAGTAACGTTATTATTTATGTTTACCCATTTTTAGTTCTATTCGGAATGTGATTGCTCCTTTGTATTAGAAATTACTCAGTGTGAACGCAACCAAATAATATACAATCATATCTCAAATAATGCAATTCTTTGTGCATTTCTATGCATTTCAACCTGTCAAACTTATAAATAACATCAAACGCATTATTCTTTCTTATTTATCACCAAATTCTCAGTAAAATAACAACCTTTCAATAACTACTGTGGAGACATTAAAACCTTCCTAGACCAGTGTATTATTCATCACAAATATTATATCAGTGTTAAACATGTTCGTTTTTAATCTAACAAGTTTACAGTACCCAGTTTAAAATAATATATAGTATATTTGCGCACGTTCCAGAGTTATGCTATATGCTGTCAGTATCGCCCTGCCTTATCGCCCTGCCTATCGCCTTATATGCTGTCAGTATCGCCCTGGTTAAAGACCACCATTCAGATTTGAAGTGTTGCATGAAATGGCTTTTAGCCGTGTTTGGTGACCAGATCTGAATAGCCTCCTCTCCTTCCCCTCCCTAATACCTCCAGCCTCACAACATTCCCCAATTGGGGATGCCATAGACTCACTGGCTCCGGACGGGTGGGAGCAGTTGGGACTTTTGTTTTGGGATGGGTATTTTTTTTGACATATAAAAAAAATACCCATCCGCGTCAAGAGCTTCTCGAACCAAATCAATCCATCCATAAGTCCAAGCCTTACAAACTTGGGTTGATCGAGGAACCCTTGCGCGTTCAACATTAATATTTGGAAAAAAATAGGTAACAATAGTCTCAGGTGGTTCCTTTTATTGCATATCAAGATTTCGTGATTCTTTCACCATCTGAATTCTGTGATTCAAAAAACTAGTAATGAATAAAATAAAAAACCATATGTTACAACTTGTCAATGAACGAAATAAATAAAACAACATATACAGTAAATAGGTACCTATAAGTACCAAGTAGTAAGTAGATACCTAAGTATTGTCTTCTGCGCTGAAAAATCAAGAATATGGTATGTGTATGATAAAAAATACTGCACATCGCTCAAATAGATTTTTTTCTCTCTGAATTAAGTATTTCTAATATCTCAGAAATTATATTTACAAAAGCTTAATGATGTTAGTGTTCCGAGTTAGTCCTTTTCTTTGTTGAGTACACTCGTAAAATTTTAAACTTACCAAACAGTACCTAACAATTGAGATAAAAAAATCTTTCACTATCTGGTTATGATTTCAACTAAGCATTCTGGAAATTGTTGGTAAACAGGTTCATATAACCCACAAGACATACTGACTAAATATGGTGCCTGTACGAATGCGACCGGTGTATATCTGAGTCGATAAATGCATCGGGTTCCCAACCAGGCGTCGTGGGTTCAATTCATCTGCCAGCCAAGTCCACCATCACTGCGCAAGCAACATTTTCCGCTTATAATGATGGTAGTAGGAGGTTTTTCAAATATTGTTAGGTTATTCCTAAACCGAAAATTTTTGCCTTTATTTCTTAATATATTAATTTGTGTGTTAATCTTAAATAATAATTATTTATTTTATTGTAAAAAGTATTAAAAATCAATGAAATATTATTAATTAAATATCAAATGTATCTTTTAAATAGCCATCTCTTAAATTAATTTTCGCGTTAATATCTGTAATGTGTAGAATAATATTGTTATTTTCGAGCCTTGATTTTTAGTTAATTTGGTTTGAATTTCTAATATAAATATAATTATGTACAATAAAAATGAATTAAAAGCAACTTTTTATTCAACGCTTTATTAATATATACGAGTATATCAACATGTTTCAAAAGCGATGCTTTCCTCATCACGTTCGCTATTTTTTTTAAGTATGGATAATATTCCCTGGTTATGAATAACCTGACAGCATTTGAAAATCTCCTAATACCATCACAGTAAGTGGAAGATGTTGCTTGTGTCGTAATGGAGCACATAGCCAGCCGAGGAATTGAACTCACGACGCCCGGGTTAGACTCAAACGCGATACCAACTAAATTCATTTATTAATAATGACGCCACAAAGTGAATACTAATCTTTTGAACAAATTAAAATTACATGCTTTCTTCAAAATATGCGTAATCGCTTTGTGGCCTCATAATTAATAAATTAATAAGAATTACTTTGTTTAAACCAGTGCTTTTAAAATATAAATATCTATATGTTTAAGAAGCAAAGCTCCCCTCATCAGGATGAACAATATACTAAAAATAATGACAAGTGTAGACAAATAATAAGGAAATAGAACAAATTACAACCGTAAACAAAAAATAAATAAAATTTCAAAAATAATTGAATTATTTTTTTATTAAAATATTAAATAAAATAAAAAAATTTAAATTTAGAAAATAAATGATTTTTATTACTAAAATCAAGAAAATCGCTAGACAAAAAATAACAGTTATTACCATTAAAATTTATATTAATAAAATTATAAATATAATTAATTTGAAAAAAAAAATAGAAATAACTATTTTAAAAAAGTATTTGATTATTAATAATTTAATTGACTATTAATACTTCTTCTTATTTATAAAATTTCAAATTTGTCTTATTGTAAACCAGTTGTATTTTCATATAAAAATTTTAAACCTTTACTTTAGTCAAAGGAATGGTTTATATCCAAAATTCTATACGGGTAGTCAAGAAAATGTAAAAGGTTACAAAAATCCGCAAACGGTAAACTACTAAATTTTATGAAATACCTACCAAAATGTCTGAAAACATGTGCAGTTTGAAAACCAGTGAAGACAATTTTGAACATTTTACCTAAAATTTCAGTACTATTTCATATAAAATTTAAAGGATAACAGTTTGAGGATTTTTGTATTTTAAAATCTTGTACATTTTCCTAACTTCTCGTACAGAAATTAGATAAAAATCTTATATCGATGCTTTAGTTCAATAGGCAACTAACTCAAAATACCTCGTTTTCAGAAAACTGGATTTGAAAATTTTTCATAAAGACATCTCTCCGATGTAAAGTTATTTTGTCCACCTATAACATAACAATAGTTGCAACATGTAAGTAATTTATCAACCTATCATTTCATAAGTGTAAATGGCTACATTTATTAAGTTCCAAACGGTTACATTTGATATGTTTCTCTATTGAACTAAGATGTGCTGATTTCAGTATAATTCCATAAACAATTATCAGGACGAATTAGACTTATTTTCTTACTGAAATGTGAGAAGGGAGAGTTTCTTTTCCATTTTTTCATCAAAACCCAAAAGTTTTGAGTTATTTCCCTATTGAACTAAAGTATCGATATAGTGTATAACCAAAGGGTGTTTTTTCGTGCTGTCCATCAATGATAAATAATTAAAAATAATATGTTCTTTCTTACAATCAAGATCACTGACTTGATAATATTAATATTGCGATAACTATATTCAGATCTATTGTTTTTTTTATTTTTTTTTATAACAGTGGGTATGTAGATATCTACTTAACAGCAACCTTTTATTCATTTAATGAAACTTAATTGATTTAGAATAGGTTATTTGTTATTATGTATACCTACTCTTTATTTACAACGTCTGTTTTTTTCCTAAACAAATTAAAAATACATTAAATTAATATAACATATTCGCAAGTTTATGTTATTTTGATGAACCTTAATTGTGCGCCCTATAAGCAGGTATATTGGTAGATATAACCTAATAGACAGACGAAATACGTTGTCTACTAATCAATCTTGCTGTTTACTTTAGAGAATGGAGAATGAGTAATTAGAGGTAGAGTACGAGATTGTGATGGTTAAATATAATAAATAAATATTATTGTAATTCTCAGTAAACAGAAAATTTAATTAAGCGGATAGGTAATAAGAAGAATTAATGTAATTTACCTCAAAACATCAGCATAATGTGGAATTCCGTTGTAATGAAAGTAAAGCAAATATTAAACTTTATAAAACCTCTCGATTCTAGTTGTTCCGTATTGGGAACCAAATGACAAACCTCATAATACCCGTTCTATCTCCATTTCTTATAAGATCAGACTTTTGTTTTAGAAAGAGAGAACTCCAGATTTTACTTTACATCATATTGTGACAGTGGACCTCAAGAATTTATCCACATTTTATCGTTTGTCCACTCTGAACATGGCTGTGATAGACTGAAACCGGTAGGTATATACAGTTTAACAATAAAACATGGAAAGAAATTTAATACATGTAAAACCCATCGGGACGTTGGTAATTGATTAATTTAAAAAAAAAACAACAACATTTTAATGGTTTAATTATATCGTCGAATTTTAATGGTTGAAGAAGTCGGGGCCCCCCAGGAACACTTTATTGTACAATCAAGTGAATCGAATACTTAAGTCGTGCCATATCAAGTCAGAATAATAGAAGAGTACGTATGAGACCGTGCAATTTATGAATGTGAATGAAGCGAGGAGTGTGCGAAAGGACACAGTTGTGTGGCGGTCCATCCCCTCTGTCTACCCTTACGAGAAATAGCATGATGGTTAGTTAGTAAGATATCATAATATAATTATGGATATCTGTTTATCCCTGATATGATATTAGATTCTCAAGACCGATAGTTGATCTTCGATTTTATCCCTTTAAACTACAAATAAGTATTAATTGATAAACTGAAGTTCTTAAAAACTTAAGACAAGATTTTTGTGCATAGCGCAAAGGGTAACAATTATTTTTATAAACAATAATTATTAGCCTGAAACACTCATCCAAATTGAAAAAAACCTTTCCTTGTCCTGTCGGCGACATTTATCTTTGCTCGGAAAGGTTTTTTTCAATTTGGATGAGTGTTTCAGGCTAATGATTATTGTTTATAAAAATAATTGTTACCCTTTACAAATAAGTAGTTTGCCAATCGGATTTTGAATAACTATTAAGGCTGTTAATTGATTTTTGGCGTAATAAGCCATGATGGAAACTGAAAGATTAATTTCCCCCACTTCTTTGACCTCCTAAATTTTCAAAATGTCGATATTGATTTTGAATCAATTTTTAGTGGAAAGTGGGAAAAGTTCGGAATTACCCTAAGTACACGGGGTAACTGCGAACATCAACGTTTTCTCCAAAAACACCCACACAAATAACATATTTATTTATTTTATTTTATTACATAAACAGGCAATATGGCCAAAACTTATGTACATTAATGTTTAAAAATTAATAATAATTAAAGAGTAGAATAAATAACAATTATTATCTTGCAAAAATGATAATAAAACAAATGACAAAGAATTTCAATATTGAAAACATATTATAAAGTAGGTGTATAAACTAACTCCTTATTGTCACCTGTGCTGATGGTACACCGTTTTGGTACTCACATTATCAGTTTGATATTAATGGTAAAACGTTTTTTCTTAAATTGATTAATTGTGTTAAAAGTGTCTATTTCATGATCAGTGCATAGTATATAATATCTTAATATCCGCAGTAAAGGAGAAAAATAACCCGTATTTGTCATATTTTATCCTCCTCGTTGATTTTCTTGTTGGTGTATTAATGTTGATTTGTGATAAAATGTTGCATGCATAATTTTGTACAAAAGGAATACATCAAAAAGTTTACAGTATATCTACACCATAAACTTTGGTTATGTTTCACACTGTACAGATATATCTCTTATAAGTTATTGTTAATTTATGAAATGTAACAGCACCACCTTATACTATGATAAGAACAGATATACCACAAATTAAAAACGTTGCAAATATTACACCATGGGTAATGAAAATATGTAACGGTTCTTACCTTCAACGATGTGCGCAACTTTCTTCTACGAAATGGAGCTCGGTGCCGACGAGCGAAGCGGATTTTCCATAGCCCGGTAGGGATGGGTGTAGGGGCATCGTAACCTTCTAGAACTCGATCGTTCGGAGTTACCCGCAGTTCCCCATCACCTACCTAATAAAAATACTGAGTTTTTTTCGTAATAAAACAATCAAATACAGTAATAGATGCTTTTTATTCGGACCTCTTGCGATAGATTTTTTTTTCATACATAATGAAGGAATCAGTAACTTATCGATACATTTTTTAAAAATTATTCATAGTAGAGTGATGGATGATATAGTAAAACACTAATTTGGAAATCTTAAAAACAAAACATTATACAACAAAACACGATCATGTTCTATTTCTATTTTCAAAAAACATGTCTTTAATACCTTCATAAGTAGATACCTACTTACATAAAGTAGTGTTTTTTTAAGACAAAAATAATAAGTAGGTCATTTTATAATATAGTAGTAGGTAATTTTTTTTCATGTGTGTATATTATATGTTTATTTGGTAACCAATTTCGCTTCCAGTCCAGATGTAAAAGAAAATATGAAGCAAAAAATATGACGTCTTGTCTTACTTTGTGACAGCCCGGTAGATATTTCAAATCTAATGATCTCATAATGGGCATAGCATATTAAATTTGAGCTAAAAATAGAAATTTCAAACATAAAATTTTGTTCAACTTTCATGATCGTAGAGCTCACCGTTCGAGAGATTTCGTTGATTTAAATAGACATTACATACATCTCGGTAAATGTTACATACATGTTTTGTTTTTTGTCACAGTGAACTGTTGTATTAGAGTTACAGAACGTTTAAAAAATCATTGTTAAACTGTGATTTCCGATTAAAAAGTAAACATGTATACAATATAGTTGTGATTTAATTTGATATGGATGAAAATTATTATAAATTTGATTTTAGAGAATTAAGAAATCGTTTCCCGTTTCTCGGAAATAATTGTTAAGTGTTCCGGAGAAAGATAATAATCTATTTTTTACAATTTATTCGTGATAATAATGCAAGTCTTTGGTTTAACCTACAAATGATTTCAAATCAATATTATTATTATTGCTATTTCGCTTAAAGATTAACGCAAAAATAGTCAAATATTTAGTCAATGTTTTCGTTTTATTTGAAATGATTAAGTCCCAAGAGTAATGCAGGTATGTGATTTGTTTGTCGGTCTATTGATTTGTTTTTGTTTAATAAAACATTTATATGTCCATTTTAATTCATTCAAATTATTTGCACTCTGTTACATCATTTCTACATGCGGCCTCACAGAGTAATTGTTCAAACGAACAACGCCTGCAAATACCTAGTCTATATTTATCAATAAATTATACGCCTATCGCTACTACACCTAGGTATTTAATATAATTATTTACACATGACTAGATTCACAGTATTATGTTTTAATGTACAACTAATTTACAACTTTACAAACAAATGCTGTTAAAAAAATATTTCGGAACTGTCGCTTAATAACACGCGTGCTTAATAAATGTTATCACTCATTAGTTAATATGTCTTTAGAAATATTTGATGATTGGATCTCACGAGACTGTGAGCACAATAGTTCAATGTTAAACGCAGAGGCGACTTGTATTTCATTAATCGTTCATCAATTGTCGCGCATCGAAAGGTCAGTTCGATTCACTCAAAAAACTAGTCACACTACTCGGCACGTTGGCGTACAAGTATTTGATATTGTTCAAAGTGTAATGTTCATCTAGAGTGTAGAATCTCTGGCTTCATCTGCTCCAGTCGTCTGGGGGCGCCAAGGGGGAGAAGGCGGAGCGCCGGTTTCCGGGGGGCATACTGGGAGGCGTGGGAGCAGAGGGGCCCAAGAGAGACTCGATGGAGAACCCTTGACTCAGCTTCCTGGTAGAAGAATGAATCTCAGTTCTCGGAGCGGGGCGCAGAGGTCTCGGGGCGAGAAGTGGAGGAGGTGGTAGCCCAAGAGGTGGCAAGCAGTACGGAAACAATGATAAGGGTAGCGGTAAGGGTGGTAGGCAATACGCTTCTGGCCCTATCAGTGAGGCTAAAGCTCTTTGCTCTCTTAGCAGCATGCCTCCAGCTGGCCTCTTATACCGCTTCCTTCTGCGCAAAAAGCTTCCATTATCGAACATGTCCTCAGCTAAGGGATCGAGAGTCCAGTAATTCCCCTTTCCAGGATTGCCAGGCTCCCTGGGTATCTTGATAAAGCAATCGTTCAGGGAAAGGTTGTGTCTTATTGAGTTCTGCCAAGCGGGGAACTTTTCTCTGTAGTAAGGAAATCGCGTCATGATGAACTCGCAGATTCCGCTAAGTGTCAACTTTTTGTGCGGAGACTGAAGTATAGCCATTGTTATGAGAGCTATGTAAGAATATGGGGGTTTGATCAAACCAGACTTAGGTTTATTAGCTGAAGGAGATGCATTGCTTTCTGTAGAACCCGACATGAACACAGGCGAAGCATCATCAACTGACAGTGGTTCTTCATGTTTCTGTATGTATTCTAATGACATCTGTTCTCGCTTTCTGAGGTATTCTTCCATCTCGCTGTCCTCTCTGGTGGAGGGGTAGAAGTCAGGCTCCTGCTTGGAGTCGCAGAGGTGCAGGTAGCGATCCTCAGGGGGCAGGGGGCGCAGGTCCAGCGCCTGCCCCGGACCCCCGGTGGCCCACTCTTCATAGCTCATCCACTCTCACTTAAAGCACCCCGATAGCATGCCTCACAAAACACTCGTTAAAAACAAACGAAACATGTTTAAATTAGTCCAAATTTTGGCAAACTTAAAAAACTATTCCAATAAAATTAGATAAATTCTTATTTTTATGAGATTTACAGCACTTTTTCGTAAAGTAACTTTGTAATTTTACCGCTAAACGTTGATTTATTGCTTGAAATGTTGAAATTTGTAAACGCTTTTTACGAAACGATGTTTTTCACTGTCAGTTCATCTCGTAACGCCGTTACACGACTAACGAACGTAGCGGACGGGTGGCGGGTGTCCTGTATCCGCGCGTAGCGGCGACACGGCAGTGGCGTACCCAGCGCCGGCGGTTCCGGCGGCAGTGGGGCCGCGGGGGCCGGGCAGGCCGGGCCCGCCCCGGGGCGTGGCCTAACAGATCGATGGCTGGCTTCATAACGGTCCACCGGCAGACTAAACTCGCCAACCCCCGGTAATTCCGCCGCTAAACGGTTGCGGACGAGAGATGCGCCGTTCAATTGGGCTTGTTTTGAAACGGGCATTGTCATGTAGATAGATGGCAGGTATTTGATATTTCGAGGAATATGCTGCCTGATGAATAGGTGCGAGATGGTTTATATTGCTTGTAATTAAATAGATACTATTTTATTGAATCTTCTTAGATTATCGATCTTTCAACTTCTTTATTAGTCTTTACAAGTTTTTACCATTTACTGTTTAGAACCCACGTAGTTTCTTAGAAGATTCAAACAATAGTTTACAGAAACACATTAAAACAAAGCAAACTTTTAACGTTATAAGAAAATCCACTTCAGTACTAATAATTTAAGGGCTAAATAACGATGCCTCCGTGGCATTGAAAGATCCGCAGGAAGCTACCTATTCGTAATTTTTTTTTCAAAATTTTGACATCGCCATATTGTTGGAACCATAATTTACGAAATTTATAGCTTTTTTCAAATGTAAAAAAAAATTGCACATTGTTGTTGAGGAGATTTACATTTAAAGCTTGGCAAACGAGAGATTGCGCCTGGTTACTGATGCGCAGAAACTAATATTGGTTTGAGTCGGGGTTAACGCGAAAAATCACCAATCACCGTTCTGTATTACAGAATAACGAAAAAAAATTTCAAGCTACCGTATTAATGTAACTATTTTCTATTCTCCTATTTTTTTACTTAAAAATTTTTCAATGATACTTTTGTCCTTCCTGGAATCAATTTATGTCAGCACACGACACACACGTAAGTGCGGTATATTAAGTATGCTTTGAATTATGTATTACTCTCAATAATGTATCTGCCTTCCTGTAAATAATTATATAATAAACCAATCAAAAACCTAAGCGTGTCTATTTTATGTACCAAAAATCATTGATGTGTATATTTAGATGAGACATGAAGCGAAAAAATTGGTTCTGCTTAGTTTTGGATCGTACCTTCAACGCCCGCCTTACTGTAACTATTGTATAACTCTATATCGAAAACAATAATTTTTTACATTCATTATATAGTTCAGTAAATCCTCATAAACCGAAGTTAAAGCTAACTGTAAAATAACTATTTCATGCAAAACATGGTGATTTTTAAAGAATCATATAAAACTTAGGTCTAAGAGAAAAAGTTTTATAATGCTGTGGAACAATCGCTTGATCATACAATCACCCTCTATCCAGAATGGTTCATATTGTCAGTATCGTCCTATTGGAAAACCGCTATTCAGAATCGTTGCTTGCAATTTTATTACTTTAGCCGTGTTGAGAGTACCTACTTATCTACAGGTAAATAATAATTATTGTGTACTAGTGTAGGTACTGGATGGATCAACAAAATTATTAGCTCCTGGTTAACTAACATGGCTCAATCAAATTATGACGACAATATTCGAAGATTGTGACGTCGCTACACACCCAGTATCCAAATAGTATCTTTATAAACTAGTTCAAACCAGTTTGACGTTACTATAGGTGTTCAAAAATACATTCAAATGTGCAAATTTCAAACTCTTTGAGTTATTTTCCTGTATGAACTTGATTATTCAATGTAAGAAAAAAATAACGACAACAACATTAATGTAATTTGATTTAAATTGTTCCATTTTCAAACTTAAAGTTTCATTTTATAAATTATCTTTTCTTACCGCGGTTCCGTGACAAATCACTTATCACTTTTGAAAAGTGATATAAAAAGTCAATTAAGTGATTTTTGTCACTTTTCATGACATTGTATCACTTTTCAAGTGTTCTATTTTGTCACTGTTCTGAATTGTCCGGTTACCGCTTACCGCACCAATGAATAAATAATAATCCAGCAAACTTGGAGAGATTTCCACGCTACACCCATGCACCGCAATTCTAACCCCAGTATACCTTGGCAAGCAAAACATTTACCCTCCCCGCGGAGAGAGCGGCAATGTGGGGTAGAGCGGGGCAAGACGCGGCAGGCCGGGGCAGGTTTAGCCAATCCGGCTCCGGGGCGGGGCGAACTGCCAACATGTCAGCGGGGGCGTGTTTAGCGGATCCATTATGCCCCGCTATGCCCCGTTATGCAAATAATATTCTGCACAATGTACACATTGGTCCGGGATTGTAGAGGGGAGGGGGGGCATCTTTGCCTTTGACGAAAACATGCAGGGATGAAAATTGTTTTGGACAATTGTTGTATAAGTTGTGTTGACTATGTCACAAATAAGTAATTAATATAGGTAGGTAGATATTAGGTAGGTAAATACCTTTTTTAAATTCACATAATACTTTCGATTCCTCGGCCCCTGAGACAAGCTAAGAATATAAATTATCCGTAAGAAAATTTCGATTAAAAAGTTTTTGTGAAATTTAAGGAGAATTACGTCCTTCGGCACACCAAGCACGCCCACAATGCACTTCTCTCGACATATTACTTCAGTGTTTATATACAAGTCCTTTCTTCTTCGTGTGCTTCTATGTGGATAGGTACCTAATAACAATCAGGGACAGCTGGTACCTAGATATAGATATAGATGTGCAAAACGCACTCTCAAATATAACGAAATGACCAGTCAATACAACCTAAAGTATTTCAAAGTTGGGGACAACACGGCATAACTATTGCACCAAGTACAGAGGCATCTAGGGTTGATACTAAACAATTACTCCGGCTGCATGGCGGTGGTCGCCAGATGTGGGCAGAGAAGCGCGTGACCCTTTTCTCGAACTGCACCAGGGAAATCTGAGTCTTCTATGAAAATTAGTAAATTTTATTTCATTAAAACTGTGTGATTTCACAATTTATTCATTTTAAGTAATATTTTGTATATTTGCGGCACATTCCAGAGTGGCCCTGGTAAAAGACCACCATTCGGAAACATTGCTTGAAATCGCTTTACCCGTGTTTGGTGACCAGATCTGAATATTCAGGCACTTCTCCGCCTTCAGATACCCTCACAACATACCCCCCAATTGGGGATGCCATAGTCTCACTGACTCCAGACGGTTGGGAGCAGCTGGAACTCTTCTGTGGTGCCTATCACATAAAAAAATTATATTTAGAATTTACGTTTTTTATTCTATCTGAATATATTTCTATCATAATTTCGAAATGTTTTTCCCTGGAGATATACATATTTTATTAAGTTAAAGATGCCAACCCTATTCTCCAACTCGCTTTAAATGGCCACCCTTTCTCCCTCCTCCCAAACGCCTCCCCCTCCCTAGCCCACCCCGCCCTGTCCGCCCCCAGGCAGCGGAGGCAAGGGCGGCAATTCTTCGAGGAAAACAACTTTCATAGTCTTCTTTGTTGTTTATTAAGACGAAACAATCGCTCCCGGAGAATTCAACCAAAACCAATTGAAAGAATATGAGAATCTGAGCGTTTCTCGGAAAACGGGGTTCGCGCAAAGAAATTTTATATTTTTTTCCTGCTGAACATTGTATTAATCTTGCGACTTGTGTTTTTTATTCTTCCCAAAAAATGTTTTGCGATACCTTTGATGAGTTTAAAAGAGATAAATAAAAATTGCGTTAAGTTGAGTGACTGTTCGCTCGCCTAATACGAAAGTTAAAGTACCTACAGTGTCTAAGCACTTATTAATCAGCATTCAGATTACGGCTAGCATAATAAGTTATAGCAGAGTATACACCAAACGTATTTTTATAAGGATTAATTATCTATTTTCCTTTATTTTTCAAACCTTACATAAATATTACAATAGAGTCCCGATAAACTGATTGATATCAGTTTTTTTATGTGAGTACCGCACAAGAGTCCCAACTGCTCCCGAACTTCTGAAGCCAGCGAGACCATGGGGTCTCCAATTGGGGTATATTGTGAGACTGAAAGTAGTGGGGAGGGAAAGGAGATGGGAAAGAGGAAGATGGAGAAATACCTGGCCATTTAACCACGGCTAAATACCAGCATTCTTTTTTTATATGATTACCGCACAATAGTCCCGACTACTCCCAACCGTCTGGAACCAGTGAGTCTATGGCATAACCAATTGGGGAATGTTGTGAGGCTCAAGGTATAGGTGAGGAGAAGGAGAAGGGGGAGAGGAAGGTGGGGAAATACCTGGCTATTCAAATATGGTAACCAAACACGTCTAAAAGTCATCTCAAGCAACGTTTCAATTCTGAATGGTGGTCTTTCGCCAGGGCGATACTGAGAGTATCTTCCACTCTATTATATTCCAGTATATTATTTTTAAATGAATTAATTGTGAAACAACACAAATTAATTAAATAAAATTTACTTTCGCACGCCGGGATTTGAACCCTCAACCTTCGGATTCGTAGTCGAGAGCCTTACCCATCGATCATGGAGGCCGTCATTCATTATCGAAGCGTTACTTGAAATGGCTTAAGCCGTGTTTGGTGACCAGGTCTGAATAACCAGGTACTACCTCGCCTTTCTCTTTCCAAACTCTCCTCCACCCCCCATTACCTTCAGCCTTATAACATACCTACCCCAATTGGGGGTGGCATATTCTCACTGGCTCCAGACGGTTTTGAGCACGTGGGGCTTTTTTGCGGTACTCAGATAAAAATAAAAATATATCGAACACTTGAACACTTCATTCAGCACAGGTTCACAATGTCTCTGTATTTAATTAGTACTTTGTCAGTAAATATATATTAAGTCAATTGAATTAATATATCACGTAACTAATTAAGTACTTGCACTAACTACTGTAAAATGTACAATAAGAAAAGTAATTTATTAGAGATCTGGGAGAACTGCTACACCCTCATCTCATTCAGTAAAATAACTGAAAATACATTTTTTATTGTTTTTATTCGTATGGTGTGTTTATCTTGTTTTTATTTTTATAAAAACAAGATATCACATTGTTTTTTTTTGTTCAAAGAAAAAATAGAAAAATTATCATTTTTTTTAATAAACCTCTACAGACAATTATCTTACGTGGTAAGTGCCGTTGTTTCATTACTTAATTTCTCAATAAACGACTTAAGTGAAACATGGTTTTTACAACCTTCAAAACAGAATTTATTTATTAAAAAAAAATAGTTTTGGTGCGTTCCTGCTATAAATGAACACATCATGTTAATAGAAATAGGTTCACAAGTGGGGTTCTTTAAAAAAATAAATATTTTATATGTAATACGAAACAGGTTATTTAAAAAAACGAACCCAACGTAAAAACCTATTATATACAGGGTCTGTCGCAAAAGTATCGAGAAAAAAATTCCTGACTGCTCTAGAAGGGGTAGCGGAATGCGCTGAGTAGTGGGATGATAGGGGGGATTCGCAGCTACCAAACGCGCTACCAAATTAGTCCTCTCCAAGCAACGGTAGAGCTAGCAGAGTGATCCTCGCGAAGTGTGTTTTGTCGTTGCGTCGGAAATGAAGATGCAACGTTTGCTGGAGCAGCGGGCAGCCATCAAATTCAGCGTTCGGCTGAAAAAAACCAATTTCCAGACCCTGGCCATGATTCGCGAAGCCATGTCACAGGCAAGGGTATACGAGTGGCACAAACAATTCCAAAACGGCCGGAAATCAATTGAAGACGATGTGCGCGTTGGACGACCGTCAATTTCCAAAACTGATGACAACGTCACGAAAGTGAGGGAAGTGTTACAGTCTAAGTGTCCGTCCTTAAACGGTTGCTCGAAAGGATTCGCTGCGTTCGAAAGGAGATCGCCAACACCTGGATTTTGTATCACGATAATGCCCACTCACACTCAGCTCTCGTCGTCCAGGAGTTCCTCGCCAAGCATATCGTGGCGGCATTACCGCAACCGCCGTACAGTCTCGACTTCTTTTTGTTTTTGAACCACCGGACTTCTTTCTGTTACCCTGCATCAAGCAAAGCCTAAAAGGACGCCATTTGGAGTCGTTGGATGGGGTGAAAACCGCTTCAACGCAGTGCCTTAAGGGGGTTCCGTCTTCTGCCTCCAGGGTGCCTTCCAAGAGTGGAATAAACGCTACCAAAATTGTATTGACGCCCAAGGGACGTATTTTGAAGAATATTAATTGTTTATACGTTTATTGGCAATAAATTGTCTGAAAAAAAAATTCTCGATGGTTTTGCGACAGACCCTGTATAGAGTTGTGAAGAGACGTAGCGGTCTTACTTTTGCCAATGATTCCTGACCATATTTGAAGCAAAAAATGTAAATAAATTTTGAATATCCGATAACATTTTTAGTAGTCTTTTTTTCCAAATACAACCAAAAAAAAAATCTAATTTTATCACTGATCACCCATCCGAGTAACCGCCCAACCCCCCACCCCGACCCTATCTGTCAAATACCTACCAATTTTTTTTAATGTTTTCAGGTAAATAAAAAAATATAAAAAAATTTCTCTAAACTGATTTCGGGATGGCATAGTCGCCAACTGAACACGCAAGCGGACATACGCCAGATATCGTGCAACAAACCCATGCTGATTTCGGGTTGGCATAATCGCCAACTGAACACGCAAACGGAAGTACGCGGTCCGGGTGTGTGAATTTCAAACTACTGTTGACTTACTTATCGAAAGTTTGTCCGGGTCTATTTTGATGTACCAGTTGAGTGTTAAAACAATAATGAAAATATGAATTAATGTCAGAGCTATTCCAAAAACGTTAACATTTGATCATTAGCCAGTCAAATGCGTACGTACTGAAGACTGCTTTCATCATATGTCAAATTATTTGAAGACTTTCATTGTAATTTATTTAGCTATTATAAATCTACAATATTAATAAGCCAACGTCTATCATGCAAACTCGCTCTGCGTGCTAGCCACAAACGTAAGTGCTGCCATCTCTAATTATTGTCAAGGGGTGCTATTATTGCGCAAAAAAAATGCGTTTTCAGTGTATTGCTATTATTATTTAACAGATAATGTTAGATCCCCCTCTAGCAATAAAAACCAATAAAAAAATTACCGATTTCAAAAGAAGTATTAAGGCATATATTATGGACACGGAAAGGAAGAATACAATGTTGCAAGCTAACAATGTTTAATGTTCATGTTATGTTAGTTTTCGTTCCTTTGTCGCTTTGTAATTTTGTTCATATACATATTTTTAATTGCTTACTTGTGAACTAGGTTTGTTATACTTATTTTTAAATTTGTTTTACATACCAAATTTATAATTCCTGTACAATATGACCTCGGAACGGGTCCCAATAAGGAATTTTATTAATCAGTGAGAAATAGCTACGATGAAGGGGAGTTCCAATATTACTGTCTGTATCTGTATTTTCTCCGAAAATATATTTTTTAAAAAAGGTAAATTTTTTTCCGAATATTGTATAAACTTACGTTTCATTAAAACAATAAATAAATAGCTTAAATCTTCGATTGATTCCTGGACTTCGCAAATAATAATAGTTAAATGATTTGTATAGAATCGTTTTTGTGAAAAATCACCTCGAGAACGCTGTACAAATATAACTTGCTTGGGTTTTCTTATTATGTACAAATAGATGCAGAAACATACTTACCTGCAGCTGGCAGGTCACTCCAGATTAAAACATTATATTATAAAGTTTTAGTTTGAGAACATATGATTTGACACGCACAGGACACAATATTAGAAAACACTGCGCTTTGCATGATATTGTAATTACTATTTAAATCTTATTTGTCATTATTAGAAGGGGTTTAGCAAAAGAAGCGTTGGTATTTATTTGAAACTAGCTAATGTGTACCCGGCCTTGTTCAGGATTTTAATTTATTTTTTAATAAGGTTATGAAGTTGTGAATTCTTGCTAGCCGTTTGAATCCCATACTTGATTTGATAGCGAAAGTAAGTATCCCCAAATAAAGAAACATTCATTTGAATATTTTATTTCATTCCAAACGTTTATTTTTAAAAATATATCTAAATCATAAAGTTCTTAAGTAGGTACCTACCCGTGTTTTCCATTTTGAAAATATTCTACCCAAAAAACCTTCTTCTTTTGAATATGCAATCTGTGGCTAACCAGAGTGTTATATCGATGGGCTAACCTAAATAAAACATGGCGGATTCAATGTTTTTCATACTAATTAACGTTATAGCAACAGTTTTACACATTGGATTTCATTCAAACTACTTTCTAAACCTTCCCGGCACTAATAAAAACAAACTGTGCTATTTTCAGCGAAACCGGTCAAGTATTTTTCGAGAAAATCGAGGACAAACAAACAAACAAACAAACTTACATTGATTTTTATATATGTGGATCTTAATGTTTTTTGTTCGAATTTAGGACTGGAGAACAGATTTTTAAAATGACTGAAAATATCTAAAAAAAATCTACCCCGGTGTAACTGAAATTTACGGTAATAATGATTTATTGGAAAATATTCAATTTTTATGTTAATGACTTTTGGTAGGTACTAACGGCTTGCTTTTGTATGTAAATTCGGTATGCAACTGTACCATTTAAGGATATGACTTTCCGAATAGGTGAGTTTTAAACTTCGCTCTGAATTCTGTCGACTCTTTAATCAAAACGACATCCACGAGTGATATTCTTTAATGTTCCTCGGGACCTTACAGATGAGTGTTTTCTCAGGAGTGCCTTAACGGGAATCCAGGAAAACGCAGACTTAGAACCCACAGTGAAAACGTGCAAGCTAAGTCATCTAGCTGGTGCTCGGACAGGATCGACATGCCACCGGGTCTGCGAGGTGCCTGCCCATCTACGTCACGTGCTGGTGAAGCAAGGAAAGGTCTTTGTTGACTGGAATGTGCGCCGCGTTCGTGACTTTATTGGGCTTACAGTGTGTTCCAAGTGCCAAATGATCGGACATTCCTTCAAGTTCTGCAAGGACCAGCAAAGATATGGACATTGTGCAAGTGAAGGTCATGCCAGGACAGATTGCCCAAAAGCTGCCGCCAAGCCAGTATGTGCCACCTGTACCAGGTTTGGCAAGCCCGCTGGACATTCGACTGGAGACAAGGACACCTGCCCAGCTTATAAGGCTGCTCTTTCCAAGGACTTTGCCACCATCGATTATGGCGTATAAATACATTGATGACGACGGTGATGTTATCTACACGAGGACTAATGACTTGAAACAGTGGACAGAAGAACATAAAATTGGCCATAATATAGGTAATTTTACTTGCGTTCAACTAAACATTCGATCCATATCTAAATACTGGGATGTTTTACATGCTAACCTCCAAAATTGTTGGAATAATATAGATATCCTAATGCTATGTGAAACTTCAATAAAAGGGAACATACTTGTCTTTTCGAAATTCCTGGTTACAGTAGCATTAGTTACTGTCGCACATCCAAATCTGGAGGGGGTATAACCTTGTATATTCAGGATACTTTACCTTTCACCCAAAATTTACTTGAAACAAAGTTGTTCGAGAATATTTCCTGTATAATAACATTACCAAATAATTCTATACTCAATGTACTAGCAATATATAGACCACCAAATCTTAGTAAACAATCATTTATCAATGAACTTTCATCAATATTAACAAAATGTTCAAACCCTAATGAAAATATGCTAATATTTGGTGACATAAATATTGATTTGTTAAATTAGATCCTGTGATTATTCACTATGAAAATGCTCTTTCAAATAAATATTTTACAAAATGTATAAACGACGTTACAAGGGAAGCTATAGCAAATGGTAAAATGACACGAATATGCCTGGATCACATTTTTGTTAGGTATAATAGCAAACACAAAGAAACTGACATACTATACGCATGTGTTTGTGATTTCATCATTGCAGACCACTTTGCAACAGCTGTGAACATTCCGTACTATAAAACTAATAAACGGCCTATAAATAAAGGGCGGAAAGTCTCAATTTTATCTCAAAAACGAATAGATTTTTTAATTAGAAATTATAACTGGAATGCTTTGCTTCAGACAAATGATTGCAATAATTCATATAGTCAAATAAAAAGCAAGTTTAATGAAGTATATGAAACTAGTAAAATATTTATAGATGTAAAACCCAATGCAAGACCTTGGATTATAAAAGAATGGATGACAGAAGATATTCTATCACACATTAAAAAACGAGATTCATTATTTAAGCGGTGGAAAAGCTCCCCAACAAATGCAATTTATGAAAAACAATACAAATCTTTTCGTAATTCTGTTACTAAATTAATAATAAAAAGTAAAACAACCTTTTTCAATGATAAATTTAAGAATAATTTTTCAGATATCAAAAAACATGGGATGAAATAAATAAAATTCTAGGACGTAGGACAAAGAGTAACTGTGACGATGTAATTAGTAGGTTTATGTTAAAAAAATCAATCTGCGGAAAATGTTACAAACCAATTTGTTAATTATTTTTCAGATAACATAGCCTCAATGGTTCATAAATGTGATTTTAAGGCGTCAAATATTGTCCCGATAGAGTCACCGCAAAGTTTGTATATACCACGAGCATCACTCGCAGACATATTGAGTTTAGTCAAACTTCTCAAAAATTCAAAGTCCCCTGGCATAGACAATATCCGAATGTTTGACATAAAAAGACATATAGATATTTTGGGTCCTATATTAACCCATCTGATCAACACAATTTTAACACAAGCTGTAATACCAGATGAACTCAAATGTAGTATTATCAGACCTATTTACAAAAATGGGAAACATACTGATATAGGAAACTATAGACCGATTAGTATATTACCCGCTCTAGAAAAGATTCTTGAAAAATACATATCTTTAAAACTAAACTACTTGGAGTGCTTTTCTTTAATAGATCCCAATCAATTTGGTTTTCAAAAAAAAAAGTACTGAAATGTTACTTCAGAATTTCTCTAACTATATAAATAATGAACTGAATAATAAAAGACATGTTTTGGTACTGTTCATAGACAATTCAAAGGCATTTGATACTATAGAAATTGTTAAATATTTTGGAGGCAATAGGGGTAAGAGGAAACTTTCTCAAACTATTCAAAAACTTCCTAACCAACCGCCAAATCCAGGTAAAAATATCAGACAAATTTAGTAAAAGAAGAAATTTCAAAACAGGAGTTCCACAAGGGTCAATTTTAGGTCTAACACTCTATATTATCTTTGTATCACTTATAATAATAATAATAATAATAATAATAATAAATGTTTATTCCGGTATGTGGGGAGGTTAGTGCAGTCCCACACATTCCATATAAAATATACATGCAATAGTTATAAAAAATATACAAAATATGTACAAGAGTTTGAAATAATAAAAATAAAAAGTTAAATATTTATAAGACAGTAGTATAAGGTAATACATCACACATAAAACAAAAATTAAAATAAAAAATAAAACAAAATAAAAAATAAAAAAAAAATAAGAATTTAACTAAATAAGATTAAAATAACTCCTTAAGGGTGCTGCGGCATTTATATTGTGAGGGGCCAATATATTTGTCCAGTGTGCGTGGATGCTGGAGGCTGGACTGAGGCGGGCTTCCATGATGAGGATATTCCTGGAGCTGTTTATTCTTTCACTCATTCCAGCCACCCTGGATCTTATAAGGGCTGCAAAACCGGAAACTCGCCCCTCCGTGAACATACTGGAAGCGCTGCAGTATCTGGGGAGGCCAAACATTATGCGGAAGTCGTTATTATACTGTACACGAAGTCTTTCCATACTACTCTTTTTGTAGTTTGCCCAGAGTTCGCAGGTGTACAACGTTGCGCAGAAGGCAAGGAATAGAGTCCTATTCACAGCGGTACCACAAAGGCGAAATCTTCTACTGAGCATATTCGATTTTACGCTGAGAGCGCGTCTTTGCCTATCAATGTCATCATCATCCATCAGAGAGTCCATCATCCAGTAGAGTACTGGTGATTATGTGTCCTAGGTATTTGGTTTCTTCAGTCACCTTCAGGATCACACCGTTCAGGGTAGCTGCAGGAATACGAGTCGGGCCTTGTCTATGTCTTATGACCAACAGAGCTGTTTTATTGGGGTTATAAGACATGTTTGTTTCTTCAGCAAACTCTTCGCAGATCTTCAGGAGAATGCGCAACCCTCTTATAGATGGTGCCATTAGTACCATGTCGTCCGCATAACTGATGTTGTTCAGACACTGTCCTCCGATGTGGCAGCCTACCCTTGCATTGTTTAGCCTTTCAGTTAGTTCGTCCATGTAAAGGTACTTATGAACAAAATATTCTCGTTTGTTAAACATTATGTATACGCTGATGATACAGCACTTATAATATCCCATGAAAATTTGGATACTGAAATAAAATTCTTACAGCTAGACTTTATTTCTTTATTAAAATGGCCACATGACTCTGGTCTAATAATCAATGCTAAAAAAACGAAATTGATGCATATAAGATCCCCGCATTCAAGGTACAGCGCGGCACCTGTAATCATATCCCATTCATTTAATTGCATTCACAATAATACCAAACAGCCCTGCGCGTGTACAAGTATCGAATTAGTCAACCAGTACGTGTATCTAGGTGTTACGGTGGATTGTAATGTGAAATGGGACGTACAAATTTCCAACCTCTGTAAGCGACTTCGAGCCATTGTAGGAAGACTCTACAAAGTAAATTTATATGTGCCTATAAAAACTATGAAACTAATTCATTTGTCTCTAGCAGAATCGACTATAAGGTATGGGTATAACTTCTTGGGGCACTCCTGTAAGACCAACATAAAACATTTACAGCTGATTCAAAATGCCATGGTAAAATTGCTAGTAAGTAAAACAGTTTTTTAGCAAAGGCGAGACATTGATATCATGTACAAATCAATTAATATATTACCTGTTCGTGGTCTTTTGTGGCGAATTCTATTGCAACATATATCTGAAAGTCCGTATAAGGCAGTGGTAGATTATGTACACAATACACGTTTCACACAAATTATAGGAATGATAGTGCCAATATTTCAAAATAAATATGGTCAACGAACCCTTGAATACATTGTACCATTTATATTTAACAAATTGCCGTACGAATTTAAAAACAATTGTCCTATGATGAAATTCTCACTGATGTTAAAGTGTTGGCTTTTGGAAAGTAACCTTGTGTATTGATGGTAACAAATATGACGGTCTCCTTGGTTGTATAGCTCCTAGATAACTGGTGTATTTACTGTAACGGTGTTACTATTATATTTAAGTCTATCCTCATTGTAACCAACCTGTACTGCTGTTTTATGTATAAATGTATATATTTTTTAAATTTTTATTTCTTAATCTATTCAATACTTACAGATGCTTTGATATTTCTGATATTTACGTAATAGTTACATTTTTGTAATATTAATGTTTTTATAATGTTGATATTTTTAAAAGTATTAATGTTTTTATAAAATTGATATTTTTATAATATTGATACTTTTATAATATTGGTAGTTTTATAATTTTGATATTTTTTATGATATTGACATTTTTATAATATTATTTAAATCGGTGTTATAAAATTGGACTCTAGTATCTCAATAACAAAACTGTAATGCTTTTTCGATTATTTTCTCTTTTTAATTTTTTTTTCAACTTACGAACATTGATCACAACATGCATGCGCCTAAATATAATAATTTTGTCCTACATTTGTATGATGATTGTAATTTATTGTTGTATTATATTATATTGTTGAAATAAACTCCTGCTGACAAGCTACTTGCAGTGGCTTAGCGGGTATAAGTTCCCACTGTATATAATTAATATTATACAATAAAAAAAAAAAATAAAAAAAAATCTTAAATCGTATGGCAGTTCATTCCAGGCTTTAAGGCCCGACACGGCGAAAGCACGCTCACCGAACTTAGTATCTGGTGTGCGCTTTGGTTCCTTCAACCTTCCGATAGCTGATGAAGTCGCTGAACTAAGAGTTGACTGTCGTGAATTGGAATTTTCAGGAATGCACAGTTTCGATAGGTAAGCCGGAGCCATTCCGTTAATTGATTTAAATACCATCCAGCAAACCATGGATTGGATTCTTTCGGGACATTTGAGCCGGTGAAGATTTTTCTCTGAAATATGGGAGTATTTAGATACGCCGGTAATAAAACCTTTACAACAATTTAGTTACTAGTGTGGAGGGCTGTTATTGTTTAAAGCCAACACCGTATTCCATATTTCCACAGCGAAAATTAGTACTACCTCCATTCTTCTATGCAAAAACTATCAAGTTTCTTTCATTTGACCGTTTTAGTGCTGTACTGATTTTCCAGCTATTGATAATTTGTGTTATTAGTAAATAAATATGATATTAACTAAATATGCAATAACGTGAACAAATATTCACCAAACTTGATGATTCTTATTGATATTAAACGAAAAAGAATTGTATCCCATCCACCTAATAAAAAACTAAAACTACTAAATTATAGAGAAAAAAAAATTATGTCTCTTCACAATTGTGTTTTCCCGTGCAAAGGTCATGTAGTCCCGTCTTAGAACGGGCGCATGTGAGTAAAATTCACTTTCTATTTGCATTCTATTATTGCGGTGGCCAATAATCCAACTTCCGTCAGATTTATCAGATCGAAGGGCTCATCTTCCGTAATGTCACCGTCCTTTGATACATCGTCCGCGATAGAACTAAGATCCGACATAGTGAAATATATCGTTTTAATTTATTATAACAAACAATATGGATAGTTTACAAGATATACGCCAACTGCAATACACCACTCTCAAATTGAACACGTGCTCTTGTAAGGATCAACAAACGCATACTGAAGAACGCAGCGCCTAAGCGGTTCGTCGCAATTTTCGTGGCTAACGCTGCAACGAACTCTAACGGTTAATGTACAATGATGCACAGGGGATAATTTGGTTACACGTAGTGCAAAATTACTAAAAACCTTCCTTCTTCCATCGACAAAACTATACAAATATTACTTTTTATAAATACTGGCAGGAAAAAATGGTGCTTAGAAATACAGAGGTAGATTGGGCTTCATGTGGTGCGCCTACCTTCAACGGACAGGCAACTGTACGTACACCGTGTTGGCCGTAATACATATAGTAGGCGCTCATGGCGTCCCAGTGAACACGGAGAGCGATGACAGGCAAATATTACGTACAGTTTTACGCTCCGCAAGATGAGGGGCTAACAACATTTGTTGTGCACCTGCTACATTATTTTATTTTTTTGTACCTGCACATAGATGACTTAAAATCAAGGCATTGTACATTTAAAATAAATTATGAACTAGGCTCTACTGAGGATCAATTTGTGTGTTGCAACCGATACTACCCACGCGAAAATTGTGGGACTCGGAATGTAAATAATAAACAACAACGAAAATAATTACGGTTTTGGTTGATTGTAATATGGGCTAGATTAAAGGGAACAGGGATATCTAAGCACTAACAGAATGATTTCCATACGAACGAACCTGCTCCTATGAAAGTAATTTTGGTTCTGGCTAACGACAGCACGAAATAATTAACCGTCAAATTATAGTGTTGTCATTTATAGTGTTGGTTAGGAAAGCAGGTACTGGATAAATAACAATTAAGGTTGGAACCAACCATATTATAATTTTAGAACCTAACAGTACGTGTACAAATATGTAATCTCTATTGCCTATGTCATACGCCGCCATACCATTCTCCAAATGCAAAAGCAAACCAAAGACTCTCTATCATTTATAGACCCAAAACCTACAAGAAGAAGAAGTTAGTATTTTAACGGCTGACTTCAATATCAACTTTAAAAACTTTAATGATACATATACTTAGAGACTATAAAAAATTATCCCAGCTTCAAGAGTGAAACAACTTATAAAAACTGAAACACGAAAAACAGATAAATCCAGGACTTGTCATATCCAACAGATTAGATCTTCATGTCAAGGTTCTAGATGAGCCAAAAATAATTGATCATAACCTTATCCAAAGTTCAGGTAACCTAAAAGGGAGTAAGACGAAAACCAATAAAGTAATAAAACATAGAAATTATAAACAATATAACAGTTAAAAAAATAATTAAACTTCTGGGTGATATGGAGGAACTTCATCAAATGGAATACAATAAAAAGTCTAAATCATTAATAAATAATCTACAAGAAATAATTGACAAGATGATACAAATAAAAACTATTGAAATAAGAGGAACAAATGTGCAAATTGCTAAATTTCTAAAATCTCAAGGAACCCACGTGACTGGATATTATTAAATTTTAGAAATAAATACACAAAATTATTGAAAGTTTGTAAAATCGAATATTTTTATAATAAAATTACCTGTGAAAAGGAAGCCCCAAAAAATGTTGAAAGTCATAAAGGGATTACTACAAACCGTAGACAAAGTGATGAAACATGAAGTTGAATTTCCACAACAGAAACAGGGTAGCATACAGAACCCCTTCAACAAATATTTTGTAAACAGCATAACAGAATTACATCAGAGTATACCAATACTGGAGTAAGACAACCACCTTAGAAAAGTTCAGCTTAATCGAAAAGAACTTTGACGAAAGATTGACGAAACGCATCTTTTACAGATTCTTAACAACACCAAACCAAAGAAAAGTCCAGATGGAATCAATTTTCAAGTTTTGAGAGACGTGTTGCCAGTAATACGACCTCATACATTGAATATAATAAATTAATCGTTACGAAATGGAAAATTTCCAGACTCGTGGAAAACATCTATTGTGATCCCCATTCCAATAGTTGTTAATATCAAGAAATGTGAAGAATTTATACCAATAAATATGTTACCAAATATAAACAGAGACTGGAAATTGTGATAAAGAGATAACTAATTTGGAAAAACATAACATATTATGCGACGAGCAATCAGAATTCAGGAACAATAATTCCTGTGAAGCGGCAATAAACATACTTATTGATTCCTGAAAAAAAGAAACAGATAAAAAAATCACCATGGCAGTTTTTTTTTTAGATTTCAATAGAACCTTTGAAACGGTAGAAAGGAAAAAAACTATAAAAATTAAAAGCTATAGGTCTTTCTGACCAAGTTCTAATCACATTAAAATAATATCTCTAAGGAAGAAAAGAGGTATCAAAAGTTGAAAATTCAGTATCAGAACCGATAAAATATAACCGAGGTGTTCCTCAACGGTCGGTATCGGGCCCAATTTTATTTATAGATTACATAAATGATATAATTAAAACCATAAAAAAATGCTAAATCAGAATATTCGCAGACGATACGTTAATATACATTTCATGTGAAGAGTATATAGACGCAAAAAATAAAATAAATGAAGAGCTACAAAATATAGCAAAATGACTGAAAATAAACAAATCAAAACTGAATGTGAGCAATACAAAATATATGGATATATGCAATAAAACGCATAAACGGGTTGAATTTGATGATCGGTGACGAAGACATTGAAAAAGCAAATGATATTAAATACCTAGGTCTAATATTGGATTTATAACCAACATTCACTGCCCATTTCAAATATATGTTAAAAAGGGTATCAAAAAAGATAATTTTTCTTGGAAAACTAGGAAATAAACTAAATAGAAACACTATAGAGCTAATTATAGAACTATAGTTGCTCCACATTTGGACTATTACTCATCGATATTATATTTGGACAATGAAGGAAATCTAAACAAGCTAAAAATATTTCAAAAGAGAGCCATGAGATAATAATAATATTTGGACGATTTATATAGCGCCGTTTTTGTGAAAAATGACCTCCTAAAAATACTACTTGCTAGGGTTTATCTTATAATGTACATATATAGAAAACATAGTTACCTGGTAGGGCACTCCAGATGTATACTAATCAAAGACAAATATGGTAGAATCAATCACATGGGAGAAGAGTTTGATTGGATTCCAATAAAAATAGACTGCTATACAATGTGTTAATTTTTGTAAATAAATTTTTGAATAACCAAATACCAAAATATTTTATGGATGAAATATTTTGAAAAAGAAATGAAAAATGTACATAAGTATGAAACCAGGAATGTAAATAGAATTAGATTACCATGTATGCTTGAAAGTCTGAAGAATGAAGGAAGAGTGAATGTGTTTAAAAATAATTTTTACGCTCACCGTAAAACTGTAAATGTAACCATGTACGTATTACCTTATATACATAAAACGTAATATGAACTAACTCAATATATAAAAATCAATGTGAGTTTGTTTGTTTGTCCTCGATTTTCTCGAAAAATACTTGATCGGTTTCGCTGAAAATAGCACAGTTTGTTTTTATTAGTGCCGGGAAGGTTTAGAAAGTAGTTTGAATGAAATCCAATGTGTAAAACTGTTGCTATAACGTTAATTAGTATGAAAAACATTGAATCCGCCATGTTTTATTTAGGTTAGCCCATCGATATAACACTCTGGTTAGCCACAGATTGCATATTCAAAAGAAGAAGGTTTTTTTGGGTAGAATATTTTCAAAATGGAAAACGCGAGTGGGTACCTACTTAAGAACTTTATGATTTAGATATATTTTGAAAAAATAAACGTTTGGAATGAAATAAAATATTCAAATGAATGTTTCTTTATTTGGGGATACTTACTTTCGCTGTCAAATCGATTATAATACCCAAAAAAAAATCCCGAGCAACACATAGTAACTAATAAATATATATTTTTTTAAAGTTACATTTGAAAATCTTTGTTCAATTGTACCAGATGACGTCCACAACAACGTACTTCTATTAGTTTATGTCAATCAGTGGTGGAAATCAAGAAATATTCTGGTGGGAAGAGATATTATGAAATTTTGTAGAAGCCTTGAAGATTTGAACTGTGAACTATTTAGATTGGCGGATGGGATTTTCAAAGGTTATCTCATCACTTAAACGAAAAGAGAGCCCGTCTTCTGACAGATTATTAAAAAGTACCATTTTAACACATCTGTACGGCGTTGGTTGGCGAACACTGCATTAAAGGCTGTCTTATCTCTCCCTTCCCTTTGGCTCGCATTGCCCCTAACCCCGGTCTGTCCTAACTCCTAACCTCCCCTGCCTAAGGCCTCCCACCGCCCCCACCTACCCTTCTCACGTTATTTGTTATGTAAATCTGGGGGGCGTAAAAAATCCCGCTCGGAATACGCGTAAAGATGTGCGGCGGGAATTCTAGGGAATCTTTTGGATAAAGAGATTTGAATACGGCCAACGGCGGTGGTGTCAACTGCTAGGACTGGCGGATTTTATTCCAAGGGAATATTATGCCTTTATCATTCAAGTTACGTACCTAACGCTTTGTTATCTGTGCTTTTTACACGTCTGAGGATTATCTTATTTTTATACCGTTTACACCATGTAAATGTAAGCGGTTTCACATTACGTATACTTAGATAAATATTATAATCTCTATTGTAACATGCAATGTAAGTATGGAATGGCTTGAAACCGGTTGAAGTGAGGGCAACTTCCAAATGGCGCCTAGACCACCAGACCCTTTAATAACAAAATAAAAACAATACCTACCGACATTTATACAAGGGGTATTCAAAAAGTTCGTAGAACTCAATATATGAACAATTGTAGAGAAGTGTTTATTATAATAACCATTTTATTCATTTACATTTTATCCAACGCGTATCATTATGTTTTAAGTTTACTAATTTTCTTAATAATAAAAAAATATTAATTCAGTTAGGTTTGATCAGCTTTTCGGGCAAATTTTTTTTTTCGTACTTTTAATTATTTTTATATCACTTTTAAAAAGTGTGCCGATTCATACGTATGTTGAATTATCATGGAATGTTTCCACCCTCTTACAAGAATATCTTCAAGACCCAGATTCACTACTTCTTTTCTTAAAAATGCCCTTTGTATGCTCAATCAAATGTAACAAAAAATTGATGTTGTTTTCATCACTCAAGCTTAAATTTATCTTATCTGAAAGTTCCCTAAAATGGGAGTAGGTATTATGCCTGCGAATTCAAAATGAATATTATCGAATTAATGAGTGAAATGAATTGGAATTCGATAATTAGTTGTTTCTTGACTTCCTTGTA
Source organism: Halesus radiatus (assembly GCA_022606495.2). Lineage (NCBI taxonomy): Eukaryota > Metazoa > Arthropoda > Insecta > Trichoptera > Limnephilidae > Halesus > Halesus radiatus. The sequence goes on from JAHDVE020002861.1 coordinate 42,571, forward strand.
ATTTGCCTAAATTAGACTATGTTAATTCACTACCTACCTCTGAGAATGAAACTGCCCATTATTGTACTGTATCATATTAAGTTTAATAATATCAGAAACGCAAGATAGAAAATGCCTTTGAAGTCAACTTTTTAGATAAATCAGTAGAATATAACAAAAAAGACTTACAAAATTACAGATTGTATAGTGTTGTATAAAACAACTGGTAAACAGTGACATCTGTATATCTTAACAATAAGTTAACAAAATAATCTGATCCATTCTGGTGTGAATATTGGCTGAAATAATTATTTGGGAAACGCACCTGGAATAGGTGGTGTATGTTTAAAAAAACTATTTTTCCTTCCCATAGATGTCACTATAGGCCATTAACAATAATAAAATTAATTACAAATAGTGATTTTTGAGTAGGTACCTAGTAATACTAGGTTCCTTTGAGACAAACTTGTTTCAAACTTATTTCAACATCTCTTCCATTCTGCCTTCTTACCATGTTTGGTGTTTAGTCGTATTAAATTGTATTATTGCTTGTGTGTTGCCACAATCTACGTATATGTTTTATGCATACCTACCTACTGTTATTTTATCAATTTAGTATGAACATTGCAACAACATTATCTTATTTCAGTCACGTTGTATAAATTGTATCGAAAATTAAATAAATAATAACATGACAAATAAATGGATAAGGAAAAGATAGGTAAAATCAGATAACCAATCAATAAATACGCTGATAAATAAATAGTGTTATCATTTTAATAGTTTTTCAAAGTAGGAACTAGGAACCTAAACTTTTTTTCCAAAACAATTATTTACAGACAGCAGACACCTACTGGATTGTTGAAATTCACCGCAAATTATTTTCTTTGAATCAAATAGGTATAACCTCCGTGGCCGAGGGCATGAGATCATCAATACTAATCCAGAGGTCGCGGGTTCGAATTCCGTAGATGCTCTCAGTATCGTCTGGTAAAAGACTACCATTCAGGATCCAAAGGTTGCTTGAAATTACTTTAGCCGTGTTTGGTGACCAGATCTGAATAGTAAAGTGCTTCCCCGCCTTCCTACGTCTCCTGCCCCTCCCAAAACCATTCAGCCTCACGAGATACCCCAATAAGGAACTCCAGTGAAAAATGTAATGACTTTGAAAATATATATTCATAGAGATCAGCAAACGCCGATTCTGAATATATAATTTTCGTTGTATATATATATATATATGTATAATACGTAGAATTTATAAATCGTTATTTAAAAGTGAATAAAAAATCAGCTCATAAGAACACCGCGTTATGTTGGTACCACTGCATTTGGAACACGTGACGTTATGTGAGCATTCTGTTTTTGGATTAGTATGAAAATTTTGTTTTGTATTTTATATTTTTTTAGTTTCGGCAAAATTTTAACAAAATTTGGGTGACTTTAAGTTCCATAATTGTTGTTCAATAAAAACAACTATTATTCATGAAATAAATTAGAGTATTCATGATCAAACCAATTATCAATACAAATATTATGATAATGCTAATGGTTAATACTATTATTATTCTTTGAGTAAAATCTTCTAAAAAGGTACATAATTTTTATTACTTACAAGTACAATTATGTACGGTAAAGCTCATCCTTGTTTTGACATTTAACATTCTAACCTCAAAACTGATCATAGCCGTCTGGCCATAGATTTGGAGCGTTTTGGCGGCCTTTGAAAAATTGAAAGTTTGAAAATTATTTTGACTACGAATCCGAAGGTCGCAGGTTCAAATCCCGGCGTGCGCAAGTAAATTTTATTTAATTAATTTGTGCTGTTTCACAATTCATTTATTTAAAAATAATACAGTGTATTTGCGCGCGTTCCGGAGTGGAAGATACTCTCGGTATCGCCCTGGTGAAAGACCACCATTCAGAGTTGAAACGTTGTTTGAAATGGCTTTTAGCCGTGTTTGGTGACCAGATCTGAATAGCTAAAAATTTCCTCACCTTCCTCTCCTCCTTCTCCTTCCCCCCCCCCCCCCAAATGCTGTCAGCCTCACAACATTCCCCAATTGAGGATGCTATAGTCTCACTGGCTCCCGACGGTTGGGAGCAGTTGGGACTCTTGTGCGGTATTCATATAATATATATAAAGTATAAACCTAGCTAATAAACTACATGATACGTACATAAAATTTCTTAAAATTCGCACTAAATCTCGAACTCCTTATGCAGATGACGAAAATTTTGAAATGCCCACTTAACACCGGCCACATAATTCGATTTATTCGAAAAAAAACATCAAAAAATGTTTGTTTTATTTAATTTGGGAAGCTCAGGCATAATTATTTCATATTCTAAAACACTCTATTTGCTACAATGAGCAATATGACAATATCCGAAAAGGGAGATTTTGCACTTTGAACTTTTTTTCTTTAAGTCTGACACTATATTTATTCTAGGCTTATAAAAATACTCTTCAAAAAAAATGCCCCCTTAAATCAAAGGCCAAGGTGTGTTCTCCTTGCAGAATTTATTTAACATTACTATTTTACATTATTTCCCATCACAATCACTTGTGCGAGTAATGTAAAAATTTGCGCTGCGGCAACCTGTGATACCCACTATTTTAATACGTATTTACATGTGGAGAGATTAAAAAAAAAACAAGACGCAACATCAGAAGAACGCGGAAAAACAACAACAGGTGTGTTAACTCTACAAAACAAAATACTGGTAGGTGATGTCATACAATAATATCATTAATTAAACGGAGGTAAATACTTATAGCCAATAGACTCTGCTGGTATGTATGAACCCGGTAATTTGATACTCTATTTTAGTGAACTCAGTGGTCGATTTTATTTTTAACGAAATGAAGTAAGACCACTATCGTGTATCTCATAAAGATTGTTTTTTTAGGAAGAAATGATCTCAATTTATATTCGTACACGTCAGAAAGTTTATTTTTACGTCGGGAGCAGCGCAGGCTTAATTTTACCACTGTTTTCAATAGATTTTGATGAATTTCCTGCAAGAGAAGAGGAATGAAGCCTTGGCATTCAGAATTTCTATGTACATATTAGAAACGTTCCTTGAAAACTTTTTATATATCGTGTTTTATGAAATATTTTTATAACGGTTGCTACGCTCTAAGCGTTATTTATGTTGGCGCGCTCCCTCTCTCTTCCGTTTTAAAATATCTCATTTCCGCTCGGAGGGTATTGTTTGATCTTAGATAGAGTAGTTATTTTAGGTTACCAGCTTCAATGGGAATTTATATGTATTTTGAATGGGCTTTAATTATGTATGGTAACTAGATTTGAATATTCGAGTTGTTTCAAACTCTTCACCTTCCCCTTTCTCTCTCATAACTGCGCTCAATAACACCATTTATGTAACTTGCACGGGTTTCCTGTCCGAAATTTTAAGACAAGTGAAAAAATCTGTCCTCATTTTCATCATGACTTTTGACATATCAATTCAACTGTTACATAAAAAAATATTTGAAAAAAAAAGGTTGAATCTTGGGCAAAACCTGATAATAATGACTACTTTTAGCTTTAAGTTATACAACAAACTCCCACCTAGTATCAAACAAATCAGATCAATTAATAACTCCATTATTCCAGCAAAACTTGGCTTGAGGAATTATCAGAAAAAGAAGTGAGTATTTTAAAAGCATAGTCATAGAAGTTACTGAAAATACCCTACCCAAACCTTGATGTTGAAAAAGTTGCTGTAAGCCCTCTATCCAAAACCTAGTTCGCCTCTGCACAGGATCTCCTATTGAGGAGGACTAATAAAATATTCTATAATATGTATATTTCAATGCTAATATTTCTAAAATGTGTCCTCTTAAAATGTCATAATTGCGTAGTTTGTAATGTCCTTGGTAGTTAATAAATGAAAAGATAATATGATGATGCAGTGTTGATTGCTAACAGTATGGAAGACCTACAGTCCCTCGTATCTAGGATCAACGAAGTATGCATGAAGAATGAGCTAATGATTATTGTAAGTGAGTCTAAACTCATGGTGTTTGAAAGAGAGAGTGCGAAAACAGTGTGCAATATAGTTGTGAGTGATGAATACTTGAAGCACGTCGATGAGTTTGTGTATTTGGGATGTATTTTTACGAGAGATGGAAAGACTGATAGGGATATTTGAAAGAAGGGTGAATGCAGGAAACTCAATTAACAGAGGACTGAACGCAGTTGGCACAAACGAAAAGTTGTACAAATAAGCAAAGCTACCAGTTCACAATGGAGTTCTGATACCAACCCTAATTTATGACATTGAGGCATGGAACTGGCAGAGGAATGATGAAAGGAAACTAAATGCTGTAGAAATGAGATCTAAGTGTGATAAAACCATGTATAATCGTGTGAAAAATGTTAAGACTCGTAAATAATGCAAGGCTGATGTAAGCGTAATGAGTAAGCTTAAGAAAGAGACGCTTAGATGATTTGGGCATGTAGGTCGAATGAACGAAGAAAAGAGTGTAAGGAGAAAATATGACACGAATGTGAATGGAAGAAGAAGCCGGGACGTCCGAGGAAGACATGGCACGATCAAGTGAATCAAATACTTGAGTAGGGCCACATCAGAAGTCGGAATAACGGAAAAGAATGTATGAGACGTTGTATGAATGTGAATGAAGCGAGAAGAGGTCCGTCCTCTCTGCCTACCCCTGAAAGCAAACGGCGTGATGGTTAGTTAGTTAGTTACAAGATAATACAACACGTTTACAAAAATAAAAATAAAGTTTAATAGCATTCGCGATATAAAATAGTGGATCACCTATAACGATGACACATATTGTGTTGTTGTATGAACAATCATGTTATTACTTGTGTAACAACGGCTTAATAATGAATATGTACCTACCTGCGTGGGAAAAACGAATCCAACTAAATCTCTTTCATCACAACATCGTCATAGACTTGCACCGCTTAAGCTGTCGACAACAGACACCTCAGGTAGAGGAATGCCACCGAAGGTTCCGTTGTTACCTTTCGGTCACTCTTATAAACAACGCAAATAACTAAAGAGAGATGTTGCGACGGAACACTCAGCGGCAGAACCATAATCCAGTAAGTTCTCTTCGATACCATAGCTCCACGGAAGAGGTAAACCAATAGAAGTGTGTTTTGGAAGTGTTTATGTTCCTGAAATGAGCAAAAATTTTCCGGGAGCGACTGTGAAATTGTTTTCTAATAATATCGAAATTCTATTTTATTTCATGTAAATACCGTACAAGAGGTCCAGCAGCTCCCGATTATTTGGAGCCAGTAGGACTACGATATCCCCAAATGGAGTATGTTATGTGGCTGGAGGGAGTGGGATGGGGAAGATGGCTAAGAGGAAGGTTGGAAAGTACCTGGCTATTCAGATCTGGTCACCAAACACTACTTAAGCCAAATTAAAACAACGTTTCAGTGGTTACATGACGAAATTACACAGATGTGAATTTCACGTACCAATGTTACACACTGTAGAAATTACACATGGACGTAATTACACAAGAAGAGAATGATAACTACTTAAATTACACACGTCAAAAAAATATGTTTTAATAAGTTTTATTTTTAAAATAATAATAATGAAATGGCTTTAACCGTATTTGGTGACCAGAACTAAATATCCAGCTACTTCCCCACTTTCCTCTTCCCCATTTCCTACTCCTTCTTAATACCTTCAGCCTCACAAAATATCCCAATTGGGGATCCCATAGTCTCACCGGCTCCATACGGTTAGGAGCAGCTGGGACTCTTGTGTGGTACTCACATTATTTTTTTTTTTTAAATCTATTCATCTACGTGTAAAGAAAAAAATAATAACTACGCTATATTTGCTCACCACGTAAACATGTTTTGTCAAAAATTCATAAAAAATCTATAAATTTATTATACATAGCGTGCGACGTTTGAAACTCACTTGAAATAGTACTCATCTAACAAATTTCAAAGCTAGAATGTTTTTTTTCGTACAAAATTTATTTAGTATACGCTTAAAAACACTCTAAAATTTAAACACATAAAATAAACTATATTTCTCACCATGTATAATTACGTCCACGTATAATTTTGATGTAATTAATATTGGTAAGTGAAGTTCAGGCCTGTGTAATTTCTTCCTGACACCATACTGAATGTGTCTATCACTCTTTGATCTTAAGCAGATATTCAATGTCATTGCCTGTCTGGAGCCTAGGAGTCGAAAAATCTTCGGCAACATCGGCTTTTATTTTGTTAAAATTGGTATTGATCACACTTCTAGATATTATCTGTTCAGTGTCTAGGATGCATTCATGCATCGCGTCGGCAAGGATAAACAATTATTATGGTCTTTTATCCTTTGAAACGCTACCGGTATTTTATGATTGACGAAGGTTTTATTTTTTTATTGGAGCATATAATACGGTGTTCGATTTTTTGTTGAATAGGCTATTGAATTATTTTTTGACGTAGGTAGAATGACCTAAAATTTTACACAAAGCCGAAGTGCAGTGGCGTTTAGGCGGCTCGTGCAACGGGGGCTAGCAATATCGCCGGTGGTAAGGGATTATTTATTATTTTTAAATAATTGTATTATTACGCAAAACGATACACATGATGTTTTTAGAGAGAAAATATATATTACCTTTAAAAAATATATGGGCTTACGAGTAGCGTCTATCAGAAATATGACCTTTTTCTGACCATCTTACGTATGTTTTTCAAAATATTTTAAAATGTTGAATATCCTCAAAAAATACCTTAAGGGTTTATGATTAAAATGCCAAGAAGAAAATTTAAAAAAATATATATGAGGGTGTAGTTTAATTTTTTCATGAACACTAACATTAATGTGTTTTTTTTTTAATGTTTGCGTTTATAAAAAGAACGTACTGGGAAAGGCTTGCAATGAGTTTTCTCCACTTTTAAAATTTTTTTTCATAATTTAAATCATCGAAACGTACGTAGGACGATCAGAAAAGGTAATATTTCTGATTTGATTTTGATAAATGCTAAGCTTATGTAAAATTTTCAAATGTATAATAAATATTTCTCTCCTATAAAACATTATGTTTATCGTATTGTTACAAGATTTGTCAATATTATTCTCCATTTATTTGTTTGTTTTTATAATATAGTTTGAAATATTTTTATTTTCTGTCGTTTTTTTACGTTTTCATGATTCATTTAGATTATGTTAATGTTATTTTCTACAATGATTAAATAATCCCTTCATCATTTACACGACTAAGGTTTTTATCAGCATTATCCCTGATTCTACGACTTTCACTAACACGCCTGTAATAGACAATTACTTTATTTGACAGTTGACATAGACTAAAATTGGGTTAGCACTTATACTTAAAATAAGTTGTCTACAAGTCGATAAACATTGTTGACAAAATTTCACCCGGAAATCAAAATTTTTGACTTAGGTATATGATCAGATACAGATATTAACTTTGAGAAACGAAGTTTCAAAAAAAATTCTGTTTTTTTTGAGCCGGTGGTCATATGAAAATAAATGAACACTAAATAATAATATCAGTTTTGCAAAACGAATTCGTGTGAATTTTAAAACAACAAACATTAACTACGCCATGGATGAAATGGTGTGTCGTTCTAATATATTTTTATTTGTATACGTCAAACCACAAAATGACAATACTTTTACGGGTGTTGCGAAAGGTTGGACTCCAGTTTACATGATTGCCAGGGAAACAATGGGTTTATCACTACACCACTGCCTGAGCGGCTTTGGTTGTTCTTTGTATTGTACATAATGTATTGCAATACGTTGTACCTCTGGGAAGGTAGGTAGGTACCTACACGATTACACCTGCCTCATATCAAAACATGACGCAAGATATTTATTCCCTCTTCTATATTGTTAAGGGTACTACCGATATCATCTCACCTTCATAAATGTTAATCTTCACTATCTGCCTGAACGTGAGCTCTCTCTTAAGTAAACCCTGAAATTCCAACCCACCGCTTTACACGTTTTACAATTTTCTTCACGATACAGACAGAAAGCTCTACCCTTTAGGCAAAACTAAGGAATTATCGACAGCTACATACTCCGTTTCTATAAAATTTAAAACTGATGATATTTACATCAACTTACAAAATACGGTACATTAAAGAAATCGAATTTCCGCGACTTCAGAGCCAACTCCAGCAATTATTTGATGGCTAACCGTGATTTAAAAAAAAAGTTTTACCCCTCCTACTATGAAAATATAATGAAATATAAAATGAAAAAATAAAAAGGTGTTAAAATAAGCATTGTGATGGATTTAAATTTTGATTAAAAACGACCAATTTACGTTGGAAAACAAATTTTCCGTACATAATTTAGAATATCGACCCGAAAAAACCTGTTTTTTAAAGATATTTTATATTTTTATGTAATAATATTTACATATCAAATAAGACAATTTTAAAAAATCCCACAAACCCGCAAAAATTATTACTTTAATGGCCTATATTTCACGATTTAAAAAAAAAAACAAGTAAAATATTTATAATCTGTATTAGATATTTACTATACCTTCAATTTTAAAAAATATAATTCAGTTTGGATGGGTATTTTGGCCTCAAATCCAAAATTAAGTTTTGTATTAAACAGGCCGCGCAACCATTCCCCTTAACACATCTTTAGGGTATTTATATATTTAGACACTTATTGGGCTTTTACATATTACATAGACATACAAAGAAAATTATAAAGAACATCAGTACATGATAAGGTATTTATTATGCCACAATCCTTAGCTGATCAGTTAAGGATTGTGGCATATCTAATAGTAGCATGTAACGAACTACATGAAATGGAGCTTGTAGTTTCGTGTTATATTTATTGGGACGCGATAATTAATCATACTCACCGGGTCAAGGTTATCTAATTGTTCAAGTCGGTCTAATTGTCCATGATTTAAAAAAATAATATAATTTGACATTATGACATAATACGCGTCTTTCCTCTGTACCTAAAGGAAATTTTACCAATGATATCTAAGTTAATTTCTAGTAATGTTTCCATATTGCATGTCCTTACGTTAAATACCTAACTTAAGTACTCGATCGTTCAACATAACGTTACAGTTGTACGGCTCTAGGCCAGGAAATGTTAAAATGTTCATTCAGATGTATCATAAATTAGAAAGTAAAACGTGGTCATCGTTAGAAAAATCTATTTACGTCATGCTATCAGAGCAGCATTTTCGTTGTTTGTACGATTTGTGGTTTAGATCTTCAATTGAATCCCAGAATTTGTAAAATTCCACAAATGAAATCGATTGCTAGATTGTAGAGAATTCACTTCCTCATTCATATTATGTTTATTTCCGAATGAACTATATAAAATATGGTCACTTCCACTTTTGTATGCTTTACCACTGACAGCACGAGCAATAATCATAACAGGTATTTATAATATTATAAATATGTATGTTAGTTGTAAGACTCTAGTTTTAAGCCATAGTTGTAAGCCATTTTGCAGTAAAATGTATTAGTTTAAATATGTACTAGGTTTATATATGTGTTAGGTTTATATTCTAGTTATACCTACATAAGTCTAAATTGTAAGTCACTAGCTATAAGCCATAAATCTAAGTCTCAGTAGTTAATCCCTAGCTATAAATCTTACTTGTAAGTCAATAGTTACAAATCTTACTTATAAGCCATTAGTAATAAATTTTATCTGTTAGGTATTAGTTATACATCAACTGATATGTTATATAAATTAATTGTAAAGCCCCCTTGAGGTGATTTTCCCACGAAAACGGCGCTATAGAAGTAATCCAATTATTATTATTAAGTCAAGATCTCCATCGGTTGGCAGACTAAGACACATGACACAAACTCACAGCTTCACAAGTAAGAATATTTTTTTACAAAATAATAACAAAACATATCTTAACTTGCAATACTATTAGCCTGCATCCATGCAAAAATCCTCAATCTTAATCTGCCAACAAACGAGAACTTTGATTTGGTCACTTTTCATTGTATGCAAGTCGTATTTATATATATATATATAAATACGACTTGCATACAATGAAAAGTACATTGAAAAGTAAAAGTACATTCATCGTATGCAAGTCGTATTTATATATATATATATATATTTTTTAATTTGTAAGAGACAAACAGCTTTTTTTAACAAATATTAATATATACACAGGTGGAAAAAACAAGGTTAAGCCTAAAAAGCTTTGTCTGTAGTATTAAAATATTGCCATGTCATTGAACTAAACTAACAGTAACATCAATTTGAAGTAAATCAAATCAAATCAAGAAAACATGAACATCAACAAATATCGTTGTAAAAATACTTATTCATTTTTTTAAACAATTGTGGGTATTTTATGTAAGTCTTATAAAACTGAGTATATTCATATTTTCATATGAAGCGGTAACTTGGTGATGTGACATTATAATTTAAAAAATAAAACAATAACTTTGTTTACATCACTTTTATTTATACTTTAGCCGACCGGGTTTCGCTACTACCGTAGCTTCGTCAGGGCAGTATAATACTAAACTATGACCTAAGATACACATGTATTGATTGATACAAACAGGCGAGTGAATGGCCAAGGGTGGGAGATCAGCAGGTGCCTGCTGACCGGGAAGGGTTTGTTTATTGGGAATAATTTAAGGATTGGACTTTTATTTAAATTTATTTGATTATTTATTAGTCTTAGAGTATTATTTAGAGTCTACTATTAGTGTTTTTGACTTTCCTTATTTCTAATGCCTCTAAGTTATCTAGTCGAATGCCGGTTCCATTTTTATGTAGTAAACTAGTGCCTGTATTTTTATTGAATGTGTGGCCTGTTTCTAAGAGATGGTTAGCAAATTCGGAGAACCCATTATTATTTAGACATCTTAAGTGTTCTTTTACACGAATATTAACATTACGCGACGTTTTGCCTACATAGAACGCCGAGCAATCATTACATTGAAGTGAATAAATGCCCGAGTGGCCTAAACTGTATTCTTTATCTTTACCATTAATCAAAAATTTACCTAAACTATTGTCTGTGTAAAATGCTGGTTTAATCTCTGATGGAAGGTTTTTAATGCTTTGTTGAGAAAAGTTATTGATATATAAGATTCTACGCCATTGGTACGGTTGATTATTATTATTCACTATATTATTATTAGGGGGGTACTGTTGAACATAAACTTATTTGACAACTTTTTGTTTTTGTTTTTATTTAGTATGTTAATGACTAAGTTTTCACGATAACCGTTATTTATTGCGATTTGTTTAATTATGGATAGTTCTAGTGAAAAATTAGCATTTGATAACGGGACCGTAACCAACCGGTGAATCATCGAATGGAAAGCGGAATGTTTGTGGGAGGTTGGATGATTTGAGGTGTTATGGATGGTTATGTCTGTATAAGTGGGTTTACGGTAAATTTAAAAAAAAGTATATTAAAGTATATTCAGTTTGATTGTAAAAAATCTCTCATTTTTACATACATATTTGATTACAATATGAATATTATCAGTTGATTTTATTTCTAAATATTTGACATTTGTTTTTTTTTCTAAATAGTAATTTTTTTGGTGTCTTCAGCTGATGCGTTAAACTTTTCAGGAATTTTATGCCTCTTTGTTCTATCTCCGTATGCATTTTGTGATTTATCATTGATGTGCATTTGTTCCTCTCTGTGCTTAGTGAGATAGTTGTGGTTCACGGGTTTTGTTAATGTATTTTTGTTAGTGTAAGAAAACAGCACTTTTTTTAAATTTATTTGCGATTTTTCCGTAGATTTCGATTGAATCTTAAAATGCGTGATATACCACACGACAAATTGTAGAATTCACTTTCACATTTGTGTTATCTTTTTTCCTGAATTAACCGAATGATTATAATAACAGTTCGTATTTTCTGTAGGAATAAAAGATAGCCATGTCATTGAACTAAACTAACAGAGGAGTAGAAGGGAGACGGAAGAAAGATGAATGCGGCCGAGATCAAGATGAATGATCCTCGCATCCGCTTTGGGCTTTTTTACACAATAAAATAACTCACTAATTTAGACCAAAGTCGTTTCTTTCTTTTGCTTTATGCGTTTGAATGGAGCGGCGACTTTCCTTTACTAGACGCAAGAATTTCTAGGGACTACTGTGTGGGCATAGTGAGAAATTCTTTATAATTGGGATACTTGGGTACACAATGGTTCATGTTAAACTCATTCAAATGATATATTAAATGATTTAATGTTTTCAAAATTAAAAGTAATCTAATCCAATAATTAGACGTACAAGTTAGTTAAAATAGTAAATAGTAGGTAGGTATTACGAAAAACAAAAACGGAAATAAATATAATTTTGTCAGAGTTAACTGCATATATTCAATATTTTGATAGAAAGCAGTCACTTTGTGGTTTGACATAATAATGAAATAAAACAATCCCTTTGTTTATAATCACGAATTTTTTTATTAAGACTAACCGTTTTCGCTAAACACAAGCTTCATCAGGGTACATTATTTAATTAAGCATCTATAATGCTCCTATTTTAATTAATAATAGCTTTAGAAATTCGCCAATCACCTTACTGATAAAGATCAAAGCACCGGTTCTAATATTCAGCATAAAAATGATCATTACAACAGATTAAACATGATTTAGAATCAATCGAATTAAAGAAAGCAGTAAAACGCAAAACTCTAAATAATCAATTAAATATGTCCAATAGCCCGATATTACGTATATTTCCCATAAACTCATAAAATTTTCCATTATCCCTTAATCAACTGCTCTGGTGTTCCTTGGTAATCCATTATGTACGCATCTGTCTCTTTGTCTCTGTTATTATGCTAGATTTCTATTTCATGCTATCTCATTGTTTCTTTGTTTTATGCTATTTTTTGTCTCTTTCTATATGTATATATAAACACAGAATATGTATTTTTTGAATAATTTAATTTTGTGCCCTAATGATGGTTGTGCTAATTGAAACCGGTCGGTCTTAATAAAAATGAATTAAATTTCGTGGTTTTATATTGTTTATACAAAGCGATTATTTTATTTCACATACGAGTATATATAAATACTATAAATCATAATGCTACCTAAATAATAAAACCTAACCTAACCTAACCTAACCGAAATAAATATGACACCAATTCAACCCTTGTTGATAACTTGCCGGGTTGTGCGGTAGTCAACGAGAGGGATGCGGGGTTTCACTCACCGTGCCACGATGCGCGTTTGTCAGTAGTAGCCGGCGGTGGTAATGAACGTATGATTCGTTTTACGCATGGCTGTTGTTTTTTTCTCATTTTCACTTATACAGACACTGAAAATGGCTACCGTATTATCGTCTTACGCTGAGTGAATAATCGACCGTTACGTGGTAAAAATACATTTTGATCAGAATTTTGTAGAATTTTTCTATTATGTTTTAATTTTTTTTCCGTTTTTCTAATGGTAGGCACAGCTTTTCAGATTTTATGAACTGCACACCACTGATATGTACTATTAATAAAATGATTTACAGACGTAATAAATTAAAGCAAACTATTCGTTTTTATTCATCTTAAAAATTAAGTTCTAAATGTGTACCCTGTACACCAGGGGTCCTTAACCTTTTCACGGCTTTCCCCCTAAATGCCGGAAAGCCCAACCATTCCCCTACCCCAATTTAAAAAAAAAATACTGGTACAATTTTCCAGTGCTGCAAAGTACTCTAAGTAAATTTTGTCAACAGGTGTCTCAGGCGGTCTCTTGAAATTTTCTGCAGTTCAGAATCTGCACATGCTAATTCAGCACACATTTTCTGCACTGCTTTGCTACTGCACAACACTACTAGTACAGTATGTTGTTTTTCAGCATTACAGAGAACCAGATAATCCCATCTTCCACAGACATGACTTTCTGCTTTAGGAACTCGATACCTCAGTTCAATAGGGAAATAACTCAAAATTTCTGGGTTTTGGGTTAATGATGAAAAATGGTGAAGAAACTCTCCCTTCTCATATTTAAATAGAAAAATATATATATAATTCGTCCTAATTATGTAGTTAGATAATTCTTTATGGAATTATAATGAAATCAGCACATTCTTAGTTCAATGGAGAAACATAAAAAAATAATAATATTTGGATTACTTCTATAGAGCCGTTTTCATGGGAAAATCACCTCAAGGGCCCAAATATTTGGATAGGTTGATAAATTACTTACATGTTGCATCTATTGTTATGTTATAAAAATTGAGTTAGTTCCCTATTGAACTAAGGTATCGCACTGATAAGAAGTTGGGTAGAAGACAGACATGAGTACATATAAAGAATCATTTTTGCACAAGAAATAAAAACATATTTGTTGTTATTTTTGCATTTCCCAACCTTTTCATTCCCCCCTGGTTGTGGGCCCCTGCTGTACACTGAGTACTTTCGAATAACGCAAAGGATGAAGAAAAGGATAAAAGATTAGAAAAGATGGTGAGTATGTTTACGGAGATAGAATGCCATAACATCAAAATTATCTCAAAGCAGAGCTAGGTATCATTTTTTTAAAGTAGCTATGTGGTATCATTTTTTTTAAAGTAGCTATGTGCCTAGGTATCAATATTGATGCAATGAATAGGTATGCCAATAATAAGTGGTAGTCATGGACGACCAGGAAGACATGGTACGATCTAGTGAATCAAATACTCAGTCAGGTTATGTCAGGAGCCATTAGATGTACAAAACAACGCATGGGTGTTAATGAAGCAAGGAGAACGAGGTAGAGTTGTTTTGTGTTCCATTTAATATTCCCCACCCTTGGGTAGAAATATCGTGTTGGCTGGTTGGTTATTTTTTGGCAATAATTTTGAACACAGAAAAAAGGCTTCTTGTTGAGAATTTACTTCGCGATCAGCCTATGCTTTGCTTCGGATTCGGATATGAAACTACCAGAGGAAGAACGAACCAGATACAACAAATGCAACACCAGTAGTGCAAAACCATTAGTGCGTTGATTAGTGTATTCCAGGTCATAGTAGTATGGCATTCCATTATCTCTACTCGAGTTGGTAGAAGATCAGGGACAGAGACATCACTTGCTTGTGCCACCTTTCTTGAAAGGTGGCACAAGTGAATCCGGTCATTTCAAGAGTCGAGTGTGTATGAATGTGTATGAAGGAAGGAACGGGCGCCGGGACATAGTTATGTCAAAATTAATTCTCTCTGCCACATATACATATAGCTACACATATTTTACATTTCGATGATATTGTACTAGTAAATCGTTGATTCGACAGGCAGCAGATGACCAAAATCGCAAACGCCAAAGGATACCACGTTCCAACTTTTGCCATGGGCAACAGATCGTATTCGGCGAGTAACAATAACCAACCGTGTAAACGGTCAATCGCCTGCGATCACCCGTGATGTCGTGTCGTATGAATGTATTTATCTGGTACGTAGCACGTCTGTTCTGTTAAAAATGAATTAATATCAAAATGGAACAAGTCGCATGCGATCGATAGTAATGGACTGTGTAAATGGAGTGGCTGTGCAGCTAGTCGCATTCGAGTCGAGCGACAAGCAGCACGGCAAAAATTGGCTGAATTTTTTTCAATATCAAATCTGACGTTTGAACGGACTATGCGGCTTTTTCTGATGTTTCTGCAGCCTTCTCGGGATGGACAGGAAGGTGAACAATGATTTTTTTCTATACATGGATTCAAATTATTTAAATAATCATTTGGCGGTGCGATCTGTTTTGAATAATCGAAGCCTATAGGCGCATGACATACACTAAAAATATTCTAAAAAAAATTAGGCTCATCAATAAAATGTTTGATCTTGATTCCGCTTTTGACAACTGATTAGTTAAAATAAAACATGAATCGGTTTTCCGTGATATTTACGGAAAAAATAGTTATTTTTTCATCTGCTTTTCCTCCGTCATTTTCGAGCATATAAACAAGGATTTAGAAATAAAACATGGAAAGGAAAAAGTATTTATGATAGCTTAGTTTATCGATTGAACATTATAAATATCCGTGGTGAATCCTGACACAAAGGAGCAAATAAATGAAGGCGAACCCTCCTGACTGAAGAGTCGAGCATCTCCCGTCACTTGTCACATCTCATCAGCGGGGACGCGAATCGGCTTCCCTTCTCCCTTCTCTCTTTTCTCGCCGCTGCCACTCGTGATAATTGACTGTGAACTTGAGTGTGAACACGCACATGCGCGATGCACGCCCTCCACTTAAATTATTAATTATATTGAATACTTTATGTGGCGCGCTTATAAATAGAGACCGACCGAAAAAGATTACATCGAACTTGTAAAAGAAGTGTGAAATTAAAGCGAAATTATATTTTTATTATTGTTACTACGGCACTTGTTATATTTTCACACTTTAAACAATAATATAACACACGGGGCTAGCATCAGCGTCCATAGTATATATATATATATACAGTCGAACTCGGTTATAACGATCACGGGAATAGCGAGTTCACGGTTATAATAGCATTTACCCAATGATGTTTTGGTTCAGGTTTATTTTCACACAATCGTTGGCTGTTATACGGGGGCGTTTCACTGATATACCGTATAAATAATTTTATCAACACAATTTCTAAGTATATACATAGAATTTGAAAAAGAAACCATTTCCCGGAGTAAGCAATAACAGACAAAGGTAGCGGCATAGCGTGGCGGGAGTTGGCGGAAATTTCCTTGAATCCCTCTAGAGACGGTTTAATATTTAAATGGCATTACCTCTGTAAGATAGTTGTCAAATTGAAACATTCCTATCCATCGGACACTGTATAAAATTGTCATACAAAATCTGTGAAAGTCAAATTGGCCTTTGCAATCTTGTCCCCTTTTTACATCTTCTTTTGTATTACTACGCATCGTCAATTTTGTTACAAAATCCTTTTTTTAAACCTTCAATATAACGAGTAACGGCTATAAGGACCAAATATAGTCGGTCCCCCTGTGCTCGTTATAACCATGTTTTACTGTATAACATATTAAATTAAAAATATTATAACAGATTTTAAACCGCAGAGATTGATTTGACAAACGTGTAGACCACTACGCTACAAAAGGTTTTGTGTTTTTTGAGATTTCAATACTGACAAAATACAACTTCTTCATACTACATACAGCGAGAGTGACACTTTTAAGTTCAAACATCCAAAATTAGTCCTGTGCAAGGAGTGAAATCCTGCAGTAATATCAAAGTATAGCTATAAGTTTCATTTCACCACAACAACAAAAAATCAAAGTTAGGTACCATTAAGTCATTTCTTCAAAAAATGTAAAATCAGTTTGAGCAATCATATTCATTAAATTAATAACAATTACTTTGTTTAAAACCGTTGTGTTTAATATGTAAATATCTACATGTTTCAGGAGATATACTAGGTATATTGTTTATCCTGATGAAGGGAGCTTTTCTTCTGAAACATATAGATATTTACATATTAAATACGCTGGTTTTAAACAAAGTAATTGTTATTAATTTATCATTAAATTATTCCATTGTCGCAATTACGTTAAAGCAAACAAATTGCTTCAGGAACTCGATATATAAATGATATCCAAGTCCAAGTCTCTCCCATGGGAGCTTGACAATATTAGACATGAGGTTGCTGTGTCACCCTTTACCGCGTATTCCATTAAACTTTCCCGGGGTTTTTAGTTACTTTAAAAAAATTATCCGATGTTCTTCTTCCAAGAATAAAATTATTTAAAAATCAGGTTTGCGTCGAAAAGATCGAAATCCAATCAACTTGAAAGACCGGTTCATTTTCTGCCGAAGTCGAAACCAAACGGAAACATTCAATTTTGCCAATACCGATACCAAAAGATCTGTCAAAGAAAGACCGGACTCTACGAACCAACATGATCATATGCAGCAAGCGATGCTTCTCCTACAAGATAAAGTTGGAACTGCAATGCTGTTATAAATTAATCCAAACTTTATAATAACATTAATATTTATTTGCTTACATCATATTTAACTGGTTATTCTGCATCCTGCAGATAGTGTGGTAATAGATAGATAATAATGATTGGCATTACTGCGAAGACGATGTACGAGTATTTCAACATTGATAGTATCCGGGTTACACTAATTAATCGTTATTATGCGTCTACTGCCTTTAAAGGGATTCGTTTATTCCTAGCGCGTGTTGACATTGTTGATAACGATAAGAGGTACCTGTTACCAGCTCCGGGGCTAAAAGTGACATTCTTTTGGTTCCTCTCAAATAAAATTTTTTGAAGTTACCTTTGTTATTTTCCATGTGAACATGGATCAATATGTTATAATTTTTACCAATTCTGACATTTTTCAAACAGTTTGTTATTATTCAATCTTCAATTAATTGAAGTGTTGGATGAAATTAGTAGATCGTAATTATGTAATTTTACAAAGTGAAAATGTCATCACTGTTCACACGTAAAGCAAGTGAACAATTCTCAGGCTGAGTACTTAATTGTTCTAACAGCGTAGATCACTTTTTTGATGATCATAGATTTTTTTTATTTAATCGATGGGTGCTGAGCGTGTGAACGGGTGTTAAGCCAGGCAACTCTTGGGCCCGCGTTTGGTGTGTTTCTTGACTGTGCACCGGTGATGAAGGGATCAATGACGCTAGTTTCTCACAGCATATTCCATTAAAATACCGGTAGAACAAGGACAGCATTCATTAAAGTAACTGCGGGCTATGTACCAGCTTCTGAGAGGCTAACTTGACTCTGGATTCGACGGAGCCCCCCCCCCATACCTGAGCTGGTCACTTAGGGTTACGCCAAGCATATCAATGGAGGGCTTGTTGGGATGATTACAGATAACAACAAATACAATAAAAAATAAACTGCACCCAATAATGCTGTTTCCTACAACGAAATTTCATGTCATTTACAAATTAATCATATTAATTAGAGCATGCCAAAGTCAGAAATTCTTGATTTTTTTCAAAATACCCATACCGAAGGTACCGAAGACATGAACCGTCAAATAACCGGCTGATTTGCATGTGACGTCACGATACATAAAATGACTGGCGTGGCGGTACACGGTACTGCCATTCGAATTGTGAATTGTGCTGAATAGTATCTCGTGATGTCACAGGTATTTTGAGCGATCGTTTTACGCAAGTTCATTTTGAAAAATCATAACTTTGCCATTTTTAGAAATATAAAAAAAAAACTAATTTTACTTCCGTTTTTAATTTAAATATAATACATTTTTAACAACAACAACAAAAAATAAGAGATAACCTATTTCATTGGGATACAGACTATAAGTTTCATATACTTTCAGTGGGTAGACACTTTTAATGGTCTACCTACTCAAAACTAACATTGAAAAAACTTTAGATATTTAGTATGTCTGTAAATGTTTTATTTTATTCTGGTACGGGCGGCACGGCACTCAAAATGCGTGAAAGTATTTGAACTTTTTTTATTAGTTTCGACTGCAACGATGTATTTTTGTTCAATGCTGGGTACTTCTCTACCAGAAATAATCGCCAGCCTTTACTATGTATCTTTTCCTTAATAACTTCGCCAAAATATTACGTATTTACACATTTACAGCCATTAAAGAGATAATACAATATAAAAGTGCCTTCCACGTCATTTTGAAAGAAACCCACTGTAGTAGTGGTGGGCGAAGCGGCTCGGTTTAGTGAGCCGGATCACTAAATCAGCTCTCTGTAAAGACAATCCACGTGAAAACTGGATGAAGAAAGTATCGTGTAAGAGCGTCTTAAGGACGTCTTTAGAAGGGCCTAGGGAGCGAGGGAGAGGGCATGGTGCGGGGGCACGCGGTCCGTTGTTCAAACGAGCCGGATCACCAAACCGGCACACTACAAAGAGCTGATTTAGTGATCCGGGTCACTACACCGAGCCGATTCGCCCACCACTACACTGTAGCCACTGACTTAGTACCTTTTAGTTTTAGTCTCTTTTAGTCTCTTGTTTGCATTGTACGAGTATATCGTCATTCAATTTGATCGAAATGAAATGATGATGTATTTTTTTTTGTATTTGAAATTTTAGAAAATAATGGTTAGACAATCGGGTCACGAAACACGCTCGCATCGCATGTTTGTGTTTTTAGTACTTTATGGTTACAGTATATACAAAATTCGGCACAATTATCATAATCAATAAAACACAATAACTCACAATATCGACACCTTGAAATAATAGTATTTCACCTGATACAGCAATCTCATGCGATATGAGAGATCTACTTTAGAGATAAACATCGTGTAACATTGCCGTGTCAGATGGAACCTTGTTTTTTAAAGGGGTCGATATATTATCAATAATTGCCGTTAGATCGTCGTAGATGCGACGCATGACCTAGACCATAGATTCCCGAACTTTTTTTCCCCGTCTACCCCTTTGCCGTACTTTTAATTCCATAGACCCCCTCACCCCCCGCCTGTCTGTCCAAAACTTTGGTACAATACTGAACAAGTGGTTTATTCACTGCGCGATGCTTTGTTGCTTGTAGGAAAATTTGTAAACACTTTGACATGAACGTGCCTGCGTGGATGCGATTCATTTAAGTGCGCAGTAGGGTTGTCGAGCGAAACTTACTACGGTCCTTTACTATGCGTGCAGTCTCAATGAACTCCGATCCGTGAATCCCATGTACATCTCGTGGACCCCCTTTTTTCCCTGCCATGGACCCCTGCATATCTATATGGACCCCCAGGGGTACGGACCACTTTGGGAACCTATGACCTAGACGAATGCAAACAAACATCAAGCAACAGTTGAAATATTATTAATAATATGAATATGAATTGTTTTGTTTAAACCACTGTTTAATATATAAATATCAACATGTTTCGAAAGCGAAGCTACCCTCTGTAGGATATACAGTATACTGAGAAATAATGACACAAATAGAAAAAAATAAGTATACAAACTACAAGCATAAAAAAATTATCATAGGTGAAATTATAAAAATTATTAAAAAAATATATGTACATCTATTTTAATTTAAAATTAAAGTTTTTTTTATAATTATTATTAAATATTATTATTTAAAAGTAAAGAAATAAAATATTAACACTTTTTTATTAAATTTATATATTTTTTAGCCATCAATATTTAAAATTTATTGAAAATGACACCACAAAGTGACTTCGCATTAATTGAAGGAGGAAATATTATTTGGCTCACAATTGATTTCGTTTTCCCTTTTGTCTGCTGTAAAAAAATATGATTGTTTTGGAACTGCCTCGAACGCTAAGAGCGCTGTGTGTGGAAAAGGTTCTTGTTTTGGAAGTGCCTCGAACGCTAAGAGCGCTGTGTGTGGAAAAGGTTCTTGATTAATTTTCTCCAAATGTCTGCACGATCATTTTTTCAACACGTTTCGAGTTGCGAAACAGTAATAATTCGCGTACTTCTGAGGAGTGGATTTACTATCATTTAATTTGGGTTCGTAACCGCATTCCCAGCCTGCAGCCTTCCATCACGTTTGAAGTCCTGTTCTGAAGAACTGCCCCGAACGCTAAGAGCGCTGTGTGTGGAAAAGGTTCTTGATTAATTTTCTCCAAATGTCTGCACGATCATTTTTTAACACGTTTCGAGTTGCGAAACAGTAATAATTCGCGTACTTCTGAGGAGTGGATTTACTATCATTTAATTTGGGCTCGTAACCGCATTCCCAGCCTGCAGCCTTCCATCACGTTTGAAGTCCTGTAATTTAAATCAAATGGCTGTAAATGCAGTCCCGACGCGCTAATTGGTGCAATAACGTACGCACCTTGAGAGCAAAAGAGTGCAATTTTCGCCAGAGTCTGGCATCAATGGCAACAGATTTAAATAAGCACCTCGGACTTTAATAAACATTTGGGACTGGGTTTTGTGGAAGATTACGAGATGGAGACGATTCACAACATTATGTTGTAGTGTATTTGATCTGTCATCTATAATAATTGGCCTGCGTGCAGCGTGTAAATTTTAGACGATGATTGAAGAAAGCACACTACCGACCAAATTCATGTACTTGTACTGGGAAATCTAAATTTCAATCCAGGATCTAAATTCTAGCACAAATTATGAATTAAAAAAATATGCAATGTAGCGAATTGAATAGGCTAAACGTTAAGATGTTAAAGGGCCTGAAAATTTCGCGTTCTTCAAGTTGTGTTATTTTTGTTGAAATTCGTGTTATTTTTGAAGAAATTTGCATTATTTTTGGAAAATGTGGATTTTTTTTTAACAAAAACGATTGTATTCTGCAACAGGAGTAGTATTATATTCCCTTTTTTGTTATTTGGAAGTGGTTCATATTTTATGATATTATTTTTTTAATATTGTCTTTTATTACATATTTTGTTTTAAACCTAAAAATAGCTGCGTTTCAGTTTATGGCTACCCAAAAGAAAGTTTGATAAAACCATAGATAAAGAAATACTTACAATGTACCATATTATTCACTAATCCATATCCACGTGGAAATCATAAATGTATATGGTCTTATTTATAATACCGTATTTGTATGTAAACTATTGATCTCCCAAATAAACAAAAATAAAATAAAATAAAATAAACTAAAAAAAAAAATTTTAAAAATAAAATTTATAAAAATAATATAAAAATAAAAATAAATTTAAAAATAAATATAATATAATGAAAATGAAAATGAAAATGAAATGAAATGATATTAAATTAAATTACTTTCTTATATTAAATATATTAATATCCCGTGTAAAATACGATAATTCGCTGTTTTTTACTGGAATTTCACGTTACTCGGCTATTCGTGTTTTTTGCGAAAAAACGAGAAACTTCGCGTAAAAATTCGCGTTATCGCACATACGAAATTTTCAGGTCATAAGACATTATGTACCGAATAAAAACTATAAATCCATAGAACAATGTGTTTATATCAGTGTGGCAAAGTTGCATTTTCAGAGCACAGATTTTTTGGTCTTCGATTATACCATAGATTGCGAAAAGAGTTTACTAGAAACTAATCTAATCTACATTTAAAGCAGTCAATCTTCTGAATATGGAATCTTTCGTAATATTCTGACAGTTGGATAAATGTTAATTATATTTTTAATTATTATTTAACAAATTCTAGAGATATGTAATAATTGATCTTTCAGGCGACCACAAAATACAACGAAAACATTTCAATACGATTTAATCTACACAAATTTTGAAGGCACGCATGGGTATCATTTGGCAAAAAGTCAAATCGATCAAAGCAAGCACAAAAATAATTAATTATTACAAATTCCTCGTATAAAATACACTTGTTACATTCGTGTTTATGACGGGGAAATACGCGAACGATGCATTCTTTGTTCTTCGGACCCTTGATTAGTCTTTATCATCTGATTGTATACAACATTTGAATTAGCTACGATATAGAGATATCCGTGCGTTATTATTATCACTGTTTATTCCAATTTCATCTACAAACATTAATAATTTATTAAATCAATAATAATTACTTTGTTTAAAACCACTGTATTAAATATGTAAATATCTACACGTTTCAGGAGCAAAGCTCCCCTCTTCAGGATAAATAATATACCTACTATACATATAGATACATACGTCTTGGTGTAAAATGCAGTAACTTCGACCGGTGATTTTAAATGAAAAAACAAGCATAAAAGGTAAATATGTTATATTATTTGTAATTCCAAAGTTTTAAGCTACTTTACAGTGAAAAAATGTTTCATTGTGCAATTATTTAAACTGTAAATAAACGTCAAAACTCTCGTTATTTGTTGTTTTTGTGTACGATTTCCATGAATGTACAGATCATACAAATCGGGCTACCACACGACTACTGTTGATACTAGTAAAGTTGATAGGTTTGACTTTAGGAAAGGACGACTGGATGGTCGAACCTTTCGACACCGTGGCTCTAGTTAGGATCGGGAAAACCAGTCGTGTGGAATTCCCTATAAAAATGCCCGACGCCGTCACTCTTCCTCCCGGCCGTTGACGTTTCGATGCCTTGGAATAACAAGGTTCCATCTGACACAGCAATGTCGTGCGATTATGTGCTCTATAGAAGGTAACTTTAACACTCATTATCGCATGACATTGTTGTGTCAGATGGAAACTTGTTATCCCAAAGGGTCGGTATGCTGACACTATGCTCTCTATACTCCTGACGTATTTATTGAGTAAATTCGGCCATAGACTCCACGACTTTTAGCCATAGAGATATACAAATAAAGTAAACATCAGTTCGACATATCGACCACAACATGAGGCCAATTGGCATCATAGAGATAACACGGGCTTCAGTCGATACAAGCGCTAGCCGGGATGGATCTCCAAAGATAACTGCAAAATGCCTACATGACTGCTCTGGAAAAAATAGAAAAAGCAATAGTGTAACCCTTCATCGATTTTACCACAATCAATATACGTGTAAATTTGCTTTTTTAATGTTAAAAAACATGAAGTAGCGAATGAAGTCGGCACGCCGTTAACTCAAATGCTCCGTTAATTGAGTTCGTTCGCGGTCGGAAGGATTCAGGTAACATCGACAGTCTCCTCATTCCCCCTTCCTATTTCACGCGCGGGAACAATATTTTACGCTGTTTTGCAAGGAACGTAGATACTATTTATATACTTCAATGCTTTTAGCAGATTTTTCGAATAATATATTTTTTAATGTTTTTTACTCGTTAGCTCTCACGTAGAACTACCTCCCGGAGTTACTGCACTTTACGCCCCACGGACACCTTCTACAATATATCTAGGTAATATTTTAGGCTTTCTGTTTGAATTCCTTCTCTTGTACGATGTTTAAGATTTATTTGACATGTCTTTGTGAGTTGATCACCCGGTCCTTAGCGAGTTTGTAAAAAGGACAGACTGAGGAATGTTCCTCGTTCACATAGTTTATTTTTGAGTCAGGCGTGTATTTACGAAGAGTTTATTATACCTGGTTGCACCCCATGAATTTTTATTATCTTCCAGCTACGTGAGTTCGGCGGGTATCTAATCCTCTCTTGGAAATAAAAACAGTAATAAACATTCACAGAAATTTTACAGACTAGATCTAAGTGACGTCAAACCCCCCCTAATAAATGCGTGTGCATTCGTCACAATCCCAGCCATACATGATTTTAAAATAGTTGCAGCTATCAGTTAAGTGCATAGAATAAATAACAACGCAAGAAATGCTATATAGGCGTGTTTCGTGATTGAAAAGTCTGGCCATTCAGGCCTTAAATATTAAATTCAGAAATTCGATCTCTCAGTACAATTCTTCTTTTTATGTAACACAGGAGGGTCTGAGGAAAATAATTTCCCTCGGGGATTGTATCATTTGTGTGGAGGGTTTTTTTTGAGGAAAGGAAGAATAGGAAGTTCTGACTCGGACAAACCTCACCCCATGAACCCGGCACACTTGCTAAGTAACCAAACGTAGCAAACCACTCGGGGTGACCTATGGCAGAGTTGTTGGTTGCCCAATTAATGGTTCCTGGCGCTGCGGTACCCATCCCCGCCTCCAAATGGAATTCAGTATGCGTTGTCAGGCAGTGTAAGATAGAGAGAGCCCTGTGTTTTCATTGGCTCTCTCAGGGCGTTAGTGCATATCATCTATTCAGCAGTTAACTGTCAAATTACGTATAGACTTGTATTCTTTAAACATGGATTTAGACCACTATTATTATTATTTTGTATTTTTTGAGCTAAGTTATTCCGTTATTAATTGTTTTTGTGTTTAATTCGTACTTAAGAAAAGCTATTCCGTGTTAGGTACGATTAAAACGATAATATTTTATTTCCTCCTACTTTCATCGTTATAAGCGGAAAGTGATGGAGGACATGGCTAGTGGCAGATTGAACCCGCAACACATGGACGGGAACGGGAACCCAACGCATTTGATACATTCGTTACTTAAACAGGATCAGAAATAACGTATTTATTTAATAGTATTTTTCATATTTGAATGTTATTCTTTATGTTTACATATTTTTAGTTTAATTCAGAATGTGATTGCTCCTTTATATTAGAAATTACCCAGTGTGAACGCAACCAAATCATAGACAATCATA
This sequence comes from Halesus radiatus, assembly GCA_022606495.2. Lineage (NCBI taxonomy): Eukaryota > Metazoa > Arthropoda > Insecta > Trichoptera > Limnephilidae > Halesus > Halesus radiatus. Next base: position 68,594 of record JAHDVE020002861.1, read on the forward strand.
TTTCAAATAATGCAATTCTTCGTACCTTTTCTATGCTTTCATCAATTCGTTCTTCTTTATCACCAAACTCTCAGTAAACAACAGCCTTTCAACAACTTACTGTAGAGATATTAATGCCTCGCTAGACCAGTGTATTATTCATCACAAAAATATAATGTAATTGTTAACAATTAGCGTTTTGATCTACCAAGTAACAATAACCATCCGCACTACTCAATCCATCCATAGGTCCAAGCCTTACAAATTTGGATGATCGAGGAATACTGGGGCGCACAGTAACGAAGCCCGGATGATTTTAAAACGCAATATTTTTACAAGAGTTATTAGGTTATGTTCCGAAAATTTATTTACAGTAAATAATTCTTAAACAACGATTTACAAATATAAGTAATGAGACTTACTTTATTTACAAAACTGTTTTTAATATATAAATATCTTTATCAGAAGCAAAGTTTCCCTCATCAGGATAAACAATGTGCTAAAAAATAATGACAATTATAGACAAATAATAAAAATGAGAGAAGAGACGTAGGGTTTCTTAATTTGACACTGATAACTTTGCAGACGATGGCAGCCCCACCAAAGATATGGGGAATACCAACGAAAAATAAACTTCTAAACCTAGGCTTTATGATTGTTAGAACATTTTATTGAAGTCAAAACATCAGGAAAACATATATGCATTTTAAGAAAGGCTTTATACAAGCACTGAGTATACATAATATATACATACATAATACATAGTATAAGCAATAGATTCAAAACAAATGGTTTAATAGCCATCCCAATGCTAAAAACATCCACCCCTCAGCACCAGTACTTGTACTTAGGTATAATATGGTACAATATATTCAGAGTGGAAGATACTCTCAGTATCGCCCTGGTGAAAGACCACCATTCAGAATTGAAACATTGCTTGAAATGGCTTTTAGTCGTGTTTGGTGACCAGATCTGAATAGCCAGGTATTTCCCCACCTTCCTCTTCCTCTTCTCCTTCCCCCGCCCAATATCTTCAGCCTCACAACATTCCCCAATTGGGGATGCTTTAGTCTCACTGGCTCCAGACGGTTGGGAGCAGTTGGGACTCGTGGTACTTGTGCGGTAGTCATGTAAAAAAAACGAAACTTTGAAATATGAACAATACAAAAAGCGTAATATTTATGTTCAATTATAAATATATTTGAATACATGCATATATGGCAAAAAATCCCATACACGCAATGCCAGTACGTGGGTACACTTGTGTAATAGCTAGTGGCAGTAAAAAAAAAGTTTTTTTTCTTCATAGAATTTAAAAAATATATATATTTACTCATGTAATTCCTCAATGTATACTATCCAGCATATAAATAAATATTTGTCTATTTTATTATTATTGAAAAATTATTTTGTTGTGTTTGTTACGTTTGTAGTTATTTAATAAGTTTTTAATATTGTTTACATATCACCTACTATGTATTGTTTTTTCCTCCTATAACCAAGAGCTACTGGAGTTCACCTTTGGAGAGTAGAAAAATAAAATTTATTTTGTTGTGTTACATTTGTAGTTATTTAATAAGTTTTTAATATTGTTTACATATCACCTACTATGCATTGTTTTTTCATCCTATAACCACGAGCTACTGGAGTTCACCTTTGGAGAGTAGAAAAATAAAATTTATTTTGTTGTGTTACATTTGCAGTTATTTAATAAGTTTTTAATATTGTTTACATATCACCTACTATGCATTGTTTTTTCCTCCTATAACCACGAGCTACTGGAGTTCACCTTTGGAGAGTAGAAAAATAAAATTTATTTTGTTGTGTTACATTTGCAGTTATTTAATAAGTTTTTAATATTGTTTACATATCACCTACTATGGATTGTTTTTTCCTCCTATAACCACGAGCTACTGGAGTTCACCTTTGGAGAGTAGAAAAATAAAATTTATTTTGTTGTGTTACATTTGTAGTTATTTAATAAGTTTTTAATATTGTTTACATATCACCTACTATGCATTGTTTTTTCATATAACCACGAGCTACTGGAGTTCACCTTTGGAGAGTAGAAAAATAAAATTTATTTTGTTGTGTTACGTTTGTAGTTATTTAATAAGTTTTTAATATTGTTTACATATTACTATGCATTGTTTTTTCCTCCTATAACCATGAGCTACTGGAGTTCACCTTTGGAGAGTAGAAAAATAAAATTTATTTTGTTGTGTTACATTTGTAGTTATTTAATAAGTTTTTAATATTGTTTACATATCACCTACTATGCATTGTTTTTTCATCCTATAACCACGAGCTACTGGAGTTCACCTTTGGAGAGTAGAAAAATAAAATTTATTTTGTTGTGTTACATTTGTAGTTATTTAATAAGTTTTTAATATTGTTTACATATCACCTACTATGCATTGTTTTTTCATCCTATAACCACGAGCTACTGGAGTTCACCTTTGGAGAGTAGAAAAATAAAATTTATTTTGTTGTGTTACGTTTGTAGTTATTTAATAAGTTTTTAATATTGTTTACATATCACCTACTATGCATTGTTTTTTCCTCCTATAACCACGAGCTACTGGAGTTCACCTTTGGAGAGTAGAAAAATAAAATTTAAAACATCTTGTATTATAATATATTGATACTATAATACTAAGTAGGTTATGTTTTTTGTAATAAATAAATATTTTTATGTACGAGTATGTTTGTAGTACCATAGTTATACCAAAAATAAAGGGCGTGCTCGTTTCCTTTGCATGCATGCATTTTTTACAAGAGGTAGATACCTACTTTGGAATTTGAACAAACCCTTATTCAATATACCCCATGAATTAAGTTTGATATTTTCGTTATCGTATCAGATTAAGTACATATTCAACCTTTTGAGAAACCTGTTATAGGTTCATTCTTTTTAATCCTTTCAAGTTTGAGTGGATAGGTACTAAACCCACCTCAGTTTTCGAACGAGTTAAAGGTGTTAAACACCCTGTTATAAATGATTAAGATTCAAATCATATTGATGTTGGTGGTATATCTTTAAAGGTACCCTAAGGAGGAAAAAATATGTACCAAAATGCCACACAGGGCGGACACGAGCTTATGCAAGCACAATCGGAGCTCGCCGCTTCAATATTATACTTTAAAAGGCGCCCAAAATTTACCAGCTTTCGGCGCCATTTGGCTCGAAGGTTGCTACAGAGTTAAGTCGTGGTTTGCGTCGCATTTGGAAGCAGGTGGGTAATGCTACCATTTACAAGAAGAGATGTTACGTGCTTTAAAAAAACAGCCCCGAGTAAACGTGGAACCAACTCGCGTCCTACAGATCGTTAAATTTAACAATGTTGACTTTTAAAATAAGGATAAATAGTTAATAACACACTTATTCAGGATCCTGAAACCAGCGTCCGGGGCTGACTATTAAATAAGCACTACAACATGGTACAACCATCTCAATTATCGTTGATTTACAGGGGCGCCGCATATTAATGAACAATGTGCGCGGAGCACTCGGGCAACATAACCAAGTGGCGGCCACTTTCATTTACCTCTCTGCACCGACTGCCATTTAATACCAATGCATTTTTTTAATCTAGCTTGCTTGTGTGGGTTACATAATTCACAACACACGATATCAAGTGTATCACGATGCAATGGTAGATACATAAGATGTAAAATATTAATTTTGTCAAAACGATTAGATAAATTAACAAAAATAAATCAAAATAGTTGTAATAATAATTGTAGGTCGTCGTCATTCTAATTATTTCAATAATCTGAGATAACCCTTTGGTTATTTAAATAACTTTGTAGCCGAGTTCCCACCGACACATTGCGGTTTCAACCCTTTGTTAAATTCTCCACCATTGCACAAGCAATACTTTCCGCTTGAAATGATGGTAGTGTATGAGACAGAGGAGAGTGGATATTTTCAAGTTATTTGTAATTATCAGGACATTCGTGAGTTGAGAATGTTTGTCTTTCTTAAAAAATAATATAAATATCCACAAATAATTGATGTTAGTAAACAGTTGACAAATTTTAAATAATAATACTTCAAAATTATTAATTAAAAACATCATAAATTCTATCCAACCAGCTTTTTGTACTAATAATATATTTTTTTATTTAATACGATTATTTTTTAATTACAGTAAGTATATAAATAAAACATGATTCATATAGTGTAACAAAAACACAATATAGCTTGTTCCTCACCATAAAGAAACAAGGTTCTTGTGTTGGGTGATGGATTTGTGCTTAAATAATTAGATCGTAAGTTAAAAGATTATATTTTAAATAACAATGAAAAAGATGATATTTTAAATAAATCGGGGTCCATAAATTAATTTGTAACGACTGTAACTTTTTTTTATACAGGGAAGACGTCAAAAATTTTTAATACTAGAGTAAGGAGCACCTAAGGTGTTTAAGTAATAATAATTATTATGAATTTGCCAACCATATTTTCGAAACAAATCATTCTTTTGACATAAATAAAGGTTTAAAAATTTTACATACAAATACAACAAGGGTTAGAAGTTAATTTTTTTTTAAGTACCTATCTCTTATATCTAATTTCTCATTAATAACCATATTTATAATATTACTAATATAAATTTTAATAATAATAACTATTATTATTTTATTTTTATGCCTTGCTATTTTCTTGATTTTATTAATATTAATAATAAAAATAAATTATTTTTTAATTTTCTAAAATGAATTTCTTTTTTTTTTTTAATTTTTCCATTTTGTACATTTTTAGTTAATTACTTTCATCACTTATTGCAATTTTTTTATTTATGTTTGTGATTTGTCTATTATTTATCTATACTTTCATTATTATTTTCAGTATGTTATATATCCTGAAGAGGGAAGCTTTGCTTCTGAAACATGTAGATATTTATTTATTTAAATAATGGTGTATGCAAAGATATTTTTTATTAATTTATTAATAATGACAACAGAGCTATTACAATTCTATTGAAGAAAATATTAAATGCTTTGGTAACAGGCAGCGGTATACCTCTCGCCGGCCCTGCGCGATAAAGCGGAACACGTTTCAAGCGAACCAGGTAATGAGTATGCAGCGCAAATGATACCCTGGAGACAACTGGTTTAATTTTTACTCGAATCGGCAGAAATTATACCGTATGGAAGCGGTTTTACATCTCGCAGGGGTTCTGCGATTTCTCTGGACGTTTAGCACCTGATTATTATGGCTCGGGTTTCGCTCGGGTGATTTAAGTGGGAATTTTTAGCAGTTTGATTTTTTTAAATGTTGGTCTCAGTCCAAGCGTAATGGGAAGAATGTAGGAAACTCTTTACAAATTACTTCCCTAAACAGATACATTCTTTCATAAATTAATACGAACGACTTTAATAAATAAATAAAAAATCTGAGAAGAAATTATGCCGACTGACCGTAGCTAATGGACTGCTATCTTGTGTGCATGGTGTTTAAAAGAATGTTTGTTTTGTTTTAATGTAATTTTTTTAATATTGAAAAGACAGGGGAATGTATATTTACGAGTATATCTGTCTGGAAGGCACTGTCAGATCCGCACCGCTATACAAATACGATAGGATATATATGTCCATTAAACATTTTGGATAATTTGATGCCCGATAAGTTTCCAACCTGAATTTTGATCAAATAGGCACCACTTGTTCCCAAATGCATATTCTATGTAGCCAGGATAAAAGGCTTGTAGGTTCTCACAGTTCTTGATAATAATGATATCTTCACTGGGATTTCCCGTGCGGAGGATTTCATTTGCAAAATATGAAAATAAATTATATTAAATTGGTGTGATTGCTAGAAAAAATAATTTGTAAGATGATGTGTTTAAAGTGCAGTTGAGTGGTTTCGGTGTAAGTCTGTATTTTGTGTTAATATATTTTCTATTTAAATCCTATGTTACGTATCCAGCGTTTTATTTGATTTTGAAAAATTATTTTTGGTATTGTTATTTTTGAAGGAGAGTGGGATTTTGTTTCAGAGTTTAGTATCATAGTATAAGAAGCTTAGTTGTCCAAATGTTGTGTTTGTGGTTGCTTGTTGGATGTGTTTTTGACTCTGAGATCTAGTATTACTAATATGTATGTTTGTTGTTATTTCTTGTTTTTTATGTATGTAAAGTAGTATTGTTTTAGAGTATAATTATTTTATTGATATGATGTTAAGATTGTTAAAGATTTCGTCAGTTCTAGTTCTTACAGGGACTTTCATGATGGCTTTTTGTGTTCTAAAGAGTAAATTAAGAATATTATCATTAGCGCTGCCCTATCCAATAATTCCACATTCTAATGGTGATTGGCAGAGCCATGTAGATCTTAATCAAATCTTTTGTACTCAGGATATTTCTTATTGTTTTACAAAAGTAATTTGATTTTTTTATTTTGTTATTTTAATAAAGAATGTGGTCAGTCCGCTATAAATTGTGATAATTTTTAATAACTGGCTTCTTCCGAGACGCCCCACCATGCAGTTGGTGGAACAGACGCATCTACCGCCAAGACCTGAAAAAACCTCACCCCCATGAACCCGGGCACCCCTGCTATGCCACCAAATGTAGCGAACCACTTGAGGTGACCTATGGCTATGACAGAGGTGTTCGTTATCCAATGAATGGCTTCCGAGGCGGCGGTCCCATAACTACCTCCCAAATAACGCAAATATTCTATAGGTACCTTTATTATTTTATGAGGTAATTATAGAGTTTAACATGCGCAGCTTAAATTAAAGCAAACAGTGGTTTTAAGCGTGAAATACAAACAATTTTATTACCTTTTTATCACAAACATATGAAAGCACGTACGCTGGAAAGCAAATAAGTAATATAGTGCCACCTACCAACAAACTCGTAAATCTCCAAGAGTAGCGCCTAAAGTCCTGCCGTGCTTGTGTAACTGTGTGTACTGTGTACACAACATTTATCTATGCATTCAGCGTTCATTCAATTATTGTTTAGGTACACAATTTTAAAACTTGCATAATATTACTTCGGGTCACATATAATATGCAAAAAACTGTTTTTTTTTATATGAATACCCCACGAGAGTCCCAACTGCACTCAACCGCCTGGAGCCAGTGAGAGTATGGCATCTCCAATTGGGGAATGTTGTGAGGCTGAAAGTATTGGGGAGGGGAAGGAGAAGAGGAAGAGGAAGGTGGGGAAATACCTGGCTATTCAGATCTGGTCACCAAACACGGCTAAAAGCCATTTCAAGCAGCGTTTCAATTCTGAATGGTGGTCTTTCACCAGGGCGATACTGAGAGTATCTTCCACTCTGGAACGTGCGCAAATATGCTAGATATTATTTTGAAATGAATTAATTGTGAAACAGCACAAATTAATTAAATAAAATTTACTTGCTCACGCCGGGATTTGAACCCGCAACCTTCGGATTCGTAGTCGAGAGCCTTACCCCTCGACCATGGAGGCCGTCAATAATAGTTAGATTTTAAAAACAAAACGTGCAAACGCCATCACAGCCTGTTTTTAACGATGATTTGTATCCAACAATTCATCTCAATATTTAAAAGCATAACCTGCTAAAAGCGTTTTATTTTTATTATTTATTTTTTTAATAAAATTTTTAAATTAGCGCCATCGGTGAGCGCGTATCACATTTCGTTTACCATTAAGGCTTCATGATTTTATTAATAAAAGTGCACACAGTGCCGACTTTATATTTTTGATTTAAGGCCGTAGTACTAGCGATGAATCGAAGCCAGGACCTCTGTCTTACCAGGGTTCATTAGTTCAGTGATTGAACTTTGTCCCGGTCAATAGTAGAGTGAGAGTACGAGGTGTTTTCGACGTGAAGTTAGCTACCTCCTATTTTACAGCTGTTCAAGCTTGTCAAAAGCGTACCTAGAGAATAATGTGTAATATTGGATAGGTACTTTCTTATTTTAAAATACCAGATTATTCACGTGAAAATGGCAAAATTCACCTGTTTCACGTTAAAATGAAAAAAATCGGATTATCGCAAACACGATATATTCATTATTGTTGTGTTTAATTCGTAGAACACGGTTTAAAATTTTTGCAAGTATTATAGTATTTTATTATTGTGACAGCTGTTTCGGCGTTCAAAGCCATTATCAAACGGTGGTTAGGCCACATTAGGGCGACTTAAATATTTTATTTTTATATGTTACCATTGTAAACTTTTTAACGTATTACATTTCACCACCCCTGCATACCTTCTGGAATAAAACATTATTATTATTATTATTACATGATTTTATTTACCCCTAACCATTTTAGGGTAAAAAGTGGTTCATGGCCCATCTCCTTTGTTTATATTATCTGTGTTCGGGAAACATAAAAACACATTTCTAGCAGCTTTCATTTCGAGCGAGTAATTTTTTGTACTAGTTTTCACGTACAAATTTCCAACCTCTGTAAGCTCCTTCGAGCCCATTGTAGGTGACCCTGTGAGTAAAATTTTATGTGCCTATAAAAACTATGAATATGGTCAACGAACCCTTGAATACATTGCACCATTTATATTTATCAAGTTGCCATACGAATTTAAAAACAATTTCACTATGACGAAATTATCACTGATGTTTGTGATGGCTTTTGGAAAGTAACCTTGTGCATTGATGGCAACAAATATGACGTTTTCGTTGATTGCATGGCTCCTTGATATCTGACGTTTTTACGCTATTTTGCTCTTTCTTACATTGTCTATTGAACAAATGTGATGGTTTCCTTGATCGTATATCTCCTTGATAGCTGCGGGTATCTTTAAAATGATTTAAGTGCTACTATTATATTAAGTCTATCCTCACTGTAACAAAACTGTGCTACTGTTTTCATAATTTTTTTTAATTCTCAATTTGTTTAATACTTGCTGATAATTTGATATTTTTTACAATATTATTTAATTCGATATTATATAATTAGAGTCTCGTATCTCTATAACAAACCTGTTACACTGTTTCCATGTTTTAAAAATATTTTTTCCAACTTGTCTACATTGATCACAATATGCGTGTGCCTACGAGTATATTGTTCTATTATTGCGCTACACTTGTATGATGATATATACTCCTGCTGACAAGCTACTTGCAGTGACTTATCGGTTACAAGTTGCCATTGTATGTAATTAATATTATACAATAAAAATAAATTGATGTTCCTATTAGCAATAAATTATTATTCCCTACTAAGTTAATACGTGAAATGACATTTCCGTTTTCAATATTTATTCATAAAAATAAAATTGTACTCGTCATCTCTCCGTCACTTAAAGCAAGCCACTCCATCAGCAATATCGGCATTATATTTTAAATTAGGTACCCATTATCGCTTTGTTTTCACTTTGAAGCTACGTACAATATATTTTAGTTGAGATATTTTTTTTAAATACAGCGTCTCCCAAATGCTTTCCAAGAAGTCAATGCAATTTAAAATCTTCCCATATCAATTACATTTACTTACAGCTTTGAACTGTAAATACGCGCTCCCACTTTTGTTTGTTGCTTTGGATGTTTTTGGTCATGCGACAGACGACCGCGTGTATTTATAGATTAGAGAGGAGACACACCACGCCGCCATATGAGAAAAAAACCCTCCACAAATATTGAAATTGTGACACGCTATGCAGATGCCGTATCAAAGTCAATGTGGTTCACGTGCGGCAGTCTTGATATGAAGATTTTTCATTTGTTCAACAATTAGATACTATTTTATATTTATTTCATTGTCATGGTTTGAACCATAATATATGTATATTATATTTGCATGATATTAAATGCAGTGGTGGCACCTAATTATTAATTGTTTTGCGCTTAATTCGTAGAAATCCAATTAATATATATATTTTTTAAATTTAATGTAAATCAAATTTAATAATGTTATCGTTAAGTTCTGCAAGTATTTTATTGTTTATTATTGTGACAGCTGTTTCGGCGTTCATTTTCAAACTGTGGTTAATCTATATTGCCCATCACAGCAATAAAATCTAAAATACTTACAGAACTTAATATTAATATTATTGAATTTGATTTATATTAAATTTATAAAAAAAAGCACACAATTATAGTAAGGTACCGCAACCAGAGTTGATTCGAACACAGTAGGTAGGGAACAGTGGGATAATCGCAAAATGCGGGTAACTCCGAACGATCGAGCTCGATAAGGTTCCGATACACAATCCACACCCACACCAACATGTCCATGCAAAAACCGTTTCGGTCGTCAGAACCAAGCTGCATTTCGTAGAGGGAAGTTTCACAAGTCGCGTCGTTGAAGTTAAGAACCATTACATATTTTCATTCAAAATTATGTAATATTTGCTACGCTCTTAAATGATGATATTCCTGTTCTTATTATAGTATAGTGCAGTTACATTATACATACGTTACCATAATTTACGTGCATAATTCATTTAATATGAAACGAAATCGTAGTTTGTCGTGTGGATTTATGGTGTGGTTGTGATTTTTGCAGAAAACGTTGATGTCCGCTATTACCTCGTATGTTGCGGTAAATCTGAACGATGTTTTTAATTGTTTGTTATTATTAAAATTTGTTGATTATCTTGAAGAGAAGGTACCCAAATTTGAAATATAATAAAAAGTTTTTATTTTTTAGACATGCTCCTCATTTTTTTTCGTTTTTCTCATGGGCGTTCGCCATTACCCCACTCTCCCATACTCACATTAGTGGGATGCTTTGCTCTATGATTAAAAGTAAGCTGTGTGTAGTTTTTCAAGTTCGAGTATAATATATAAAGATGACCATTTTATATGTAATATAGCTAGATATATCAACAAACAAGGCTACAGCCATTTCAATGAATATTTTAATTCTGAATGGGGTGACCTCTCACCAGGGCGATACTGAGAGAGAACTTGCCATAAATATAATATACCTACTACCTTTAAATTATTTTTATTGAATTATGTGTATTCGTGAAAAAACACAATATTGTTTTTGATTGCGCACGACGGGGTTTAAGTCCGCGACCTGGTAGTCGAGAACCTTACCCCTCGACCACGGAGACTATCTAAATAATAATAAGTAAACTATTTCTCAGTGTCTTTTCGCAAGGACATCATTGTCACAAGTGTACGGTATACATATGCACCAATAAACACAAATCTAATATGAGTTATTATGGGTTAACTCTAACCTATAACACCAACAATTATTATCAAAAGGAAAATGATACGATATTAGATTGACGGCTTTAGGTCATGGATATTGGATTTTCAAATAGTGTTCTAATTTCTTCAAAAGATTTCACTTTGTGTTGTCATTATTGATAAATTAGCAAAAATACTTTGTAAATACCACTATTTTAATACATTAATATCAACATGTTTCGAAAGCGAAACATCTTGATATTTATATGTTAAAAAGTGGTGTTTACAAAGTATTTTCATTAATTTATTAGTGCTCTAATTAGTTCCATGGAATTAATTAGGTTGTCTCCAATTTTTTTAAAGAAAATCTATTATAGTTAATAACGAGAGTAAAATTAGTTTTTTGATATCTCCAAAAATGACGAAGTTATGTGCTTTCAAAGTGACTTCGAGTAAAACAACCGATCAAAATACCCGTAACGTCATGTGACACAATTTAGTAAAATTCACAATTCGAATGGCAGTACCGCATACTGCTGCGATAGTCATTTTTTGTACCGTGACGTCACACGCTTATCAGAAAAACATCAACATTTTGACAGTTTATATGGTACTATTGGATATTTTCCAAAAATTGAAAGAGTTCTGTTCTCAGCACGCTCTAATTAATATGATTCATTTGTAAGCAACATTAAATTTCGTTGTAGGAGACAACCTCATTGTGTCATCGATTTTTTAATTCATCGTCATTTATCAGGATAGCTTCCTGCGAACTTTGCGATAAAATGGTAGATAAACTAAAAAACGGTACGGGTCAACTAATTCTAATAGGCACCGCAATTTGTACAAGTTGTGGAATATTTTATACCCGATAAGATATTAGTAACGTTACAGAGACAATGTATCTTCATTTTGAAATGTAGTATTTTATACGGATAAAATTAGCCTTCATTAGAATTATCGGTAAATAAGGAACTGCTGCGACAAATATTATGACTAAAATATTCATTAAAATACAACAAGCTTCGATTCTGAATATGTTAAGAGGAACGGCTGCGCTGCATGTTTCACACATAACTTAATTTTGGATTTGAGACCAAAATACACATCCAAACTGAAAGATATATTTTTTAAAATATCATGTTTGCTATGTAAATATGATTACGTAAATAAAAATATAAAAAGAAAACTTAAAAAAAAAAATGAGCGTAAACTTAATATGCCATTTAAAAAACGAATATTTACTGCTAAAAATTAAAAAAAAAAAACTATTAATCTCAATACTTTTTCTTAATTTCACAATTGTTTTATACGACAGTAAAAAAATCTTCTTTAATTTCATTTATACGTGCTTTCATAGATCGTATTCATAATATTTCATTTACCTACTGTCTTCCTTAAAATAGAATTACAAGGTATATCAAATTCTATACATTGCCCAAATAACTCAAAAATGTACCCTTTATATGACTATAATCACATGTAAAATTGCAATTTTCTAGTATTCAACGCATAATAAAAATCATACACGTACTTGAAAATTACACACAGCTTACATTTTTGTTGTTCTTAAGATAAATAAATTGATTTTGAAACATGTTTAAAAAAAAGAACATTTGAAAACGCCACTGACGACATACGAGCCCGATCGCAACGCCTTTGCGGAGCATTGTGGAGAAATTGATAACTATACTGACGTCATCTGGTTTAAACTTTAAATCGGACCCGGTTTTACAATGAAAACGTGTTGGTCTTTAATTAAAAAACGTGTTTTGAGTTATAAGTTTTATAATTTATATGCAAATTTTTGTTTGACCCCCTTACCACGAAATGCTTGACCCAATTGAAAATATAAATATGGTCTATGATAAAAGGAAGAATAATAACATTAGCAAAGGAAAAAAATATTTACAATCACTATACAATAATGGGATAATGTATGTCATCATGCAGAGAAGGGGGGAAGTAATGATAAAGGGTGTGATGTGACTATAGATAATGCATAATGTAATTCATGTAGGATCCAGGCCATAGGTTCTCAACGGGTGCGTTACCGCCTCCCAAGGGGCGTTGGAAAGATCCAAAGGGGCGGTGGTGGCCTCAAGGGCAAATGGGGAGAGATAAAGGTCTGCAAAGGAGCAGTGAAGGGCTGAAATGGAAGGTGGAGGCTACAATAAGGAACTCCAGTCCATTTTTTTTATCAATTATGACGTTCAAATTTAAATACCAGTAACCCTTTTTTTTAAGTTAGTTTTCATGGTAAAAAAATAAGTTTCAATTTCTCAAAGGCCGCCAAAACGTTCCAAATCTACGGCCGGTCGGTTTTGATCAGTTTTGTGGTTAGAATGTCAAATGTCAAAACAAGGATGAGCTTTAACGGACATTATTGTATATTCCGTTGATGCTAAACCATAACTAAACAAAAGAAATAAAATTATGTACCTTTTTAGAAACTTTAAGTAAAAGAATAATAATTATCGTAATATCAGTATTGATCATTGGTTTGATCATGAATACTCTAATTTCTTTCATTACTAATAGTTGTTTTTATTGAACAACAATTATAGAGCTTAAAGATACCCAAATTAAGTTAAAATTTTACCAAAACTAAAAAAATACGTATTTAAAATACAAAACAAAACCGAAAAATATTTTTTTCTTACTAATCCAAAAACAGAATGCTCACGTGACGTCAGATGTTCCAAATGTAATGGTACCAACATAATACGGTGTTTTGATGACCTGATTTTTTATTCACTTTTAAATAACGATTTATAAATTCTACGTTTAATTATATGTAATGAAAGTTATATATTCAGAATCGGCGTTTGCTGATCTATATGATTACATATTTTTAAAGTCATATTTTTTTTACTGAAGTTCCTTATTGTAAAAAAATACATTTCCCTGGTGAATTCAAACTTTTTCTAAGTACATCGTTGAAAGTATCGTGCATTAAAATGAGCTGTCAAATTATGATTTTGATTCATAGATGGATTAATAGTGTTTGTGTCATTTTCTCTCGGTGTTATAACACCTAGCCAGGTTTCTAGGGACCTGTTGTCAGGTGAACAATAATGTAGTATATAATATAATATGTAAAATTTATCATGAGCAAGAAGCTATCATATTGGAGAGCGGGGATGATGAAAAGATCGTGCCGACCGCGGAGAGAAATTTAATGTTTTAATCTTGTCGGGGAGAAGGGGTGGAGGGGGGGGGGGGGGATGCTGATGAAACATATAGTCCAAAAGTGGGCGGTGAGAAAAAAAAAGGTTGGGAGCCTCTGATCTAGGCGAATCGAAGACGATGATATCAGCAACGAAATGACGAACAGCCAAGTGCCACGTGTAGGTTTGTTTGCATCCAAACGTCAAACGAAGGTAAATAATCATTATTTTTTATCCATCCATTACACCACTACACAAGCAAGTTATCTGTACTCATAAAATCAAAATAATTATGAATATAAAATAAATAAATATAAAATGAGTAAAAATATTTTTTTTTACCTAATAAATAATGATAATAATTAATTATTCCTATATCCATCCGTATTCTTAATAGGAATGCTTGATGCGAAAAATATTTTTAAGTGATTTTTTTTTATTAATCTTGGATCTATGTGTAATCCGTCTATATTGAAAGAGATCAACTTGTACATTAGGCTGGGTCGAAATTCCGTTTTCTGGTTTTTATGGTTGTGCAGGGTAGCCTAAATGTGACCCTACCATTAAACCGTGTTCCATTTTTTTAGTGGTCTAAATAGGCATAAAAATAAAAATACGGAGTACTGGAATCCATACACTTATGGATTATTTATAATTTAATCTCGAACAGAGAAAGACAGAAAAGTATTCCTGGACGTACTCCCTCGTATCCGGCGATCCTAGAGATGTGAAATAAAACCATCTTCGTATTCAACACCTCAAGTGTCCAAGAAAAAGTAAATTCTTAGCTCTCGTCAAAGATATGTCATGATCGTTATGGCGTATCGGACAGAGCTGCTGCATTGCGTTTGCAATTTTTCATTATTCAATCAGAAATTGAATTAATAGAGAAATCGAAAATGCGTCTTGCAAGAACAAAAGTTCACCGGGAAATGTTAGCTAAGAATCCAATAATTAATGTTCCGGTTTTACACTTTGACGTCAGAAAGGATGCAACATCAATGATAGTGAAAAGGGGTAATGAACAGAAAGTAGCGAATGTTCTTCGGATTTAGCGAACTCCAGGAAAGGTGTCACATATTAAATGGTTGACGAAAACAAAAGGATATTAGGCCTATATATTTCCACAATAAAACCATCTGAGAATCTTAAGCATCCGATGATGTTTCAAATCAAAATCCATCCTTTTTGTAAAGATGGAATTTGGCATTCCTGGAAATTAGTTTCAAGTACTCGATACTTCCTACTCCACCTAAAAAAAGCTATTCACCCTGTTACTGAGCGAAGCAGTTACTTTTTTAATCCAGAAAATAATATTTTATCAACGTTGTCAGATTCTGAAAAACATATTCGTAAACTTGTTGTTGGAAGGATATTAAAACCAAAAGAAACAATACAATCTGAGCGAATACCTCGAGTTTTTTAAGACCCTAAAATCAATCTTATTGCCAACTTATACACTGATCTCATAGATTAGAAACAAGAGTATCTTCATCCTCCTTTCCTTCGAGACGTCACGGATAAAGACTTGAAATTACTAGTGGAATCATACATAAAACAGAGGCTTCGGTACATTTATGCCATACACATTTAAGAGAAGGTCTCATCAATGCGAAATTACAATATTCAAATCTGATTGGAAAATTTGAAAGCAAATGAAATTTTAAGGTTCGTATGACTAATTTTACAAATGTTGTCTGTTTAAGTGTACCATTTAAAAAATAATAATTAATAAACATTATTTGGTCTCTTCTAACTTGTTCTATTCAAATAAACAAAGAGTTTTCTCATGGTTTCGAATGATCATACAGCACTGGCCTAGGGCATGTTTCACGGGGAGTAAAAATTACGAATTTTCAGTCAATGCGGTTGTACAAGGGAACCCCAGATAATTTTTTAAACATATTTTAGGCCAGTCACACTTTGTATCTACTACGTATTTGAAATGTAAAGATAAAAAACCTATATAAGAACGGCCCACCCTATTGTGCGTCCCTAACAACTATATTACTCGTGGAAGACTTATGTACTATTTTATGCATCAAAAGCGAAAACTTCTCTTTATCAAATCAACAGAGAGCGTTTCAACTATTTAACGTCACTTGCAGACAGTTAGTCGACTATCTTTTGACATATGTAACAAAATAGCAGCTGTTAATAAAACTGTCCACATGACCATTGTCATGTTTTTCAATTATGTACATAAATATCACAAACTCAAAACTCTTTTATGTATTTTGTTCCATTTCTTGTTTTTTATACTTTTACCATCTCATCTTATTCTCATCTCTGTGAAAAAACTGTGAATTACAGTCTCACGGAAACCAAAAAAAAAACATGTAACGAACTCCTTTTTTTTTCGTTTTGAAAATCAGTATTATTGTGTCCTTCTCTTTTTTCATAACCCAAAACCTAAAAGCAGGTGTAAATATGGGAATTAGTAAGCTAAACATGGAGTATTTACATAACAAAAAAAATACAATGCGTACCCCCCGGCAAGCACCTACAATAAAATGTCTGTTGAACTTGGTCGCAGTTTTTTTTAAATTTATTTACAGAGTTTATTTGTTTTTAGCTAGAGTTTCTCTTACATGGTAAATAGTAGCAGTTACCGGGTAGTATATATTATTTTACCTGGCGACTTTGTGTTTGTGTTCAAATAAGGAACCTTTCATAGACCCTTCCCTTACGGTGCTACAATATTCCTCGAGCTCCGGTGCTGTGTACTCGGTACACAGGGTACGCGTTCAGAATTTTGTATTTTTTAAGTTCAATAAAAATTAATAATTAAGATTTATTTCATTTTATTAGAAGTACATAGACACACATAAGTAAAATATTGTGTATACGTGCTAAAAACGAAAAAAACATCGGCCACGGATAAAACTCATGATACGTTCATTACAACAGACAGACCGCGCATGGTGGCACGGTGAGTGAAATCCCGTACCATTCTCGCTCTCTACCGCACCACTCGGCAAGTTATTAAAGTACGCAGACATGCTTATATATTAACTTTATTTTCCTGATTTACAAACAAAACATTTTTTCTTTTGCGTTCTATAAATACTTTATTTATCCAAAACATTTTTTTATGTGAATACCGCACAAGAGTCCCAACTGCTCCCAACCGTCTGGAGCCAGTGAGACTATGGCATTCCCAATTGGGGAATGTTGTGAGGCTGAAGGTATTGTGGAGGAGGAAGAGGAAAGTGCGGAAATACCTGGTATTCAGATCTGGTCACCAAACACGGCTAAAAGCCATTTCAAGCAACGTTGCAATTCTGAATGGTGGTATTTCACCAAGGCGATACTGAGAGTATCTTCCACCCTGGAATAAATGTGTAGCTGAGGAGCACCTAAAATATGAACTCTGTGTTTAGTATATTTACAGAGATGTTTAAATAATTAGATACATGTCAAATCAATTGACAGCGCCGCCCTGGAAGGGTTAACAAATAACCCGGCAACTAACTAGGCTAGAACCAAAATAGTAAGTTAAATGGAAAATATTGACATAAAGCCGTGCTTTTATTTGAACACTAACATGAAAAGGGAATCAACATTCCCCGTTGACTTAGCTACCTGTCTCAAAATTATGATTATTATGGTAATCCTGTGGTTGATTTGTGTCTGTTTTTGAAACGTATTTACATTTTGGATGTTAACTTTAACATTTAGATGCTAACATAAACGGCCCTCTACCCTGGCAATCAAATTCATGTGTCGACTACCTACTATGAATTCTGTCATTCGATCAAAGAGTGGTAGATACTCTCAGTATCGTTCTGGTGAAAGACCATTCATAATCAAAACATTGCTTGAAATGACTTTACCCGTGTTTGGTGGCCAGATCTGAATTGCCAAATACTTTCTACACCATCCTCTTCCCTATCCCTTCCCTCCTAATTCCATCAACCTCACAACACTTCCCAATGAGGTTATCTCTTATTTTTTTTAAAGTACATAAAGTAAAATTAGTTTTACTATTTCTATAAAAATAACGAAGTTATGAGCTTTCAAAGCGAACTTGGGTAAAACGTATACCTGTGACGTCACGAGTCACAATTCAGTACAATTCACAATTCGAATAGCAGTAACAGATACTGCCGCACCTATGATATCTATGGCCGCGCCAGTCATTAATATAATAAATCGTTTTCCAAATAGCATTTTGAAAAATGTGTTTCAGAATACCATTTCGAGATTTGTTCTAAGCGTACACTTAATTTTGGATCTGAGGCCAACGATCCTTATTTTCATCAAAAGGTATAGCAAATATCTTGTATGGATTAGAAACATTTTTTTATATATATTTTTTAACTTACAAAATAAAAGCCATAATAAATAAGGCAGGAATATAATCGCATACTAATTATATCGGTATACGATTGACGTCCGATTAATGTTTGTAATTAGTTCTATATAGTCGTTGATAAATCTGCTATCTTTTAGATTGCGCCTATCTTAATTTGCTGAATAAAAGATCGACACTATAAGCTACACTTGATTGTAAAATAACGCATAATTAATAAGTTTATGGGGGGACATTCCGATTCCCCAAATCTATGACAAATTAATAATACTTGCATAAGTTCATATTTGATTACAAGATATCTAATCTAACAGGTGATTCATGCATCGATATCTATGGTTTTGGGGAGTAGAAAGTCAGGTGATGGTCATTGATTTGTGACGCATGATTGTTTTGCATTTGTAGTTCCTTCCTGTAATTACGGTATGCCTACCGAAATACCTGAATTTGGTGCATTACGTCACCAAAATTTGTCACGTATATAGATTGTGCTAAGTAGAAACGTTTTTCGAGGAATCGTATGCGTCATGGATATGCAAGTAACAAAATATTCCACAACAAAATAATATTAACAAATCCTAAATCTCAGATGCGACCGTTAACTTTTTATTTTCTATATCTGTTTCATATTTCATTTGAAATCTGTTAATATGTATTATATTCGACGATTAAAAAATATGCCTAGATACGTTTTTTTTAATCACACCAAGCCTCCAAGCATAACCGTGTCGATGATCTGCAGATCGCCAACTAACAAACGACACTTCACATCTACAAAATATGCTAAATTTAGTCAACGTGAAAAAATATGTTAAGTCAAGTTACTGGCATTTTCGATAAAAAAAGTTTATCGATGTGCTTGTGAGAGGGGGCCGGGACTAGAATCTCTGTTCAAAGAACTAGCACGACAACCTAAACAATTGACAATTTAAAACATATTTTTCAAATTAACTTTATTCCACCCTATATCATCTTTTGGGATGCTGTGTGGAGGGTATTTTGGAGAACAGGAAGGAGAGAACCTGGATCTTGAAGAGACCCATGTTGTAGGAGGGAGGAAAGACAGAGGCCGGCAGATCATTCCACAGTCAAACTGTTGAACACAAGAATGAGTCGTTGAAGCGACCCGTTCTCATGTGACAAAGTGTCAACCGTCTACAAATACTCGTCGCGCGTTTGGCGTGTTTCCTGTCCATGCACCGGTGCCGATAGGATCAAAGAAGCTAGTTCCTCGGAGAATCTTAAATTGAAATATCGTTAGAACAAGGACTTCATTCCCACCTGACGTCTGTGCTCCAAAGATTGCAATCCGTTTGTTAAGGTAGAATAATCGATCAAACGGACTACCCGCTTCTGCGCAGAGTTAATGATTTTTTCAGATATTTCAGACGTCTGAGGTGGCTGCTAAATTTTCCAGTGGACGTATTAAAAACAGGTTTCTCAACTGTCTGCCTGCAGCGTATCCTTAGGTACTTTGAACCCTTTGCTCGCCAAACTGAAAACTCGAACGTGGTGAAGTTCATGGTCACTGGCAAAGTGGAAGCAGAGGAAAATCAGCATGACGAAGCAGCGCAGGACCGCGAGGAACATGGAGGAGTCTTGTTCACCAAAGAAATTGAAGTGGGGGGTCACGATCTCCAGCAATGAGGAAATGGCTAAAGAAGATGACTAATATTCCGCCATCCCAATAACATAGTAAAATCATAAATATAAAAGACCATTGTTCAAAAGGCTAAGACGTTACATCATAGCGTATGGCATCAAAATTTTTCCAACGTTAGCATATTTTACGGACTGGTGATTCGTTTGACGGGAGATTGCTACGTATTGGTCCAATTTTATAATGTCAAACCTCAAAACCCACCCACTGGTATAAATTAATAAGAATGAAGTTGGACCGTTTTGTACCTGTGCACACTTATGCATTTTGTCTCCCCGATGACCTACACAATTAATTATGATAATTTAACATCCGACTGAGGCGGTGACTATACCAGCTACCGCCCACGCAATAGACCCACTTGCAGTGGCGTGCACGCCATAAAGCCTGAAAAGCTGTAACCTACCCTAAAAAATCGAACCATTTGAAGATTTTTCTATTAAAAATCATATTATATACAAATACATAAATAACTTGTATGCTCATTTGCACACTTGACCACAACATTCAGCAGTACATGATAATAATTATAATGGCAATTTTCAAATATTTAATGCACAACTAAAACGTGAAAACAAAACTAATCAAAACACATCAACACTTGTACCACATCTAACACTTCCACGTGAACACCTCAGCACGGGTTCTCCTAGTGAGGTGGTCACGACACATATAACACTCCATTTACAGTATCACCTCTTCAATCCTACCCTACACTCCACATTATAAAACACCATTAAAATTATTCTTAAAAAAAAAACATGCCATGTAAAATCAGTCAGCTGAGTTGGCATTGCATTTGGGTCTCAACCAGCACGTTTGTGAAAACTGTTAAAACGGTTGTTTATAGCCGATTTAACGTGCATCAGGCTGACGCAAAAGATACAGACTTGACCCCCAGGAATCGTGAGTTCAATTCCTCGGATGGCTAAGTCCTCCATTATGACACAAGCAAAATTTTCCACTTACTGTGATGGTAGTAGGAGATTTTCAAATACTATCAGGATGTAACCAAGGAATATTTATCTTTCTTTAAAAAAAAAAACAAACAAATTGTGCTGTATAAATATATACATATAAATAAACAATTCTTACAAGCACTTGAAAAACTTCACACAGCCTGCCGTTGGACATAGAGCAATTCACGCCAATGGCTAATTGTCCTCATTTCAAGAATCGTTTGATTTGGCAAAATCGTCAGAGCAACGAGTCATATTCTTGCTCAACAAGAGAAAAATCTTAAAGTTGCAGACTTTTTCGGAGTCAGTGTGAATGCGTTACCGCCGATAAGTCTAGTCTAGACGGTATTGGTACATGCATAGCCACTCCAACTCAGGGACTGAATCAAGTTGGCCTGCTTTTTGTGTTTATTTTATATAGTGAGGAAAAATTCCAGAAAAGGAGAATTGTATTTTTTAAACTTTGTTCTCATAATGATGAAATGAAAAATTTATGTAATTTGTAGTTTTAAAATTAAATAATAACTGACATAACTGATATTATTCCTTCTTCAATAAATGAGCAATTAGTATAGTCGTTTATACAAAATATTTCTGAATAATTTTTTAATTATTCAACTCAAAAAACCGTTTACATATAAAACAGTTCTGCTAGGTAATTATTATAATGCGTTATAGCTGTTTCGCCTTCCGAAGGCTTTGTCAAACAGTGGTGAAACCATTTACTCTTCGTCTGAAAGTGGCTTCATGATAATGCCTTCCGAAGGCTAAACAGCTGTCACTTTAAATTAATATAGAGTTCTACAAATTAAACACAATAAGTACTTGTAATTCATTGATTGATCAATGGCAAAATGAAATAATGATGTCATAATAGTAGAAGTTTTCATAAATATAACTAAGTGGTTTTTACTAAAAATTGTGAATATTAACTCTTATATCAATAACAGTTTAAAATGTCTTGAAAAATACTTGTACCAATTAATTCACACACCACTACACCTTCCCATCAGAAGGTTTACGCAGGTAAGTAAGTGGTGTTAGTTGAAGTTTGCCGGTTTTACTCATAGATGTCGCTAGAGATATGTATACATTTCTATGATTTGGCATCTATGTCATATTTTTCTAAAAACAAGTTACATTCTGCCAAAATAATAGTGTCATAGTTGGTTACCTCAGTGAATATGTCGAGTTTCGTTCCAAGTAAATCGCATTTGCGGCATTCGTTGCTTTTCTTATTTCATCAAAAGAAAAAAGCAGTTGAAGCTCATCGGTTGTTGGTATAAACTTATGGTGAACATTCTCCAGTGATTAGAACATGTAAGACATGGTTTCGTCAATTTAAAAGTGGAGATGAACAAACAATGAACATTCTGGTGCAACGAAAAAGTTCGAAGACGATGAATTGCAGGCGTTATTGGATGAAGACCCAACCCAATCGCAACAAAAATTGGCCCAAACACTTAATGTGACTCGAGGAGCAATTTGCCAACGTTTAAAAGCCACGGGAAAGATCCAAAAGTATGGAAAATGGGTACCACACCAAATGAACGAGAGACAAATCGAAAAAACCGCCAAACCGCCTCATACAGCTAAAGTAGTGAAGAACACTCTCAAAGTATTGAATTGGGAAATATTATAGCACCCGCCGTACTCTCCAGACCTTGCCCGGTCCGACTATCACCTTTTCGCATCGATGGGACACTCACTCGCAGAGCAGCGCTTCGCCAATTTTGAAAAAGTCGAAAAATGGCTCGTCGAATGGTTTGCCTCGAAAGAGAATTTTTTTTTTGGAATGGTATCCATGATTTGCCTCAAAGATGGGCAAAATGTATAGAATCCGATGGTGAATACTTTGAATAAAAAAAATTTGAGATTCCCTTGAGAATTAAGCGTTTTCTTTATTGAAAAAACCGGTCAAATTCAACTAACACCCCTGGTAGGTACCTACGTCTTACCTTCGCAACGTTTTTTTCATTTTTTTATAAAAGTCAGAAGATTATTAATGATGGAAATCCGTTTCTTAGATTGCATTAAGTAGGGGGCGTTTTACGCAACGCTCAGGGATATTTAAGCCGGTAATAAATATCACGAAATGATCCTCTTATGTCAGTTTGGCGCTCCCGTGCTGTCAGTTTTGCTGCCTTGAATATCGTTAATGGATCCGCCCGGAGATATGACATTAAAACCATTAAATATTTTGATTTTCGATCGCGTAATTTCGAAAGAATACATATTATAAAGGATTTATTTTTTTTAAATAAAGCAGAGAATGTCAGTCTACACTTTTCTTATTCTGATACAGGAAATCGTCTTACATAGTGCAGTTTTAACTACACGACTTATGAGAAGCCTTTCAATCTAAAGCAATTCTACTTTACATTCATAAATACAAAAAAACAATAGATAACAACAATCACACATACTAGATCTCAGAGTCAAAAACACATACAACAAGGAACCACAAACACAACATTTGGACAAAAAGCTTCTTATACTATGGTACTTTTTTTTACCACAAAATCCCACTCTCCTTTAAAAACCAGGAGAATCATAATAAATTTAAAAATCAAATAAAACACTGGATACGTTACATAGGGAGATCTGCAATAGAAAATATATTAACACCAAATACAGACTAATACCGAAACCACTTAAATGCACTTAAAATACCTCACATAAGAATTATTTTTTTCATCAAGCACATCAATTCAATATAATGTAACTTAATATTTTGTAAATGAAATCCTTAGCACGGGAAATCCCAGTGAGGATATCATTATTTGTTATTAAAAGGGAAGATAATAAAACATTATTATTATTTTATGAGTGAATACCGCGCAAGAGTCCCAACTATCCGGAGCCAGTGAGACTATGACATCCTCAATTGGGGTATGTTGTGAGACTGACGGGATTGGGGAAGGAGAAGAGATAAAGAAGAGGAAGGTTGTGAAGCACCTGGATATTTATATTTGGTCACTAAGTATGACTAAAGCCATTTCTGATGAAAATAGATAGAAAGTTGTATTTATCTCTGAGTAATAAGGAACATTACCGATTTATCATGATTCACACATAGCCTACCATCTTAGGTCTTCGATTGAATCTTAGAATTCGTAAGATCTTTTCTACAATTTGGTCGCTAGCTGCTAGCAGTGGCCTTCAGGTGCAGTCCACAGCGGCTTCTAAGAAAAACAAATCAAATAAAGAAATTAAACGGTACTAGAAATATATGACAAATTAATGTGTATTTTTCCATGAACTTCGTAAAGAACTCGTACGCCCATTTATTCAGTTTACCACAATAATCAGCGGAAAATGATAATAATGTAATAATAAATTTTCAAAAATTAAAAAAAAAATACACACATACTACCTTTGGTCACAGAGCATTGCACGCTACTGGTCGCTAGTGTTGAGATCTTTAATAAAATATCATCCAAACCATTTTTTTTTAATTCTTCATTATAAATGAAAACCCGCTAAATTTCCAAAGCAGTTTGTCATACGATAAATTATAATCCATGTAGAAAATAGAGGTAGAAAAATAATTATACTTGAAGTATTCACCTTCTTCTGTCTTCTTCTTCTATCTCTTGTCTTCTATCTAAAAAAGAATCTTGGTACTTCTTGATAAAATTCGCATACCTGACGTTCAAAATAAGAGGGAAATTACTGGGTAGGGGTAGGGGTAGGGGTAACACATCACAAATATTTAAGCTAGTAGACAATAATACTCAAATAACGCATTTACACAATATTAAAAAAGATTCTTCACTTCTGATTTTCCAGGGATAAAGCAATTTATAAAAAAATAGTTACTGGAGGTGCGAGAATTTGTGAAAAAAACACATGAAAAGGCAATCTCTTTTGGTTTTCGTACTCCGATGGCTTTTAGATTAACGAATAACGACGCTAATTTTCGGGTTTTGAGAGGTCGATTAAAATCGATTTAATTAACTGCAGCGTGCCTGGAATATCGAGGCAACCTTTCTTGGGTCGGCTAAAAGGCAGGATGATAAATGGATTTATTTATAAGAGGCAGATAGAGGGTATTAAAAGGTTCGCGCGGTAAAAGATAATATGAGGGCGAGGTTCATTAACATTCATGTATTGAATATCATAATAAATTATTATTTTTAAATTCTCCAATGCAAATGGGTACCTTCTTTGGCTATGTGCATTTCAAAATACATGGTTCTTCTTGCGTGTATTTTATAATGACATGGAAAAAATCTTATGGATAGATGTTTCTACTTACTGTGATTACGAAAATGTTACTAAAAAATTAGTAACTCACAATTTTTTAAGATAAAATAAACAAATCCGCGTTTTCAGCTTTATTTAAAAATGTCTGGCTCATGATCTTCTTTGCATATTTTCATTAAATTCCATATTGATTATTTTTTCAATATAGTAGTAGCACTGAGACTCCGTTGACTTTTGACGTTTTAACCGACATTTGTCAGTACTTCACTTATAACCTGCAAACGTTGTTTTATTAAATTAAATTAAATTAAATTACTAGCTGATGTGAACCCGGCCTTACTCAGAATTTCCTTTTTTTGGAATAAAGTTATGAAGTTGTGAATTCTTGCTTGTCATTAGGGTGTCATACTTGATTTCACAGCGAAAGTAACTACCTCCAAATAAAGAAACATTCATTTAAATATTTTATACAGAATGTCTTCGAATTTTTACCTAAGTCGATTTTTTTAAATGGGTTGCAAATGACTTATGGACATATTATGTACCTATGCCCATTCGGTTTCTTTTACCACCTTTTACTAACGATCATGCCACCGCCATCTTTATTTAAGATGACGGTGATCATGCATAACTGCAAAACACTCATTTTTTACATACTTTTGTAACTATCAAGCCGTTTCAAGCCGGTAGGCAGAGAGGACCAACCGCCCAAACAACTCGATCTTATCATACACTTCTTTATTTATCTATTTTTTTACGCCTTGGTGGGCTTTAACATGAATATTATACATTGCGGTTGTGTTAGGTTTTGTTATTTGTTGGAGAAAGTACATGGTACTGATTTACGAAGCATAATGCACGAGTGTTTGACATGTAAAAAAAACACTTCTTAAAAATTGAAAATACCATTAGCAAATTAGATATGTATCATTAAATAAAAATTAGATCTATGTTCACTTCGGCGTGAAAAGAGTTCGTTTCAGCACTAACACGGTATCTTCAAATCCCCGGCTTCTTCTTCCATTCACATTCGCCTTGTAATATTCTCCTTGCGCTCCCTTTTCGTTCACATGCCGAAACCATCTAAGCATCCATTTCCCAATCTTACTCATTACGCTTATATTAAGAGGAACGGCTGCGCTGCATGTTTCATACATAAGTTAATTTTGGATTCAAGTCCAAAATACCCACCCAAACTGAATGATATATATGTTTTTTTTTGTAATTAAAGGTTCAGTAAATATCTAGTACGCATGAGAAGTATTTTATTTATTTTTGTTTTACACTATGAAAATCTCCATACAAATAAAAAAAAATTAACAACATCGACAATGTCTTATGTTTCTATCTTAGCACTCTAGCTCACTCAAAAGTCACGAGCCGCCACTGTTCACACCTACTTATTGTTATCAGCGAGAAAGGGGACAACTAGCGTATATGATTATCTTTACAATGCGTTCTTTTTATTACAAAAAAAACTTATTTTTTCATATTCTCCGAAATAACCAATTTTAGACATGCTGTACGCAAGCAACGCATCTGTGTGAGTATTGTGTTCGACTCGGCTCTGGTTGCGACACTACACCTAATGAACAGTTACGTTATGGTCTAAGATCAGTTAACACAAAGATTCCCAACCTTTTTGCTCATTACCTTATTTTCAATTATATTTTTCTTCAACGTAAAATTGAGCTTACTTCGGGCAAACAGGCACGCCCACAACGCACTTCTTTCAGTTAACAACTTTGGAGTTTGAAGAATTTTCCCGAAGGTGAGAACTATACATAAGTCTGATGTATGTAAATTAACATTTTAAACACTTAAGATTAGTTTAACCAGTTTCTTGTATCCCACCTCCTGCTTTGGTGTGTTGCTCACATTTTGGTTGTTAATTTATTATTTATAATGTTTTAACCAGATTTAAAGTACCCATTGTTCAGTAGCGTGCATTGCTCTTTGACCAAGGGTAGGCTGTGTTTGATTTTTCATTGCATATTGAAAATTACTATTTTATTATCATCCAACTGAATAAATGAGGG
Organism: Halesus radiatus; assembly: GCA_022606495.2. Lineage (NCBI taxonomy): Eukaryota > Metazoa > Arthropoda > Insecta > Trichoptera > Limnephilidae > Halesus > Halesus radiatus. The sequence continues at coordinate 96,038 of JAHDVE020002861.1, forward strand.
TACAAGTTCCTTACTAAATTCATGGAAAAATACATTTGAATTAGACTATCTCCGTGGTTGAGTGGTTACGATCCTTGGCTACGAATCCGGAGGTCACGGGTTCAAATCCCGGCACGCCCAACTAAATTTTATTTGATTAAAATGTGTTATTTTACATTTTATTCATTTAAAATAATATATAGTATATTTGCTGAACGTTCCAGAGTGGTAGATAATGTCAGTATCGCCCTGGTGAAAGACCACCATTCAGAATCGGTTGGGAGCAGCAGAGACTCTTGTATGGTATCACATAAAAAATACATTTAAAAAAGACGTTTGTCGTATTTTTCTATTATCTTTCCATTTATTTATTTGGTGTATAGAGTAGGCACGGATTTTTATCTTTTATGGACTGCACGCCACTGCTATTGCTCTATTGGTCATGTCTCACGTCCTCTCCAGTATTATATTTGGTTGGAATACGTTGATAATCGTAAAGATAATCGATAATCGTGTAGATAATCTTAAAACCGTTTGGCTGATCGTTAAGATAACCGCAAAGACATATAAGTAATCGTATGATAATCGTATGGATAATCGTATCAATATTCGTATGGATAATAGTATGGATAATCGTATGGATAATTGTATCGAAAATTGCATGGATAATCGTATCAATAATAATGGATAATTGTGTGGATAATCGGATTGATAATCATATAGATATTCGTGTCAATAATCGTACGGATAATCGTATGGATAATCGTTCGGATAACCACATGGATTATGAATAAAGGTGTGCACAATCGAATAGATAATGGGAATTGGTATGGATAGTTTTGTATGAATAATCTTATAGTTGATCTTTTAGATAAATTGAAGGTTACCACAAAGTACAGGGTTGCGATTACGGTACGTTGAATTGGAACAGTCAATGAATGCAATGATTGTGGCCATGTTAAGATCTTTTTACTTGGATATTGTACGTGACTTGTGTTCAATGACAAATAACGCTCTTACAACGATGTGACATCACTTCGAAGAAAGAATCAAGATGCTCGATGTGTGCATAAGAATAAGAAGCTCACGTTCCCATTGTATAAATTAATGTACAGACATCGGTCATTGTTGGAGCAAGTTCCGTTGGCCGACGGAATTTTGAGGAATGCCTGCAATTAGTATTTGAATCACGTTCTGTGACTCGACCAATACTTTGGGAGGGGCCTTATTTGAACACTAACTAATAGCTACTAGATTTTCTTAAATCTTCTACCGGAACGCTCGACCATCACTTTGGTAGAGTACATCTTCTATATATATATAAAGATGAATGTTTGTGTGTCTGTCCTTGCTTTGTCGAATTTGTTATTATTAGTGTCGGGAACGTTTAGAGAATAGTTTGAATGAAATCAAATATCTAAAACTGTTGCCATAACGTTTTAAAATTAGTTTGAAAACATTCAACCCGCCATGTTGTATTGAGGTTAGCCCATAGATTTGTCTTGACGGCCTCCGTAGTCGAGGGGTAAGGCTTTCGACTACGAATCCGAAGGTCGCAGGTTCAAATCCCGGCGTGCGCAAGTAATTTTTATTTAATTAATTTGTGTTGTTTCACAATTAATTCATTTAAAAATAATATATTTGCGCACGTTCCAGAGTGGAAGATACTCTCAGTATCGCCCTTGTGAAAGACCACCATTCAGAATTGAAACGTTGCTTGAAATGGCTTTTTAGCCGTGTTTGGTGACCAGATCAGAATAGCCAGGTATTTCCCAATTTTCCCTTTTTCCCCACCTTCCTCTCCCCCTTCTCCTTCCCCTCCCCAATACCTTCAGCCTCACAACATTCCCCAATTGGGAATGCCATAGTCTCACTGGCCCAGACGGTTGGGAGCAGTTTGGGACTCTTGTGCGGTATTCATATAAAAAATAGATACACCACTCTGGTTAGCCACAGATTACATATTCAAGAGAAGAAGGTTTGTTTGGGTAGAATATTTTCAAAATGGAAAACACAAGTAGGTACCTACTTAAGAACTTTATTATTTAGATATATATATATATATATTTTGAAAAAAATAAATGTTTGGAATGAAATAAAATTATCTAATGAATGTTTCTTTGTTTAGAAATAGCAATAGTCGTCACAGGGCATTATTTTCGCTTTCAAATCAATTATGACACCCAAACGACAAGCAAGAATTCACAACTTCATAACTTTATTAAACAAAAAAAAACAGTAAGGGCGGGTACACATCAACTAGTACTCTTTAAATAGCATTAAAAAATCACCCACCACAAGAGAGTTCCGGATTTCTCCATTTGAACCTGATTGATTTTATTTTTATAAACCACAGATCATTAAATATAGTAATACCCAGAAGAGACTAAATAATAACCGTTGGCGTCAATAAATTAATTAATGAATATTTGAGTCGCCACCTAAAATCATGTCGAATAGTTGAAAGAGCAAATTCGTAAGAGTTTTTAATCAGAAACGGATTGAATCGCAAGACGCCATCGTCATGGACTGTATAATTCATCTGCTGACATACTTTTCCTGTCCGTAAAGAGAGAAAACAACTTGTAGTGGAAACGCATACCAACAAGTGATTCCAAAGATTACTATCTACCTAATATGTAGTTTTATTATTAGTCCCAGTGGCGGTTTGTGGCCTATCTCATTGGCACCAGAGATTAGCGACCTAGCAACAATATGCAATTTGGTCATTCATTAAAACATCTATCGCTAATGAAAAAAAATATTCTAAGTACGAAAATCACAATTGACACAAGAAAGTGCACGTTTTATTGTTTGTATAAAAATAATTTTCACCAATTAAATTATTTTAATAACAATCTGAAACACAATGATCACAGACAAAAATCTACTAATTTTTCAAAATACTATTCCGTAAAAATTTGGTGTTAACAAATATTATAATCGCTGCGCACCCGGGCAGCTAATGGATTCCTAACGTTTGGACGTTACCATGGTTTTCAACGAGCATGGGATTGTATGAACTATTTCTTAGAACAGAAAGCTCTATAGACGCTGAATTCAAAACGCACGTATGGAATTCATTTCGGACTCGCTCGCGAGCAGTACTTATACGGACGGGTGGATTTTAGTATGGAATTTTAATAGCATGCTGTTTTAAAGTGTGGTAAAATTATTATACAAGTTTGCCTTATCTATATATATAAAAATCAGTCTAAGTTTGTTTGTTTGCTTGTCTTCGATTATCTCGAAAATTACTGGACCGGCACACTTTGTTCTTATTAGTGCCGGGAAGGTTTAGAGAGTAGTTTGGATGAAATCCAGTATGTAAAACTGTTACTATAACGTTTTAAAATTAGTATGAAAAACATTGAACCCGCCATATTTTATTTAGTTTAGCCCATAGATATAACACTCTGGTTAGCCACAGATTGCATATTCAAAAGAAGAAGGTTTCTTTGTGGGTGGAATATTTTCAAAACGGAAAACACGAGTAGGTACCTACTTAAGAACTTTATCAATTAGATGTATTTTTTAAAAAATAAACACTTGGAATGAAATAAAATATTCAAATGAATGTTCCTTTATTTGTAGAAATAGTTACTTCCGCTGTCAAATCAATTATGGCACCCTAATGACAAGTGAAAAATCCCGAGCAAGGCCGGGTACACATCAGTTAGTTACATTGTATTTTTAATGGGAGTTCACTGCACAAACACACTTTAGAGAAAACCGCCACTGATTAGTGCCAATGCTGTTTTTGTTGCGAGTCTCATGTACCTGGAGCCAGTAGCACTATGGCATCCCAAGTAAAGAAATGTTGTAAGACTGAAAGAAAATTGGTAGGAGTAGAAGTGTAGTAAAATATTATTTTGTTTTAAATTTAGTAGTAACGCTTTGTAGAATTAAAAAAAGCATCAATAACCAGACATCCAACATAATGACATACTTTTGATGTAAACCTCCAAAATCGAACTTAAAATAATCTAAACATACTGTATTTTAATCAAATTATATACATAAATTTAATAGTTTTTCTCTTTAAAATGTTGAACATCCAACAAAATTCTGGATTCTTGAGAAATATTAATTAACATCAACGCAGACATAACCACTCTACAAGTACAAGAAATTAAATAAGACTTCCCTTTCTAAAGGACACAAAATCGTAAAACTCATTACTATATAGAGCCATGAAGATCTTCCTAGAAATACCCAACAATATAAAAGAAGAGGAAAATGTTTTGAAATTTAAGAAGGAAGTGACGAAATATGTAAAGTGCAAGTTTGATTTGTAATTCTTAATTGTATTTTGTGACTTAAATTGTAAAAATGTTTGTATGTAAATATTATGTTCATATTAGAATACACTTGTGAAAAATATTGAAATTCGTAAAAAATGGAAGGCTGATGTAAGCGTAATGCGTAAGATTAAGAAAGGGACGCTTAGATGGTTTGGGCATGTAGAGCGAATTAACGAAGAAAGGAGTCTCTACGAGTCTAACGGAGAAAGGAGAAAGGAAGAATATACTAATATATAATATAGTCATATTATGCACTCATATATTATGTATCATGTAGATCAGGCGAGTACTATTTTTTTTAAATGTATTATCTACAATTTAAAAACTTTTCCATTTATAACTTCTATGTGTCATGCACTTATACATTATTATACATACATGTGTCATACACTTATACATATAAACAAATAATTTTATTATTCGTAAATGTAAATAATTATTATCAAAAAATCTCAAATAAAATCATGTTTCAAATAAGCACCTACTCTTCTTTTGTCAATAACCTTCTAATGTATATAATACCAATGACAAATAGGATTTAAACAGTAACTTCAATGTTATGCAATGTGCAGTGTTTTCTAATATATGTGTCCTGTGCGTGCAGCCATCATTAGTCAAGTCATACCATCTCAGTCCAAAACATTGTAATTTAATTAAGTTTTAATCTGGAGTACCCTACCAGGTAAGTATGTTTTCTGTATATGAACATAATAATATTAATCCTAGCAAGTAGTATTTGTACAGCGCCCTTGAGGTGATTTTTCATAAAAACGGCGCTATATAAATCGTCCAAGTATTATTATTATTATTATACATACATATCATAAATATGTTACCCTTATATACCAACTATGTATCATATTTTTTTTGTTAGCTTGAAGCCTTTTTTTTCTTTCTGTACACAAAATCATTTAAATGTTAAAATGTGTAAAATCTCATCGGGGCGTTAATAAATTAATAAATAAATAAATATATGACGCGAATGCGAATGGAAGAAGAAGCCGGGGATGCCCGAGGAAGACATGGCACGATTAGGTGAATCAAATACTGAGTCGGGCCATGTCAGAAGTCGGAATAATAGAAGAAAATGTATGAGACGACACATGAATGTGAATGAAGCAAGAAATGTATGCCAAGATCGAGTTGTTTGGCGATTCGTCCTTTCTGCCTACCCCTGCGGAAACGGCGTGATGGTTAGTTAGTTAGAATATATGTGATCAATGTACATGTGTTCTATTTTAAGTTAAATAAATAAAACCTCCTTAAAAATTTTTCAACAATCTTCTAGTCGGTAGGTAGTAGCTACTTAAGGGGAACGGGTGCGCTGCCTGTTTCATACATAACTTCATTTTGGATTTGAGGCCAAAATACCCATCCAAACGGAATGATATATTTTTTTGATTAAAGGTTTAGTAAATATCTAGCACGGATGAGAAGTGTTTTATTTATTTTTGTTTTAAATTATTAAGTACCTATATGCCATGAAAAAGATGTATTTTCATAATTTTAAAGGCAACTTCGAAAATTATTTGCGGGTTTACTGTATTATTTAAAAAATATCATATTTCCTATGTAAATATGATTACGTAAATAAAAATATAAAAACAAAACATTAAGAAAAAAAATAAATTCTGGTCTATATTTTAAATTATGTACGGCAAATTTGTGTTCCAATGTAAATTGGTCGTTTTTAATTTAATTTAAAGTCCACTATAATGCTTATTTTAATACTTTCATTTATTTATTTTTTATATTATTTTATATTTCATTATACTTTCAAAGCAGACAGTGTAATTTTTTTTAATCGCCGTTAGTCCGCAGATAATTGTTAAACGTGCCTCTAAAATCTCGAAACCTATATTTCATAATGTAAAACAAAAATAAATAAATTACTTCTAATCCGTGCTAGATATTTACTATACTTTTTTATGAAAAGAAAGATCATTAGGTTTAGGTGATTATTTTGGCCTGAAATCCAAAATTAAGTTTTATATGAAACAGGCCACGCAGCCGCGTTTACAATAGTTATATTTACATTTTCAAAGGGTACTATTATTGTTGTTCTTTCACAATTTGGACCATGCATGTAATTTCAAATTTAACCGTTAGAGTTTAGCATACTCTATCTCCTTTGATACCGATAATGTGTATAATAATCTAAAGAATAACGGCATTAATTTGGTAATAGGTAATATGTATCCAGAAACACAATATAAAAAAAACTCGTTTCATGGAAGTATTTCTTTCGTCTGGGCAGATCACTCCTACTCCTCTAGGGCTACCAAAAAGATATATTAAATCCCAATAATTTAGTACCTGCCTACTCTAATCACAACAAAACTACCAAATTTATTGTCTGGTAAACATTCGTCGTGAGATTTGCAAAACATTTTCTCCGCGCAATGTCCAGTTTAATTACGATTTCAGCTCGCTATGGAACATTTGAATATGCATTTGACTGTCAATAAAGAAGACAGAACGCCATGTTGTGTGTTTTCTGTTTTGTAGGGAGAATAATGATATGAAAAAGGTTGAAATCTCGTGTGAAACCGGTAAATAAAGCTGGCAATAATTTTTTGAAAACGGGAAAGTGCCATGCAATTATCTTATAGTAGAGCATTCAATTAAACGTTTTTTTACAAAATATGTATGTAATCAAATTGAAGGAAATGCGTTTTAAAATTTGGATTCTTCAGGTAAGAAATATCATTATCGGGGGCAAGGTGCAAGGTCATTCAACAGAGCGAATTACTATTTATTATATCATTTTCAGCAAGATAATAAAATTATCTGTAAATATATCATTGAGTGTGTATTCGTTACAAGTAGATACACACTGAATATGTGTATAAGTGTGAAAAAGTGAAAACATTGCTACAGTGGCAACCCTCGTATCAATGGCATTTTAACAGAAAAAAATAGTTTTTCCCATTGATTTTAATATACACGTACGTATCAAAAAGTTCTAACAACTTCATTAAAACATTAACCTATATACCTGCATTTGAAAAGATCTGTTTTATAAAGTACTATTTTACTTTCCTCTATTCTCTTGCCGCGTGTAGACTAGCGCAGTGTAATGCGCATGCGCCACACTATGTCTCTCCTGCTCTACCACACGTCAATAAAAAGGACGAAATATCGTCATAGAAAATAAATGTACCATCTAAAAAGGTATTAAATTTTTACGATAAACAATGAATTTCTCAAACAACTTATGAAACCTTTTTACTAGGTGTTTTGTACTAAGCTGATGTTTTCGTTCTTCGGCTGACAGCTACGTATTAGTTTTCTCTACACTTGGCTGCTCATTTTCGGCTCATTTCGAGTATAGATTTCGGGTGGTGTGTTGTGCTTCTTTTTGCGTTGTGACATTAAACGGTAGTCGTGAATATAATTAAACCTCTTGTTGTTTATTAGTGACAGTGATATATTATTATTGTAATCATGGATAGAGACTCTCAATTTATCCTTAGGAAAGTTTTGATTGACCTTCTTCTCCTAGCCTGCGGTAAGTAAAACTAAACCTGAATAAAAATACAATTTTCATTTAATCTTGTGTCGGAAATTTTAAGTCGAAACTATTACTTGCTTTGCATTCATGCAATGTCTTTAAAATAAAACGTAAAAGAGCTCACGAACAGTGAGAAATAAGAATGTACAATTGGATGACATTGACACGGTTTAAAATTTTGCACTAACAATATCAATGAGACATTCTTCTTTACTGAAAAATCTTATTACCTGTTTTAAATTATGTCATTTGATATAGATTTTTGAGAGGCGAAACTGGCAATTAAAAAAAAAACAAATTAATAAATTCATGTTTTAAGTCTACATATTTTAGGAAGGTTGTGAAAGATCTTTTATTTTATTTTTATGGTAATGTTTAATCAATAATAAATGCAAAAAAAATCATTCTATTTCGGCAATCCCTATAAATTTAATGCACAAGGGAAGTGTCATTTTAATTATTTTTTATGCATGCCACACAAGTCTGCCTGAAGCCAGCGGGATTACGGTATCCCCAATTGGGGTATGTTGTGTGGCTGAAGGAGAGAGGAAGGGAAGGAGATGGAAGAGGGAGGTGGGGAAATACCTGGATATTCAGATCTGGTCACCTATTAGTCAGCTAAAGCCATTTCCAGCAATGTTTCGATTCTAAATAGTGGTTTTTCACCAGGGCGATACCGAGAGTAGATACTCTGGTATTGGTAGATACCAATCTGACAAAATACCTATATAATTTAGTATAATGAATTACTAAACTCAATAACAACTATATAAAAGTGTATAAAATGTAATTTATTAGGTATTACGATGTAATGTTAGTAATACTTTGCAATACACATTTTACAAATAATATTGAATTTATTCTGTTTTATTGAATTTGTTTTAAAATAACACATTCATCGGTTTGCGAGAAGAGTGATATAACTCAAAAAATTAGTTTCTTAGGAAATCTTTTTTTTCTTTCTAATTTGATCATTACTCAGCTATTGTAAATGCATTTTTCTTTCAGACAAGCAAATGTAGCTTATATTTCTAATAATATTACGTTTAATTGTATTTCTCGCTACTGTAAAAGGGTTAAAAAAAACGCCCTTGTTTTGACTTATGGTATTGTTCTTGGTTAACATTTTTTACTGTTAGAAACTCACAAGTCAAAATGTTACACTATTCTTATATCTAGAGTTATTTTTTCTAGATATCTTCAAATTGATGATTTTTGAGATGTGTCACTCTTCTTGCAAACCGACCACATAATGTTCTATAACAACCGTATGAATGTCATTCATTATACTATCTCTCAGTATCTGACCATTCAGAATCAAAACATTTCTTGAAATTACTTTAGCTACATTTAGAGACTAAATCTGAATAGCCGGGTACTATATTTCTTTCCCTCTCCATTCCATCTCAGCCTTTTGTCAGGATGAAAATGCAGTAGATCCACTAACTCTGGATAGTTAACACTCTTCTGTGGTATATCATAAATAAGTCGGTACCTTAACCGGCGGACTACCAACGTATCAATGCCATCTTTTTCTTTTGAATTATAATAAATGTGCAGTAATCCACGATTGATGGTTTCATAAAAATACATGACCTTTCCATGTTCCTAAATTGATGATAATTTTAGACGAAGCGTGGCCATACATTAATTTGTTTTTTCCAAACAGGCACCATACCATAAGTAATCAAAAACGACTTTATATCACTTTTAAAAGTGTGTCGATTCATACATGTGTTGAATTATCCGATCACCATAACATGAAGTTGTGAATTCTTTCTTGTCGTTTGGGTGCCATAATTGATTTGACAGTGAAAGTAATGCCTCGTGACGACTATTACTATCTCTAAACAAAGAAACATTCATTTGAAAATTTTGGTTCATTCCAAACATTTTTTTTTTTCAAAATATATCTAAATAAGAAAGTTCTTAAGTGGGTACCTACTTGTGTTTTCTACTGTGAAAATATTCTACCCAAACAATCCTTCTTTTGAATATGTAATCTGTGGCTAACCAGAGTGGTATGTCTATGGGCTAACCTCAATATAACATGGCGGGTTCAACGTTTTTCATACTAATTTTAAAACATTATATAAACAATTTTAACATATTAGATTTCAATCAAATGACTCTCTAAACCTTCCCGGCACTAATAAGAACTAACTGTGCTATTTTCAGCGAAACTTGTTGAGTAATTTTTGATAAAATCAAGGACAGATAGACAAACATTCATTTTTATATATAGAGATTTTAAAAATAGAATCAATTTGTGGTTAGTACCTACAACCGCAGAACTAATTCTAAGATTATTTAATATTTTCCTTTTTATTAAAGGAATTTCACAGTGAACTGTTTATTACCTGTGAAAAATCACAAGATGTGACTTAACTGCCGAGATGAAAGCTGAGAAATTTTGATTTCTACAGAATCAAAAATTATTACATATTTCAAATATAGAATAATAATAATCAGCTTGTGAAATATATCATAGGTGGGTAGCTTGGCGCCCTCGTGGCAGCCGGCTGCGTTTTGTAGTCGCTCCCGATTTACCTTGGAAGGATCGGGAAGTTATTAATTTTCCCGGTGTAAAAATAGCATAAAATAACCGCAATAATTTTTGGGTTACATTTATAAAAATTACATAATTTTAGTGCTGTCGTTTCGAGCTTAAATCAAGTTTATAATAAAAAGCCAAATATTTTGAGTTGAAATCTGCTTCGTTCTTCCGAATTAACGCATTAGACATCGGTCACATCCTTAGAGTAATAATACATCTGGCGGCGGTCGAACACGTGAACTAATAGTGAAGTGCGGTGGTTGTAAAAAATATTGTATACAACCGGGAAGTGAACCCCAACAAGAACACCAGCTGGGGCGAGAACGAGCCTTTACCTACGTCATTGAGATAGTGGCCAAGTACCTCAACAAGCACGACTTTGACCTGATCTGCCGGGTGCATCAGGTGGTAGAGGACGGGTATGAGTTCTTTGCCAAGAAGCAACTGGTACTGCAGGGAATTCGATAATGCAGGAGCAATGATGTCAGTGGACTACACGATGAAGTGCTCCTCCGGATCCTGAAGCCGGCTGACAAGCGCCTGGCGTACGTGCAGACCAACACCAATCCGACCCCTCACGCCACCAGGGGCGTAACCAAGACAAAGACGATTTTGAGGGCCCTCTGGATAAATCCCACCGGCCACCATCCTCCCCCGCCGCTCCACCCTTTTAAGAGTGTTCTGTGTTATTTATCCTAAAAATATGGATAATAATTCTTTGTCTTAGCTTAAATACATTCTTGAATATAATGGAAACAGTCACTCTATCATTTGTATTAGCGTCTTGCAATATTAAATACATTCTTGAATATAATGGAAACAATCACTCTATCATTTGTATTAGCGTCTTGCAATATTAAATACATTCTTGAATATAATGGAAACAATCACTCTATCATTTGTATTAGCGTCTTGCAATATATCGTAAGGAATAAATACAGTTAGCTTCTTTTTTTTCAATTTAACATTAAATTTAGTTTTGATAATTTAACTTCATCTCTTTATATGGTCTATAAATAATGTGTAATGATGGCCTGTCCAAAAAGAGAAAATAAATGTTAAAAAAAAAAATAATAATAATAAATTCGTAGAATAGACGTAATATAAGAATAATATAAGAATAGGAAGTAATATTTGTACAGCGCCCCTGAGGTGATTTCTCACAAAAGCGGCGCTATAAAAATCATCCGATTATTATTATTATTATTACTTTATCACTTGTTTGGATTTGAATGAAAAAATGAGATACATTTTTGCCAATAAAATGTTGACATTAAGTTGAACTAGAATTTTTCATTACTATGGCACCATCAAGCTACTCACAAAGCTACTTTGTCCTTGAAATTTGTTCCTCACATTCAATTTTTTTCACATTCGAGTTTGACAGTTATTTTTAAAGAAACGAGGCGATACTAGGTAACTCGATTTTTTAATGTTTTTTTTTTTTTAATTTATAATTTTGATCTCTGAATGTGATTTTTTTATTTATCTGACATCTAATAAAATATATTTCAGAAATGTGAATAAAATTACCCTTACATGTAAATTATTTTTCTATAACATTGTTTTGGAGTATTATGATAGAAGAATCATCTCCTTTCGGAAATTACCACTAATTTCTGAAGAGTAAAAAATATGCGCTCATGCCATTGTTTCTTTAAACTTACTTTCATTTTCCTATGAGCCATCTTGATGTTGTCATTTAAAACCTTACGATCGCGGCACCCTCGATTTGTTTCTATTATTAAATTTCATACTGTAGTTTTTCTTCTTCCTGTGTATTGTGGATAATATTTACTATCAGTAGAATATTATTTATTTTTAAAATAGTAACACAGAATTTCAGCAGTTAATATCAAGGAATTTTTTTTGTCTGTTTTCTATTCCATTTTAGACAAATATAAATGTACATATGTAAAATGTGTTGGCAAATTAAAAGCAGTTTTATGATTTTAATTAAGGTAATCAGATCCTATGATATCTACAAAGTAAAAGATATATTTTTAAAATCTGTCCAACTTCCTTGATCAATAAGCTAGTAATTGCAGGCAAATCATTTTAAAGAGATTCTAGCTTTTGTAGTTGTGCACACCGACAGTGGTTCAAAATGGTTGAAAATAGTTTGGAACACCTGCCTGCAGTCCCCACTTACCCCATAGAATCTCTACGATACAGTACACCACAAGCAAGAATCTCTTTAAAATGATCCTGCTGTACTTCTTGTTAGTTCAAATTTGTAATATTTTTTTGTTACTACATGGTTAGAATTTATTGGAACGTTTGTAATTTCAGATTTCGACCAAACATTTCAAATTTTTATAAGTTTCTTCAAGAAATTCAGCTTTAAACCTTCAATAAAAATTTATTTCATTTCATATTCTGTATGTGCACACGCCAACAAACAATTCATCTCCATATTTAAAAGCATTACGTGCTAAAAGTGTTTTTCTCAAAAATGTTAAGATATAACGCCATCTGTGATTGCGAATTTGCATAATAATTTTTAGTTTCAACTGTTCGCAAATAATTTCCGAAGTTGCCTCTAAAAATCATGACAAATCGCATGTTTTTTTATATCTTTTTGAATGCCGCATCCCCAATTTGGGTATTTTGTGGGGTTGGAGGGTGTGGGGAAGGAAAGAAATAGAGAAGAAGAAATTGGGAAGCACCTGGCTAATCGGGTCTGGTCATCAAACAATGCTAAAGCCTTTTCAAGCAACTTCTCGATTCTAAATGGTGGTCTTTCGCCAAGGCGATACTGAGAGTATCCACCACTCTATAGCGATAGCAATTGCCCTTTATATCTGTCACAACATGTTACAATGTTATTTTTGTAATGTTTTTAATTGGGTTTATTCTATATGTGTATTATTTATACATATTTATATGTTATTTAAAGGCACTAATGTACCGTTGTAATGAAATAAATAAACAAAATTCTGACATACAAACTTCGTAGCACAAACTGGGGTAAAACACACAAGTACTGTATCATCGATTGGCTCGGTTTAACTGGGAGACTTAAACTGGCAGTTAAACGGCCACCAGTTTTCCCAGGAGGCAATAAAACGAAGGAGGGGACTTAGCACATAATTAATGAAATTGAACAATCTGTTTAAGTGACCCAATTTTAAGCCCCCTGTCACAACAACGAATTGTGTGGATGATCTATTAGTAGTTGTATAATATCATACATATATATATTCATACTCCATGACCGAGCGGTTAAGATCCTCGATTACGAATCCAGAGGTCGCAGGTTTGAAGCGTGGCATACAAAAATAGATTTAATCAATTTTATGTGCTCTATTTTAATTTAGTGACCAGATCTGAATAGCCAGGTACTTCTCAATCTTCCCTATCTCATTCCCAATCCCACTTCCTTCAGCCTCAGAAAATATTATAGTTTCACTTCTTTTTTTAAGATTAATTCTGAACAGTAGAGCCCCTTATTTTCTTCTAGATTTATGTCATCTATTAATAATCTCCTTTCGACTGCCGTGCAAGTCTCCCTCAACCGGTCTCTACTGATCCGGCCCGACCCGCAGCTGGTGGTTAGACACATCTGCCGTCAAGACCTAGACAAATCTCACCCTGTGAACCTGACCACTCCTGCTATGTCACCGGCCATAGCGAACCACTCGTGACCTATGGCATAGGTGTTGGTTATCCAATTAATGTTACCTGGGGCGGCGGTACCCATACCGCCCTCCCGAATTCAATTAAGTCTTTTCATTGTGATACTAAACATTGTATTGATTTCTGTGAGTATTGCTTAATCAATGCGATCAGTTGGCAAATGTTGTTCTCCGTCTGTATGTATGGCTATTGTGGCAATCTTTTCTCTCGGTCTGCCCCAGCAATGAATCAATTTGATGTAGATTCAGCCGACACCAAACAGAAAATCTTTTGAAGTGTGATCTGATGATTTGAAAGAAAACTGATGTCGCCAATTTAATATTTATTTACATGTTTGAAACACAAATTATTTAACAACAAAATATTTTAGGACAGTCAAATTGACAAGTTTATGGGTCTATTCACATCTACCGGCACCGTGCAGTGCAGACACGTACAGCGGCAGGCCCTGCACAGATGGAAGTATTCACATTACACCCTGCGGGAATGTGTTCATAGATAATGGAAGCAACTAATTTTTCCATGCCTGCCACTTTGTGTCTGCACTGGCCAGTACTGGTAGATGTGAATGTAACTTAATTCACATTAAGTGCCATCATACCAATATAGAAGTATAATTAAGTAAAAGAGATGTGAAAAGTAGTATAGAAAAAAACACTAACATATACCAGATAATTTAAGCATAGTATGATAAATAATTTAGAATAATAGTTAAGTATAAAGAGATGCCGAGGTTATTTACTTATTCGTTTCTATTTATTTGCAGACAAATTTTATAATTTAAGCAATTATATAGAATGATGTGTATGTACTGTAAATTATTAATATATAATGGCGTATCTTGAACACCTCACTAGGAGAACCTGTACTGAGGTGTTCACTTTTATTTATGTTTAAGAATAATAAAAATAATGTAAAAAAAAACAAAAATTCAAATTAATTATTTATATTTGTAAATGTTGTTATGTTTGATTTGGTGTAATAAAGTTATGGAAGAAATCTGTACCTTTTGTTTTTATCCAGATTGAGATATTAAGTTTTATTAAATGTGTTGGTGTATTCTCTCTTGTTTGTTTTAAATATGTAGGCATGT
Organism: Halesus radiatus; assembly: GCA_022606495.2. Lineage (NCBI taxonomy): Eukaryota > Metazoa > Arthropoda > Insecta > Trichoptera > Limnephilidae > Halesus > Halesus radiatus. The sequence goes on from JAHDVE020002861.1 coordinate 111,124, forward strand.
GATTAAATAGTTTAATTGCATAGTATTCTAAATGTCTTTGTCCATGGGTGGTGTATTTTAATGGGATATTAAGGGTGTAGTTTGTTGAAGATGTTGTTAAAATAATTAATTGGGATTGTAGGGGAATATGAAGATGAGATATGAAGAGATGAAGGATTGCAAATTTAGAATAAAGTTGTCTAATTGTTATAACGTCTAAAAGCTTGAAAATTTCAGCACAAGCTGTAAAGTATGGTACTTGAAGAATAATTTTAATTATTGTCTTTTGTGCTTTTACTAGTGGGTCTATACAAATATTATTTGCACTTCTTGTTATTTACATAAGACCTTTTGATTCCTAGGCCCCAGAAACTAACTTCGGGGAAACACCATACACTTCTATCAATTTATCTCTTCAGTGTTGATCAGTTATAATACTTTTTATTGCTTTCTCGATACACTGATCTCGGTGTAATGCGTTAAATCAATTTACATCAACATTTAACCATTTTTGATTGGAATGCAATTGGATGACAACCAAATTGTGTGTCGTGCATTAAGACAAATCATTTATTCATAAGTGGCTTAAAAGGGTTTTAATATATTCCACTTATTGTGTGTGGTCCCATGTCTGGTACGCTAAAAGACTAAAAGGCTGAAAGCAAGTCTGCCGGGTTCTTCCATGTCACAAGTCACAACAATGCGAGACCTTGTTCAATTTATTCAACTTTGAGTTCTGTCCGAGTCGTTACACAGCTTTAAGCTAAGTGTGACGGCCATCGTGGCTGTCGGTTGTCACGCCGAGTCGAGACGTCTCGAGACGACGGTCCGTCTGGCTTCAACTTTAAATGTGACACATTCAATTTACCCGACTTGTTGTGCTCTGAAGCAATCTATGTTTATTTTTTAGTGGTTACAGGCGATGCCCTGTTATTAAGGCGTATTATTTTATTTAATAATTTTTATTTTGTTATATTATTTGTATCTTTATATTTCTATGCTTAAAATTCTTGTGAAAAAATACACAATATCCATTGAAAGTCAAATTTCCATATGCTTTTTATATTTTAAATTTGAATTCCGCACAAGAGTCACAATTGCCCATAGCCAGTGGAACAACGGCATCCTTTATACTAAGTACTTATATTTTATGTTGCTTTTTTATGTGAAAACCTGATTCCAAACTGCCCAGACCAAATGGGACTATTTCATCCCCAATTTAGGTTTAGTTATGAGGCTCAAGTAAGTGTGCAGAGGTGGTTATTCAGATCTGGTCACTGTATGGCAATAATTGCCATTTCAAGTAACGTTTCAATTTTGAATGGTAGTCTTACTGAGAGTACCTACCAATCTATATATATATATTTTTTATTTCTTAGCCAAAGTTTCTAGTAGTGTGAGTAAAATCATCAATTTGGGTGTTAAATATTAATTATACAATATAATTTTGTACGCCTCTATAATAATTTTTTTTTATAATTTGGTCCTTCATGGAGTGAGTTTTCTTCTAACTCATTGGGAATAATATATTATAAATAATAATATAACCTTTTTTGTAATGTATTATTCATTTAAATAAATAACATAATTTATTTATTTTTTCTTTAAGAGGGTTTTTTCGCTATCCGCTGGAGTAAGTTCACAGTGATCTTGCTGTATTTTCTTTCTCCAAGTATTTAAATTCTGTACATATTTACATAATAAAATTTCACTGGTGCAAGATGGTGTTATTTTGACAGGTGTGGCAAATTTAATCTTGCATTCCATTTTTAAAACTGACAGATTCAATTTAATTCATCTCTCTCTTATTCTCTTCTTAAAGAATTTTTTCTTTTTTCCTTTTATTTGCTCCGGCTATTGGTAAGTATTTATTCATCCAACCGGTACAAGATAAATTATGACAGATGTGGTAAGGGTTTTACCACAATTTTGCATACCTGTCCAACTGTGTTATGCAAATGAAGATCATGATTTAAAATACAGGCTGTTCTTTTTGAAATAATTGTATCTTTTCAAAGATTGGTATACCTCATTAAAAAGATAAAATGATAGAAGTGTATTGCGGGCGGCGTGACTGTGACTCCAAAGTAAGGCCAATTTTATCTCACTTCGGGTGAAATTGTTAAAACATTTTAAAATATCGTTGTCCTTTCTTGAACAATAATCAATTTCTTTAGCCTGTCTGGGGCTTAGAAGTCAAGTAAATTTGCCCAATCTTCATCTTCCCCCTCCCACTCCCTTCAGCCTCAAAACATACCTCAATCGGTAATGCCATAGTCTCATTAGCTCCAGGCACTTAAAACTCTTTTTCCATATTCACGTAAAACAAAATAATTTTGTTTGTTACCTTCTTCGGACAACTTTTTACTACCTGTACTGCATTCCTCCATAAATTATTCATTTAATAATCTATGTATATATATATTAAAAAAAAAATTATCAGTGTCGCTATGAAATGAATTATGTAATTAGTGTGTAATTTAATCCTAACTGTTATTAAATAGGTGTGAAGATAGGGCAATCCACAAGGGAAATGTCTATTTTCATTAATTAACTGGGTCAACTGATTAAAGGTCATTAGTCATTAGCTTAGACTAGTGGCTATTCCATAAAGCTGTGACTAATCCATTAGATCAGCATTCCCAAACTGTTTTGTTCTCTTTCCGCCTTGGTTCTATGACCTCATCTCTACAGGTTTGTACCCTCTAATGGCATTATTGTGTTTTAAATTTAAAATGAGTAAGTATTGTGATGATTCCTGCAGATTCAGAAACTATTTGATAGTCATTTGAATTTGGCAATGTGATTATGATTACCTAGGAGGAGCCTGCGTTATTTTTCGGTGAATTTCGCGTTATTTTTGGCGAAATTAGAATTATTTTTTGTAAAATTCGTATTATTTGTGGGAAAAGTGGTGGTATTTTGCAACAAAAGTGGTATTATGTTTCCTTTTTGGAATTTTGCAACAAAAGTGGTACCTAATTTTGTATAAGTTTTTTTTTTTACAATTTAATTTTTTTTATATTGAAATAAGTATGAGAGTATGCGATGTTTTCGACATGATGTTAACGTTGTTCCATTTTATGGCTATTTAAGCTAATCAAAACAATGAAATATTTAGGAAGTATAATATTACTTTCTCATTTTAAAATGTTAGAATATCCTGTGAAATATAAGAAAATTCACCTTGTTTACCCGAAAATTGTGCATTTCGCAAATTATGAAATTCATGTAAAAATTTGCTTTCTCTCAAATGCAAAATTTTCAGGTCTCTATGAATAACAGATAAGTATGTATGAGACGACATGTGAATGAAGCAAGGAGTGTGTGTCGAGACAGAGTAATGTTATGTGGCGGTCTATCAGCTCTGCCTAACCCTGCGGTGAAACAGTGTGATGGTTTTATTCGCTTAACTGCCAGGAGCCAGTGGGACCATGGCATTCACAATTTGGAGTATTTGTGAAGCTGAAGGAAGTGAGAAAGGGAAGTAGATGGGAAAGAGGAAGGTTGGGAAGCACCTGGCTATTCAGATCTAGTCATTAAACACAGTTAAATCCTTTTCAAGCAACATTCTGTTTCTGGATGGCGTTCTCTCACCAGGCCGACTTATTTGTTTACATACTGATTAATAGATGATTGTTTAGTAGTCAAGTGGGCAAATATTCCATATTCCCAGCCAGGCATCACGGGTTCAATCCTCTGCTAGCTAGTCCTCCACCATTGCACAAGCAATATTTTCTTCTTATAATGATGGAAATAGCAGGAATTCAAATATTGTCACGTTGTTTGTAACCTGAGGAATATTTGTCTTTCTTTTAAAAAAAAAAATATATATATACATTAAGTGCTGGATTCTTACTTTGGGAATCACTGCATTCGATCCTCTAGTTTGGGGAGCAATTGTCTGCTTAAATAAACAAATTATTATGTAAAACGTGTGAGATAACGGTAGACTAAACAAATATATTAAATGATAGCGTGTACCCTATTAACCAACAGATTTTAAGCATAATTTTACATCAAGTCATATCACTGTATTTCATATGCTCTGATAGCAGGCAGCCCTGATGGCACTGGAAAGTAACTAATGCCACTCCAGACTGGTGATGGAACGCAGGACTGTTCTCGAAGAACAGGCTACCATCAATAAAATAACCCTGATCTGAGTACCAGAACATAACAGTATCGAAGGCAATGAGCCGGCTGACAGACTAGCAAAGAAAGGAACAGAGCACCGTTTAAGGGATCAGAGCCTGCTGTAAGTGTGGTAGTGTGCCACACCAAACTATGTATTGAAAGGTAGTTTAAATCCCAGCACTGGAAGGAATGAGAGAGGGCACCTGGATTTAGACAATCCAAAGTACTTAAAAACGGACCAAATCCCAGACGAACCAGACACTTACTCAATATGGACAGAAACTCACTGAGGGAACTGGTTGGACTACTAGTGGGACACTGTCATCTCAGGAGACACCCAACTGTTGGTAGTGGAAAACGCCAATAAATGCAGGAAATGTGAAGAGAATGAAGAGACTCCATTTCACCTATGATGCCAATGTCTCGCCTTGATGGGAAGGAGGCTCAGATACCTGGGAAGAGATATTGTGGAACCAAGAGACATAGCTGAATATCCAATGACAACCCTGGTGAACTTTATCAAAGGGACCGGGTTGCTGTCAAAGGAATGAGGTAAAATGGGAGTGCTCACGGGAGTTATGCAAACTGTCTCCGGTATCAATAAAAATATATTACTGTAGGAATAGGCAGAGTTTTTAAGCGCTACACACAACCACCTCCCTGACTGAGCAGTTAAGATCCTTGACTATACTCTCAGTATCGCCCTGGTGAATTCTATGCTTTACGTTTGCGTGTTTTTATTACAAATTTCTTGTCTATATCGTTATTTACTTTGAACGGTTGCTTCATTATTGATTATTTTGCAGCAGTTGAATCTATTAATATTGAGCAATATTTTTTCAGCTGTGATGAAAAGCACACTGTTTACTTTCCATGAGTACTTACCTGTTTGATTGGAAAATGTGTTTTGTCTTTATTTCAATTCTATTTTTTTATTACCTCATCTAATAAGATAATGATGATTAAAGTTTTATGTATCAATAAAAAACGGGAACCTAATTGATAATATTATAACATGTTATTAAATATGAGTGAAAGACGACCGCCTTTCAAAACTGAGACATTGCTTCAAATGGATTTAACCCTGTTTGGTGACCAGATCTGACTAGCAAGGTTCTTCCCAACTTTCCTCTTTCATATTTCCCTCCTTTACATACATCCTTGGGGAATTGTAATTCTTCACAATACATGTTTTTACACATGGAATTGATACAGGAAAATGGACAATTGGTTCCATTGTATAAAAATCGCTCTGGGATATTGAAAGATAACACAAGTTACTGATAATTCCTTTCCTATTGTTCCCTCATATCCCTTTGCACGCACTTAGTTGCATATGTACGGGAGTGGGGAAACTCTAAAAAGGATATTACATAACATTTTTTTTACCGTTTAGGGATTCATAATGTGGAGTTTATGTTATGTTGTCTGAAGGTGTATAATAATGAGACTTACCCACTGGTCTGAGAATTATTAGACTTGTTCTAATACGATTTCGACGCTGGAGGCAAAGGTCACGTGACACCCATTTTGGCATCAACGTGGTGCAAGTTTTTTTTGCGTGATTTTGACTTCTAGTTTGCCCCCTGTCCCTCTTATTTTGGTTTCTTCCCCTCACGTGTTAGGGCATCTGTGTATATTATTTCCTCTGTGGTCTTATCCTAAGTCAGAAAGGTGGTTTATTATTTGGTATATTTTAAGCATATGATGAAAAGTGTGTGTTTGTTGGCAGATTAAGGTTAGGATGAATAGTATCGCAAGTTAGGATACTTTTTAATTAAAGTATATTTGGTTTCATGTACGTAAAACATATTCTGACTTGCGAAGCTGTGAGTTTGTGTCTATGCAAAGGACTTCAGTCTTAGTCTGCCAACGGATGGGGACCTTGCCTTGACCACTTTTCCTTGAAAGCTCACTATATATATTTATTTATATCTATATATTATACAATACCACCAAAGAAGCGAAACTAGCAGTCCACAATGAAGTGCTGATACCAACCCTGATGTATGGGAGTGAGGCATGGAACTGGCAGAGGAGGGATATAAGTAGACTGAATTCTGTATAAATGAGATCTCTAAAACAAATGTGTGGTAAAACCATGTATGATCGTTTAAAAAATGTTGAGATTCGTAAAGAATGCAAGGCTGATGTAAGCGTAATGAGTAAGATTAAGAAAGGGACCCTTAGATGGTTTGGGCACGTAGAGCAAATGAACGAAGAAAGGAGTGTAAGGAGAATATATGACACGAATGTGAATGGAAGAAGAAGCTGGGGAAGACATGGCACAATCGAGTTAATCCAATACTTGAGTCGGGCCATGTCAGAAGTCGGAATAACAGAAGAGAATGTATGAATGTGAATGAAGCAAGAAGTGTATGCCAAGATCGAGTTGTTTGGCTGTCCGTCCTCTCTGCCTACCCCTGCGGAGAAACGGCGTGATGGTTAGTTAGTTAGTTAGTTTTTTTTAAAGTATAATAAAGGTGCTTTGTATGGTGAAGCATAAGGTAGGTTTGAAGAGGTGATACTGTGAATGGAGTGTTATATGTGTCGTGACCACCTCACTAGGAGAACCTGTACTGAGGTGTTCACGTGGATATGTTAGATGTGGTACAAGTATTGATTAGTTTTGTTTTAATGTTTTAGTTTTGCTATATAAATGTAAATTAGGTATAGAATTTGAAGAGAAGTACATTTTTTGTTTTTGTTTTGGTTGCAGTAGGCAAATCCTTTAAAAAACAATAAACATGTAATTATAGATACTTTGGACTAAGATTGATAATATTAAAGTATATTGCACGGAAAAGGGGAGAAGGGACTCTCAAGTAAATACAGTATTTTATGTATTGGGTTGTTTGGTTTGGTTTCATCATGTTTTGAATAACATAAATACCTTGTTTTTTTGATCCAGGCTGTGACATATTTTTTGAGATTAATTGTAGATATTATATTTACAGTTATTTATAGTTTTTGAGTGTATTACATAATATATTACATTATACTATTAAGATCAAGATATTGGATAAATGATTCCTAAGTAAGCAAGCAACGTGAAGGGATGTAGCCTGTCCGAGTCGAGAGTTGCGTCGGATACATGTCCGGGATAGTTTTCCGCCATTAGCGCTAGTGTATTCTAAGTAGTTGTTAGGTGTTTATCTCTGTGGCCGGAATTGGCTACAACCGTGTTATGTTAAAATTGTATAAAAACATAATTGACTGTAATCCTCTTAACACTGTAACCTTGTTTTTAGAATATTCCTTTTTGCTGTTTTATTTTTTGTTCAACAACATACTGAGCGATGATTTGTTTTTGTTACAGTGGGCTTCCCCATTCTATTCTTCTTCCTATGGGGCAAGCCTTACGAGAGGGGGTTCTACTGCGACGATGAATCCATACGCCACCCCTTCCACCCCTCTACTGTCACCAGCGCCATGCTGTACACCGTAGGACTCTGCCTACCCATAATGATGGTAAGATCAACATACTTTTTAAACCCATTGCACCGAGACACCATGTTAGAAGATTTTGCTAACTGGACAGCAAAAACTATAAAAAATTATATTAGAATCTCAAAAAGACATAACTGTCCAACTTCAAACTAATTTTTCACTGAAGTGCCGATCGATTGCGCTAGCTTTCTTCAAGACATGCTTTCCTTGAGTTCTTTCCTCAGCAATGCGTTTGAATTCATAGTAGCAGGTTGCACCTTTTTCTCTTAGATAAGTTTAATATTTTTTCACTGAGGAAATTTTATACCACATTGTATATGGTGGGAACTATTGAGTCAAATTTACCGATCGCTTCTCAGACACAATAAACAAGTGAATTATTCTATTAAATGCATTCAATTTAAGCAATAAATATGTTTATTACGAGTGATGGCAATATTTATTATTCTAAATGACAATAGGAGAAAAACGCCTAATTTAAAATGGGCTTAAAATATTCTTCTCGCTTCCACTACTAAAACCGTTCTGAAAGCCAAACTGGCGATTCGCCGGCTTTGTGGAGCAATGAGTTAATACATACATAATATCGATGGTCGCAACCAACAATGTCGGATGTGCAAATGGTAACTTCTTATTAGAGCTGGTTAAAGTTTCGTTTCTACGTGTTCAGAGTTTCACATCTAGATTTTTATTGTTTTCGAGATGAAGAAATATAGTGTTGTTTTTGATATTTTGCTTAAACCTCTATTTATTTCAATGGAAAAACATAATATTGCAACTATTATAGCCCTTATGCAATGTTGCCAATTTACACATCCGACACTGTTCATTGGTACCGTCGATATCTAACTCTATTTTGATACTAGAATCAAAGGACGCTACTTAAGACTCCTCAAAATAATACATGAGTATATGTATGATAGTCAGAGTTGCACGAACACAGTGCTCACCACACAGACTCATTGCTTGTGTACGGCATGTTTCAAACATCTTATTTGACTTCAGAAATGAAAATTCCAGTGAAATATGTAATAAAAAGAATGCAATGTAAAACTTTTCTAATACGTAACTGTATTTAAATATTAACCATTAAAGTGCAGTGCAACATTATCACACGCTTTGGTGATGAAAATTGTGTTCTTCAGTGTGCATTTGTCGGTCCTCGGAAGAGCACCTATTCCATTTGAGAGCAGTGAATTGCGGTTGGCGTGTGTCTTGATTACTATATTTATTTTTTCTTCAATATTTGTGTAGTTATTTTGTGGCATCAATACTAATAAATTGATAAGAAGTACTTTGTTTACACCACTATTTTTAATATATAAATATCAACATGTTTCGAATATACTGTGTATCCTGATGAGGAAAGCTTCGCTTTCGAAACATGTTGATATTTATATATTAAAAATAGTGGTGTAAACAAAGCAATTAATTTAGTAATAATGACACCACAAAGTGAGTTCCAATCTTTTGATGAAATTATAATTCTTATTAATTTACTGTATTTATTGTTTATCCTGTTATAATAAATACACCCTATAGTGAATCGATATATTTCACCATGTCGGGTTCTATTGCGGACGATGTATCAAATGAGAGTGACATTACGGACGACGAGTCCTTCGATCTGATAAATGAAGACAATATTGAGCGAAGTGCAATGGCACTTATTATTGCGATAGCCAATAATGATTGGATAATTATTGCAATAATAGAAAGTAAATTTTACTCATATGCCTGCTGTAAGAAGGGACTTTGCATGGACTACAAGGGATTTGCGAGTGAAATCACAATTGTGAAGCGACATAATTTTCTATATTTAGTAGTTTTAGTTGTTGTAGTTTTTTATTGGATGCGTAAGTTATCATTCTTTATTTAATTATTAAAATTGGTTAATATTTGTTAAAGTTATTGCATTTTTATTTAATATCTTTTTTTTTCTATTAACACAAAATATCTATAGCAATTTACGTACTTACTTGCAAAATAAGTACAGCACTGAAACGGTTAAATTCAAGCGATGTTTACACTTTGCTGTCCCTTTTCGCTAAAAATCAATAAAATACTTTATTGATTTTTAAGAAATAAGCAAGAACAAAATACTTTTGCAAGGACATCACCGTCAGATGTGTATGCATATGTCATATGCACCAATACATGCAATTCTAAGTGTGTGTAGTTTGGAACTGGGCGACCTATACATCATTGCAGCTACAACCCTTGGAGAGTCTTGGCCACTCCTGCTGGTGCCCTGGCCCTGCTTCCCATCTAGTTAATTATGCTTAAGGCTGCAGTATTGGCCAAAAACACCTTCCACCAACCTAAGCTTGGGTCTTCAAACACTCTTTCGTCCTTCTGCAGGTTTATCAACCATTTGGCCGTGTTCACTAGCTCAGGTTTTTCAATACCCCACGTGGAACAATATCAACAACAACAGGGGATGATATGGCTGCGTATCAATACTGATTTCTTGCCGTATCAAATGTATGATATGATTGTATGTAAAAGGTTAAATAGAAGCCTCTTTGTAGTTGGCTTTCTTACATTCTTGCTACATGTCATTTAAAAAAATAAATATTTACAAAACAATATATTTTTATTATAGGTTAATTAAAATGTCATTTCAAGTTGCATCGAACTCAACAAATGATGTCATGATAATATATAGATATATTATTTATTAAATTCAACAAACCCCGAAATCATCACCAACCAGTTTCGCCTATCCCAAGCTTCGTTGGGGTAAAATTCAAAACTAAACAAAAATACACAGACAAAAAAGAGGTACAAAATATAAAACGGCACAGTGGAACAGACAGAACGACAAAGGAGGGAGGGATTAAGAAGAAGGAACCGGTTGGTGATGATTTAAAAATAAATTGAGGTCGGCCGGTAGCACGCGACCGCGCGTGCGCGGCCACGCCCACCACGGTCAGTGAATCAGTTAGCAGCGTGCTCCCGCTGTGATAAGTTGTGTTCGCGTTTTGTGTTGCGTTTGCATTTACATTTACAGTTGTAATTCATTTATTTTTATAACCATGGATCGGAAGAAAGTTTGTGAAAAGTCAAGTGCTAAGAAAAAGATGATGAGTATTGAATTAAAACTTGAAATTATAGAAAAACATGAGCAAGGTGTTAGAGTTGTTGACTTGTCGAGGCAGTATGGGCGTAGTACGTCCATGATATGTATTGTGCTTAAACAGAAGGAGTCGATAAAGAGTGTAACGCCGGCTAAGGGCCTTACGATAATTTCCAAGCTGCGAACCTCCCTTAATGAAAATATGGAGAAACTGCTGATGGTGTGGGTGACAGAGAAGCAGCTCCAAGGATACCTTGACGCAGACCATCATTTGCGAGAAAGCAAGAGCGATCTACGGAGATTTGCTGAAGCAAACCCCGCAGACTTCCATCGACGAGGCATCGGAAGAGTCATTTAAAGCCAGCCGGGGCTGGTTTGAGAATTTCAATAAGAGGACCGGTATTCACTCCGTTGTCAGGCATGGTGAGGCAGCAAGCTCAGATATGAAGGCAGCTGAGGATTACATTAAAACGTTTTCCAATCTAATAAAAGCCCAAGGATATATCTCTCAGCAAGTCTTCAACTGTGATGAGACAGGGCTGTTCTGGAAAAAGATGCCGAATAGAACATATATAACGGCAGAGGAGAAGATGATGCCAGGCCACAAACCTATGAAGGATAGATTGACTCTAGCACTGTGCGCCAATGTGAGTGGCGACTGCAAGATCAAGCCTCTGCTCGTATACCACTCGGAAAACCCCAGAGCATTTAAGTCACATAAGATTTTGAAATAAAAATTGCAAGTTATGTGGAGGTTGAACCCGAAGGCATGTGTCACCAGAAAGTTCTTTGTGGAGTGGGTAAACCTGGTTTTCGGCCCTTCTGTTAAGAAATATCTACAGGAAAAAAATCTACCCTTGCAAGCCCTTCTCATCCTCGACAATGCCCCTGCTCATCCACCAAACCTCGAAGATGACATCCTCGAGGATTTCAAATTTATAAAGGTTCTCTACCTACCACCCAACACCACTCCTATCCTGCAGCCCATGGATCAGCAGGTGATTTCTAATTTTAAGAAGCTATACACCAAGCATCTGTTTCGGCGCTGCTTTGAAGTGACGGAGAACACAAACCTCACCCTTCAAGAGTTCTGGAAGGAGCACTTTAATATCGCGATTTGCCTAATAATTATCGATCAGGCCTGGCTGGGTGTTACAACGAGGACCTTGACCTCTGCATGGAAAAAGCTGTGGCCTGAAGCTGTAGCTGAAAGGATCTACGAAGAATTGGAACCCGGTATGTCAGTAGAGGAGGAGATTGTGTCTCTGGGGAAATCCATGGGTCTAGAGGTGGAAGAGAGAGATGTGAACGAGCTCGTCGAGGAGCACACCCAGGAACTGACGACTGAGGAGATACAAGAGTTACAGTCACAGCAGCATACGGAGGTTATGCAAGAAATTGATTTCGAGGAGGAGGAGGTTATTTCTACAAGTGAGATAAAGGAGATCTTAGGAACGTGGGAGAGAGTTTCAGAGTTCGTGGAAAAGAAACACCCAGAAAAAGTTGCAACAGGTTGTGCATCTGATCTTTTTAATAACACTTGCCTAACTCATTTCCGGAACTTTCTGAGAGGGAGGAAGAAACAAACCTCCTTGGACATGTTTTTTTCTAAACGGCCTACAGGTGAAAGCGAGAAAAATGTAGCGAAAAAGGCAAAGACCAGTGAGGATATCTAATTTATTTCTTTACATTCTTTTTTTTGTTTTTGTACAATAAATATTTGTCATTTATAAATACGTTTTTATTATTCAAAACCACGTAACAAAAATAACTGGTGTGACATTTTGGGGGTTGGATTAATGGTAGTTCAATTGTTTTGTATGGGGAAATTTGCTTCGAGATACGAGTAATTCAAGATACGAGCAAGGTTGCGGAACGAATTAAACTCGTATGTCGAGGTACCACTGTATTGGCAAATGCTATAACAAGTTATTATAGAATTTTTTATGGGATATATTATATTGGCTGAAGCTATAAACATTTTATTACATATTATATTGGCAGATGCTAATAATGTATTATTATATATATTGGCAGATGCTAATAATGTATTATTATATATATTGGCAGATGCTATACATAACAAGTTATTACATTATATTGGCATATGCTATAACAAGTTATAGTATTTTGTTATGGGCAGATATATTATATTGGCTGAAGCTATAAACATTTTATTACATATTGTATTGGCGGATGCTAATAATGTATTATTATATATTATATATAATGGCAGATGCTATACATAACAAGTTATTACATTATATTGGCATATGCTATAACAAGTTATAGTATTTTGCTATGGGCAGATATATTATATTGGCTGAAGCTATAAACATTTTATTACATATTGTATTGGCGGATGCTAATAATGTATTATTATATATTATATATAATGGCAGATGCTATACATAACAAGTTATTACATTATATTGGCATATGCTATAACAAGTTATTATAGTATTTTGTTATGGGCAGATATATTATATTGGCTGAAGCTATAAACATTTTATTACATTTTATATTGGCGGATGCTAATAACGTATTATTATATATTATATATATTGGCAGATGTTATACATAACAAGTTATTACATTATATTGGCATATGCTATAACAAGTTATTATAGTATTTTGTTATGGGCAGATATATTATATTGGCTGAAGCTATAAACATTTTATTACATTTTATATTGGCGGATGCTAATAACGTATTATTATATATTATATATATTGGCAGATGTTATACATAACAAGTTATTATATTATCAAGTGTAGCCCAGAAGAATTTTTTTTTTTTAATACTTACTGGACCAACTTTAATAAAGAAACTCTAAAAAGAATAGAAGTGTAATTTAACAACTCGTACCGAATGCTTTTCGGGCTGTCCCGTTACTGCAGTGCCACTGAGATGTTTGCAGAAGGGCGCGTTCCCGGTTTCCGATCCCTAATCAGAAAATGGATCGTCAAGTGCAGAGCGCGATTAGCCAAGAGCGAAAACGCCCTTGCGATGGCAGCACTGGACTTCTGGCAGGGTCCCATTTACAAGCGATGGCAGCACTGGACTTCTGGCAAGGTCCCATTTACAAGCGATGGAGCCAATTTCTGATGTTTTAGATTTCTAAAAGTTTTTTTTTTAATTTCTTTTTTTATCTTTTTGTATTTTTACCCTTACAATATTTTTATAATTTATTTTATTTTGATATGCATATTACAAGTAAAATATATAAATTACTTTTTTCGAAATTCCAACGCATAAAGGCAGTTTTCAGGTAATGAATAATTATTACATGGGAAAAAAAAACTTCTTCCATGGAAAAATATTTTTGTATGGGAAAAAAGAGGGGATTTCGAAAAAAGTTACATATCTTTTTTATTTCTACCATCATGTAGAATCACCTCCCGAAGTTACTGCACTTTACCCCCGGAAAACCCATGTAAAATTGTGCATTTGGTGCAAATCCACCATCAAACAATATATTTTTTGTTTTCTTCTGCAAAATTTTGGATATGTGGGTTACTTCCTTCTGTCTTTTTACTGTTGATGTGTAAAAAAGCACACATTTATTTGTCAGTCTAAATTAGGCTTCATCTCATCAAAGAGTTTGTATGTATTTAAAGTGTTTACGTTGATCTTGTACTTTTTTTCCAAATGGAAGAAAAAATTCATAAAAAAATGTCTCTTCATAAATATGAATAATTTTTTGGCATTTATGTCAGCTACGCATACACAACTGGCATCTGTTGGCAATTAAAAACAATATTTTTGGGAGATCTACATACAAATTACTGGCATATGGTAGGTAACGATGAAAGGGATTTCTAAGTATGCTGTAATGAAAGGAATTGCAAAAAGGGCACAGTAAAATGTTGAAAACGTGCCATACTTAATTGTTTTTCCCATATTTTGTTTTGATATGGAAAATAATAAAAATGTAAGGTCGAATTAGTAAGAGTACCCAAAGTGGCAGATACTCTAGTATCCCCCTGGTTAAAGACCATCACCATCAGTCAAAAATGAAATGGCAATAGCCGTGATTAGTGACCAGATCTGAACTTGTTAAGCAACTGCCAATTTTAAAAATATTATTTTTTATCGTTTATTCCAGATCTCGGCGAGGGTGGTGTATATTTTATTATTTTGTTTTACAATACATCTAGCAATAAAAGGCTCTAAGTCTCTTTTTCGCTGTCTGCTCGCATTGCTCTTCGAGATAGCTCAATACATATTGAGGGATTTTCCTATCATTCTGTCTGAAATTTTACAGGTTATTAAAAATGGGTATTTACATATAATCCGGTTTCATTTTGATCAGGCTTGAATCAGGTTCAACGGTTTAGGTTTATGCTTGCTTTTATACAGTTATTTCATAAGTTTTTTGTTCGATTCTCTTTATAATTAATATCTTTAGACTCACGGGATGTTTACTAATAGTGATCCATTTTTTTAAAGTTTACCATTAACTTACCATTCGAAATTTCCCCTAGTCGGAATGTTCCATAGTTAGTTACTTCAATGTTTAAAAATTAAAGTCTGGCTGAAAGAGGTCAATGAAATAACCTTAAAAATAGCACTAAAAACGACATAGAAGACGTATCTAATTAGATGACATCAAATTAAATAGCTTATCGAAGAAAGCAATCACTCTGTGGCTTGACGTTTTAATTTACATGAAAGAATTTTTTTGTTTTAAGCCACTTTATTTTATTTATATTTATGCATTAAAACAAAAAATTCCTTTCATTTAATTTTTTTTTAATAAATCTAGTTCACCTCAGCACAGGACCCCCTAGTGAGGAGGACTAAGAAAAGATACAAAAAGATAAATAGGTTTAAAAATTTAATAATTAGCATATCATTTTGTATTTTAAACTGTTATTCTGTGAATATTTTTATTCTTGCACTATATTTTGTACTTTCAGATGGTTATTTATATAGTCGTTAATAAAAAAAAGAAGAAATTGACCTGTAGTTTCAGGGGGGATGTAAAATGCCTTTTAACAGATGTTAAGTTAACGAAGACAGCTCAACATGATAATTTTTTACATTTCCAGATGTTTATTTCGGAGTACATAAACCACCGGGGCAAGAAGAATCACAAGGTGCACCACTTCCAGGGGGTCCGGATCCCACCGTGGGTGTGGTCCTCGTACAACGTGATCGGGGTGTTTGGCTTCGGCGTGGCGTGTCAGCAGCTCACCACCGACATCGCCAAGTACACCGTGGGACGGCTGCGGCCCCATTTCTTTGATGTAAGTCATGATATTTTTATGTATTAGACTACAGGAAATTATTTTTGCCCTGATGTACCTAATTCCTTTGACTGGCACAGACATTTTTACAAAGCTCACCAGGGTTGGTGGTGTCTCTTGGTTCCACAACGAGGTTCTTCCCATCTGAAACTTTTTGCTGTCAAGGCTTTGGCCACATAGATGAATAGGTGTTCCTTCATTATTTTCTGCCATGTGAACCTTATTCCCCTGATAGTAACCCAGTCGTTTAAGGATAAACGAAACGTAATACACGCTCACAGATGGCGCTAATTTAAATATTTTAGAAAATCACTTAGCATGCAATACTTTTAAATATTAAAATTAATTGTTTGTTGGCGGGTATGAACAAGGAATATGAAATTGAATAAATTGTTACTTAAGTCCTTCAAGAAACTTATAAAACTACAATGTATTATATTAAAACTAATGTGTTATTCAGTATTTAGTTTCTTGAAGAACTTGAGCTTTAAACTTACAACAACAATGTCCATATGTATGTCCATATGTACACCCACCAACAAAAAAATCATTGCATTAAGTGCTAAAAGTGTTGTTTTTTTTAATATTTGAATTAGCACCATCTGTGGAGTGCGTGTCTCATTTCGTTTAATCTTAATAAAGTTTACCAGTGTTGGTTGGTGTCTGGCTACGTTTCCTATTTCCACAACGTGTTTTCCTATGTGGCTGAGTCTTCTTCAAGTTGTAATATGTGATTGAACAATTTCATTTATAAATTTATTATGTATTACTGCTAGTTGAGTGTCCTATCCACCGGGCTACTTACCACCTCTAATACTATAATATTGACTGTGCTTTGGTCAAATGACAATCTAGTCTCCTTCAATGGAAGCAATCTTCACAACATGCCTCCCATTGATATGCTTGGTGTAACTTTAAGTGACTAGCTCAGGCACGGGAGCTCCACTGAAGCCAGAGTCAAGTTAGCCTCTCAGAAGCTGGGCGTATTGTATAGAGTCCACAGATACTTTAATAGTACACAACTGCTGACCCTGTATAAATCGAAAGCGCGCCCCACTGTTGAATTTGGTAGTCACCTCTGATTTGAAGCCTCGAAATACAAAAACCCTTGACTCTGCAGAAACGGACGATCTGTTTAATAGATTCCCCTATCTTAACAAACGGATTGCAAGCTTTAAAGCACAGTCATTAGGTGGGAATGCTTTCCTTGTTGTACCGGTAATTCAATGGAAGATGCTCTGAGGAACCAGCGTCATTGATCGCCGGCACCGGTACATAGTTGGGAAACACGCCAAACGCGCGCCCAATACGTGTATTGATTTGTACACGGTTGACATTTGTCACATGAGTATGGATCATTTCTACCACTCGTTCTTGAGTTCAATAGCCTGGTTGTGAAACGATCTACCGGTCTCTGTGTTTCCCCTCTTCAAGACCCATATTCACTCCTTCCTCTCTTCAAAAAGACCCTCCACACAGCATCCCCACAGATGACATAGGCCCTGAGGGAAATTATTTTCCTCAGGGCCTCCTGTGCGGAGTTAATGTAAAAAAAATTCCTCACTTTGTTGGCAAGGAAACTTCTCAAGAGAGAATAGGCCAGATGATGACTGAATGTACGTTTCCATAAACATTTTAATACAGCATAATTATATTATATCCCACTTACTGCGTTTTATCAGAAACTCACTGTACAGTAAACAGCATTCACTTATCATTAATAATATTTAATTTTGACTTGTACTGATACAGTCCCATGTGGCTTCGTGTGAAATGCGCAATCTAGATAATATATGGTAAATGGTGCAGTGAACATGCACATGTGAGATAAATGTGCAATCTTTGATACCAAGGTTGCAGCTTTCCCAGTACGGGAGAGTTGTCATTGATATATGCAATCAGCTTTTTGCAATGATGAAATATTTAATGAAATAAAACAATAACTTTGTTTGAAACCATGGAATTTATCTGAATTTTTACGACCGACCAGTTTCACTTAGCTTAAGCTTCATCAGGGTACAAATTTAAACTAAACAAAAAATACATAGTGTGCGCTTATATGTACATACAGAGGGAGACAAAATATAAAAATAGAACAGTGAGATAGCAATGGATTACACCTAAATTAGAACAAAAGAAAGAGTGAAATATTTATAATATCTTCAAACGATTGGTATTCACTCTGTGGCGTCATTATTAATAAATAAATTAAAAAATATACTTAGTATTCACCACTTTATTAATATACATTGATATCAACATGTTTCGAAAGCTATACGAGGTGTGTTCAAAAGAAAAGGTGAATTTTGAATTTTCGCGGGCTGTGTACATTCAATTATCGAATTTTATTTTGTTATGTTGGTACACATATGTTTATCATATGTTAGCATTATTAGCCATTTTGGATTAGTGGTTTGTTTTTGACAACTGGAAAGGTTAGTCACGTTTTTGTGTGTTCTTCGATTTTTTACTTTTGAAAAAAATGGATCAAAGAATATGTATTAAATTTTGCGTTAAAAATGGAACAAAGTGCTCCAACGCACTTAAAATGTTGACTATGGCATTCGGCGAGTCTACTTTGTCTCAAAAAAGTGTTTATAAGTGGTACAAGTGGTGTTACATGAGCGCTTTACAGAAGGCCGAGAAGATGTTAATGACGATGAGCGTCCTGGAGTTGCAACCATGTCAACAAACGAAGAAAACATCGAAACAGTGAAAAAATGGTTTTGGAAAATCATCGAATCACTATTAGGGAAGTTGCAGAGGATGTTGGCATATCAATCGGCTCATGCCATGCAATTTTCTCGGATGTTTTGTTCATGAAGCGTGTGGCAGCGAAGTTTGTTCGGAAATTGCTAAATTTTGAGCAAAAGCAACGTCGCATTAATATCGCTTGGGAGTTGTTGAATGACGTCAACGACGATCCAGATTTGCTCAAAAGGGTCATAACTGGTGATGAAACGTGAGTATATGGTTATGACGTCGAAGCCAAGGCCCAATCATCCCAATGAAAGCGGCCAGAAGAGCCAAGACCGAAAAAAGCACGCCAAGTTCGATCAAATGTGAAGGTTTTGCTCACTGTTTTCTTCAATTGCAATGGCGTGGTGTATCATAAGTTCTTGCCAACAGGTCGTACGGTTAATAAGGAATACTACAAGGAAGTTATGCAATGTTTGCCTGAAGCAATACGGCTCAAACGATCGGAATTGTGGAAAAACAAATCATGGATTTTGCATCACGATAATGCACCAGCTCACACATCAATGCTTGTTCGTGATTATTTGGCCAAAAACAACACCGTAATCATGCCTCAACCACCGTATTCACCAGATTTGGCTCCCTGCGACTTTTTCCTATTCCCGAAACTGAAGAGACCAATGAAAGGAAAGCATTTTGCCACAATTGATGAGATAAAGTCAGAATCGAAGAACGAGCTGATGGCCATACCGAAAAGCGCATTCCAGAAGTGCTTCGAGGATTGGAAGAAGCGCTGGCATAAGTGCATTATATCTGAGGGGGATTACTTTGAAGGGGAGAAAATGGATATTGGTGAATAAATAAATATTTTACGAAAAAATTCGAAATTCCCCTTTTCTTTTGAACACATCTCGTACTTTCATTGTCAGGAATATATGAATACTATATTCGTATATTCCGGACAATGAAAGCATCGCTTTCGAAACATGTAGATATCAATGTATATTTATAAACTGGTCAATACTAAGTATATTTTTAAATTAATTTTGTTAAATGTTTTTTTATAAATCTTATTTTTTTTTGTAAACACTCCTTGTTCTTAAACAACTTGACTATATTTAGATTCTCCCTACTTCCATCATAAAAGGCTGAAATAGTTGCTTGTGCGATGTGGTAGTTACCCTCATTATCGTCCTGGCAGAGGACCGCCATTTAGAATCGAAACATTGCTTAACCTTTGCGATCTAATACCTCCTAAGTATGCTGAGGGAAAAGGTCCGCCTGAGTCTATTTTCGTAATAGTTGGCTTCTTTTTTGCAAAATGGTGTTTTTGTAAATCGGTCCGTCTTACCTGATAACATTTTTATATATTAATAAAAATTTAACATATCTATCATAAGTAGTTTCCCCAGAATAGCTACTAGATCGGATACACCGGGGTTCAACGAATAAAAATTTTGCAAATCCGATGGGTAATTCCGGCACACTAAAAGTTAAAATGGCTTTAGTCACGTTTTGTGACCAGATCTGCATGGCCAGGTACTTACCAACCTTCTTCTTTCCCATTCCCTTCCCCTCCCCACTCGCTTTACCCTTAAATTATACCCAAATTGGGATGCCATAGTCACACTGTCTCCGGGCAATTGGGAAACTAGGAGTAAGAACTTAGCGTACTGAGAATTTAACCTGCGACGCCTTGGTGCGATCCCTACACTTTAAAATCTCTTTAGACCATGACAAAACAGAATTTGCGAACTCTAAATAGATGTATTAAGGGTCCAGTATAAGACCACGTACTCATCGCCGTTAGGTATTTTAGCCGCCAAACTCGATAGAACGAAGCACCGCAAGCCGCCGACTTTTTTGGGGGAAATGTGGATAATGTAAAACACGCCCGCGCCGTATTGGCAATTGATGAAATACAAAATAAAAGACATTTGCTGAATACATTTATTATTTATTCAATGCATAAAAATAAATTAATAGAAGGTTGACAAACTTAAATTTGCAGTCGGACAAAAGAGGAAAAGCGAAAGTATAAAGTTTATTTTTAATTCACAAAATTCACACCGCCGACTATATGTAAGTAAAGTATGTCAATCTGTTGGTATAGGATAAGGTAACTTATGAGAATATGCAGATATTAGGAAAGTAACACATTGTTTGTTTTTTAGTACCTACATAACATATTAATAATTGACAGTACCTATACATAGTGCCTTTTATTTTTATTTTTTGTCACTATTAAGTGTTTATTTCTTCACAATTAAACAATCTAACGAAGCGACCGCTGAAATTGTGCAATTTGACGTTCAAGCCGAGTTCAGTGCATCTCATAACATCCTTATTCAATTTTTTAACGAAATCGGCAGAGAACTCAAGAAATTCAAAATGGCCTCTGAAATTATGCAATTTGACGTTCAATTCGAGTTCAGTACATGTCCAAACACCCTAATCCCGATTTTAAACGAAATCGGTAAAGAACTCAAGAAATTCAAAAATGCCACCAAAATTATGCATTTTGTCGTTAAATTCGAGTTCAGTGTACCCCTGAACTCCATTGTACCCGATTTGATAGAAATCGTTTAAAAATTCTAGAAGTTCGAAGTGTCCCCTGAAAACATGTATTTCAATAATGTTATTATTATTACCTTAGTCGTTTTTTTTTTTCCAGGAAACAGGTCTCTTATTTTGTATATTATACACATGTCTGCCTTTATTTTTTCCCATTTTGAATAACTAAAAAGAAAACAATTTATTAAAAGACGATTTCAAATAAATTTAGTTGGAGAATAATAATGATTTAATTTCTGCTTACCCCGATCGAATAACACCGGTTTCCTCAGCGTTCCTAGTACTAATCAAATTAAATATCTCGTAGCCGCGTAGAAAATAATGACAGTAAATACATACATGCTCTCGCCTCTGGAGTCAGCTCGTGAATGACCCGCTCTCGCGAAATCTCGTGACCAGCGCGCGGCGTAATTCTTTCGTATAGAATTTTATATGGCGCCATAGAATAAAATATTTCTTAAAGTTTAAGTGAATAACAGTAGAAATGTAGGTACTTTGTAGTATTTCCAATTAACTCAATCGGTTGTTAGCCTTTATTAAAGTGAGATTATGGAAGGATTTTTATTAAAACTGTTTTAACAAAACAGTGAAGGCACTTTTAGCGTTTTTCTTAATATTGCAGTACATATTTCATGTAGAATGGAAAGCATTGCACTTTAAAAATTGTCGCCATTCGGAACCTTAGACATTTTCCTAACCACTCGTATAGAATTTACAGATACATTATTTGTTATATTTCTAACGTTAGCAACCCGCAAAGTGACGTTTAGCGCTATCTTTGAGTGTTCGCCCTTAACTTGTAAATTCCAGACAGAAAAAGCTGTGTATCATGGTGACAAAAACTTTTTGGTATGTTTTATTTATATGTATGTACATATAAAACTTTCGGTGCATTCTATACAAAATCCAACATTGTACTGCGTCCTCTAAGTTACGTGACTGTAGAGTTTAATGCACGCACTTTGTGGGAGAGTGAATGGAAATGATGTAATTATGTTACCCTGTTTAGTATTAGTCAAATGCTTTCAAACAAAATGGTAGAAAATTTTATTGGCCATCGTTAATTTTTTAATGTGTTTACTATTTTTGTTTAGTTAGTTATCTGTGATTTGGTGTAGGGGATAATGGGGATACTTACATGGAAAGAAATGTTAATGTTTATTTATAGTTAGAATTTTATTGCTCAATTAAAATCACACGTTTTTTGTAGTTAGCTCCTTGTTATATTATGTTGAATCATAGATACATTGTAGTACTAATCGAGTCTTTTTTTATTTTTACATTAACTCCACACAGGAGGCCCTGAGGGAAATAATTTCCCCCCAGGCTTATATCATCTTTGGGGATGCTATGTGGAGGGTCTTTTAGAGGATAGGAAGAAGTGAACATGTTGTAGGAGGGAGGAAACACAGAGGCCGGAAGATCATTGTACAGCCGAGCTGTTTAACACAAGAATGAGTCGTAGAAGCGAACCGTTCTCATGTGACAAATGTCAACTGTGTGCAAATGTTGGGCACCCATTTGGCGTGTTTCCTGACCGTGCACCGGTGCCGAAGGGATCAATGACGCTAGTTCCTCAGACCATCTTCCATTAAAATACCGGTAGAGCAAAGACAGCATTCCCACCTGACATCTGTGCTCCAAAGATTGCAATCTGTTTGTTAAGATAGGTGAATATATCTAATGGACCGCCCGTTTCTGCACAGTCAAGAGTTTTTTTCAGATATTTTGGGGCTCCCGACCAGAAGTGGCTGCCAAATTCCACAGTAGGGCGCACTTGCGATTTGTACAGGGTCAGAAGTTGTGTACTATTTAAGTATCTATCTGCTGAGAGTGACCACATGCTTTATTGCCCCATTTGCTTTTTTTAAAATTACATATTGCCCTGTCTAACTGTTTGGAGTCAGTGGGTATGTTGTGAGGCTGAAGGCAGTGGAGTGGGCAAGAAGTTGGGGAAGGGGGTGGAAGGTTGGGAAGTAACTGGCTATTATGATCTGGTCACCAAAGACGGCTAAAGCCATTTCAAGCAACGTTTTTATTCTGAATAGCTATCTTTCGCCAAGGCGATACTGAGAGTATCTACCACTCATTATTAATTTATTTGCCCTCCAGGTTTTGAACGCGCATCCTCTCTGGGTACAGACCTAAGGAGTTTACTGCTCGGCTAAAAATGACATTCAAAATTTCTTAAGTAGATTCCTTTTTTTTATTTCATTGTGAGAAGTCAATATTGCTAACAAAAATTGTAATTTTCTTAATTCTTATTATTATATCAAAATGGATAGTCATATTTTTTTAAAATTTAAAGGTTTTGATGGATTGTATACATTCTGAGAAAATGACATGTGTAATAATCTGTTTTTATAATCTCTCATGCTTTTTTCTCACAACTCAATTCTCGAGTAGGCTTTCCTAGAACATAATTATTACACATATGGTCTACAAAAAGATACTTCTCGTAAAAATAGCTTTAGAGAGCACATTATTATTTTTTTTAATCTTTAGTCTACTCGTGGGTTGGTGAATAAGCTTTCAGTGTAATTAATGTGACAGTCAGTAAAAAAAGGTCACATGTCATAAAAGTTAGTTGTACTTTAAAAATTGTGATTACAATTACACAAATGATTTTTGATTAAAAATAAAATTATATTTCGCTAGCGTGATAAAATGAATAGATTTTGACTGTAGACCACAATAATATTAACTTTTGTCAGTTTATTTTTTTAATTACAAACCAAAATCCAATTTCGCAGAATACATAACGCAAAGTGAAATAAACAAGAGCTACAGAAAAACAACAGCAACTATATAAAACACAAAAATGAAGCAATGACAAAAAGAGGACAGGAGTATACATTTGAGAAAACAAAGTTTTAGTGTCCATGATTTTAGATATTCTAAATGATAATCTTTGAGTTTTAATTTCGTAAAGCCTGATAAAATCATTTAGAATGGTACCAAAAATTTCAAGGCCCTGACTTGAGTTAACATGTCTCGACATTCTGGATGGTGGAGAATGGTACCCATAATTAGTAGTGTTGATTGAGGAAAAGCAATTCGTTGTTTCTTATTCAACGGCTAGGAATGTTAAACTGGATGAGTTGCAGCAAAGAAAGTGAGTCAATAATACAATTAATTATTTATAAAATGGAAATAAGATCAAACTCTTTCCTACGCTTTTCTAATGTAGAAATGTTTATAGTTTGTTCAATTTCTATATAGGAGTAATCGCCTCTTCTCTCCCTAATCTCCATGCAATTCCATGAAAGAAGCAATGTTGTACATATTCAATATGATGAATACGAACATCATACGAGGTGTGTTCAAAAAAAAAAGTGAATTTTGAATTTTCGCAGACTGTGAACATTCGATTATCGATTTTTTTTTTCTTATGTTGGTACACATATGTTAGCATTATCAGCCATTTTGGATTAGTGGTTTGATTTGACAACTGGAAAGTTTAGTCACGTTTTTGTGTGTTCTTCGATTTTTTACTTTTGAAAAAAATGGATCAAAGAATATGTATTAAATTTTGCGTTAAAAATGAAATAAAGTGCTCCAACGCACTTAAAATGTTGACTGTTGCATTCGGCGAGTCTACTTTGTCTCAAAAAAGTGTTTATAAGTGGTACAAGCACTTTACAGAAGGCCGAGAAGATGTTAATGACAATGAGCGTCCTGGAGTTGCAACCACGTCAACAAACGAAGAAAACATTGAAACAGTGAAGAAAATAGTTTTGGAAAATCGTCGAATCACTATTAGGGAAGTTGCAGAGGATGTTGGCATATCAATCGGCTCATACCATGCAATTTTCTCGGATGTTTTGGGCATGAAACGTGTGACAGCGAAGTTTGTTCGGAAATTGCTGAATTTTGAGCAAAAGCAACGTCGCATTAATATCGCTTGGGAGTTGTTGAATGACGTCAACGACGATCCAGATTTGCTCAAAAGGGTCATAACTGGTGATGAAACGTGGGTATATGGTTATGACATCGAAACCAAGGCCCAATCATCCCAATGAAAGCGGCCAGAAGAGCCAAGACCGAAAAAAGCACGCCAAGTTCGATCAAATGTGAAGGTTTTGCACACTGTTTTCTTCGATTGCAATGGCGTGGTGCATCTTGAGTTCTTGCCAACAGGTCGTACAGTTAATAAGGAATACTCATACTGCAAGGAAGTTATGCAACGTTTGCGTGAAGCAATACGGCTCAAACGATCGGAATTGTGGAAAAACAAATCATGGATTTTGCATCACGATAATGCACCAGCTCACACATCAATGCTTGTTCGTGATTATTTGGCCAAAAACAATACCGTAATCATGCCTCAACTACCGTATTCACCAGATTTGGCTCCCTGCGACTTTTTCCTATTCCCGAAACTGAAGAGACCAATGAAAGGAAAGCGTTTTGCCACAATTGATGAGATAAAGTC
Source organism: Halesus radiatus (assembly GCA_022606495.2). Classification (NCBI taxonomy): domain Eukaryota; kingdom Metazoa; phylum Arthropoda; class Insecta; order Trichoptera; family Limnephilidae; genus Halesus; species Halesus radiatus. Next base: position 136,728 of record JAHDVE020002861.1, read on the forward strand.
AGAATCGAAGAACGAGCTGATGGCCATACTGAAAAGCGCATTCCAGAAGTGCTTCGTGGATTGGAAGAAGCGCTGGCATAAGTTCATTATATCTGAGGGAGATTACTTTGAAGGGGAGAAAATGGATATTGATGAATAAATAAATATTTTTCGAAAAAATTCGAAATTCACCTTTTCTTTTGAACATACCTCGTAGATAGGAGAAACTTGTGTAAAAAAATAAATTATACACGAGTCACCTTATATAAGCAGATCTGTCATTGAATGGATTCACTGGTAGAAGTGTATTGTGGCCGTGTCTTGCGTGCCCGAAGAAAGGTAATTTTTCCTACTTTGTGTGAAATTAATTGAAATTGAAACTTTTTGAAACATCGAAGCTTGAATAGATAATCCTTATCATTAGCCTGTCTAGGGCCTATGACTCGAAAGGTCATGTGTAAATTGGCGAAATCAGTTTTTTTCCAAATCAGTTTAGCTCACATTTCTCGGAATTTTCTCTTCAGTGTCTAAATATGTACATGTGTTATATTCTCTCTAAACCCTTTAACAACATAAAGTTTCTCTTTATTGAATTTGTAATGAAAAGTTTGTTGCAAGTTGGAATCTAGTGTGGTATAAAAATAAATATCAAAGTTTCAATTTCAAAGGACGTCTTGAAAGAAATATTTTTATAACCTCAACGTCTTTGTTCATTCGGAATCGTATTAAAAAACATATTTATTACTTTACTTGCAAAATTGTGTTGTACATTTATTAAGCGTGGAAATGGCAGCGGACGGTCGATTTTTTAATATTTTTATTACGGTGTAACAAAGTCCTTTTTTTAATTCACAGTGACAATGAGACGGTTACAGCAGTGACAGAAATCTTAAACGGATGCATCTATCACAGCCGTTTGTCACGGCTCCGAAGCGCACGCTGTGTAATTGATGCCCAAAGTTTTTTTTGTTTGTGTTGCATTTATCACGGTTTTTCCCGCGTCATATTTTTGGATTTCGTTGTGCCGACGGTAAAGCTTTTGCCATACGCTATGTGAAAAAATTAAATTGAATCGTAATGTATAAAAGTGAATTGGTGTGTGCGTAATTTTTAATTTTTTTTATAATAGCTACCTTTTTTTTTCAATGTAGGTCAGTTTGCCTATGACATCCTTTTTAAGGGTAATGTGTTGTGGTAGAACTAATGGGGGAGGGGGGATGAATAAAGACAGGTTTGGAAGAAACTGTTTTATGATCTGGCCACTAAATATAGCTAAAGTAATTTTAAGTAGTATTTCAATAATTCTAGATCGCTCTTTCACCAGATGGATGCAGAGGTTTTTTTTTCAATTTTTCATCAGAAATAAGATTTTTCATAAATTAAATTGAACTTGGTTATGACAAGACTACGGTTGTAACGAGCAAAATGACCTCAATGATTTAATCTACGCATATTTCCATAAAATCGTTCGCAGTTATATTGAGTGTGCTTCATGGATATATCAAGCCTTGTCCCGAGTGCATACTTTCATAATTGCCAGTGTAGCCCCACTTCTCGGAATAATAGTTAAATAAATAGACAAATGTGAAGAAAATGAAATTTTATGAATGCCTCTGAATTCTACCCAGTTAATTACCTAAATTAAGGCGATATAACCAGCCACAACTGAAAAATAGTCATTTTTGAAATGAATTCTAGACGTGTCGATTCTTTTCTACAAAAAAAACATAAATTGATTTTGAAAGATTGTTATTTTATTTAGCATAAGTAAGTTTGAAAAATTATAAATATATGTTTATGTAATAAAGTTCTTTCGTTGGTCGTTGCGCAGATTTTTAAATTTTCAAAGGAACGTTTTTTAATAAAACACATATTTCGTATCACCTAATGATACAGTATTATAAATCAATACATTATCTAGCTTGGCTTCTTTTTGGAAGGTCAATTTTACTTTAAATAAAATCATTAATAAAAAATTCCGAGCACGTGTTTTGCTACGGAACTCCTTCAATTTGTCTATTTATTTACGCACGTACTAATCGATATATTTCAGAATTCTTTACTCACTTACTGTACTTAGATATTATTAAATAATTTGGTATATTTAGAAAAAAAATAATAATTGAAAAAGTGCAATATTTTAATACATTTACGAGCTCGCATTTGCCTATTTTATCTAGTTAGCGCGATACTTATTTACACTGGTCAAATCGCCACTAGCTGCCCAGAGGCGGCAGCGGGTAGACGTCTCTTCGCGACGCTCTGATTAGCAACATTTTTTACGAATTATTTGGTTAAAAATTGACAGAAAAAGATGAAATGAGAAATCTTTCACCAGAAGACACAAGTCACAACATCAAAAACATTTTTGGAATTCATATTTTGTAGAAAAACATTGATTAGCGATATATTTAATAATGCATGTACCTTATATGTATAGGGTAGTCCGAACGAATCAATGGTATTCAGTCACATTTTTTATTATTGCAAAAATATTAAACGGAAATAAATGGATATTGACATTTTTATTTTTTTGACACTTTTAGTTATTTACAGTATTGCGGGCTGTGGACGCATTTGCGCACAGATGCGTGAATTTTTTTTACTTTTTCTATAAGTGAGTTTAGGTAAGCACTAACCGGCTAGCCTAGCTAAGCAATTTACTGGTGCATTTCTTCCATTTATGGATATGATTGTCTGAAAATATGAGTTTTAAGTTTAGTTCTGAATTCTATTGAGTCTTTGATCATTCAAATCATGTGCAGTTCATTCCTCATTATATAGTAATGAGTTTTCATTATGTAGTAATGAGTTTTGCGATTTTGTTTTCTTTCGAAAGGGGTAGTCTTATTTAATTTCTTCTTCTTGTAGAATGGTTATGCCTGTGTCGATGTTTATTAATTTTTTACAAGAATTCAGAATTTTGATGGATTTTTATTTGCACAAATGCACACGTGCGATGCAAACCTTGAGCCCTGTATAGCTCGTCTATTCTAAATAAATCATAATCAGAAAAAGGAACTCCAGGACATTATTTTTTCACAAGTTAGTTTTCATAGTTAAAATAATTTTCAAAGTTTCAATTTTTCAAAGCCCGCAAAAATGCTCTAAATCTATGACCGGTCGGTTTTGATGAGTTTTGGGGTTAGAATATCATATGTCAAAACAAAGATGAGCTTCACCGTACATAATTATATATTCTATTCATGGTAAACCGTAACTAAACATAAGTAAAAAAGTATGTACCTTTTTAGAAACTTCAACTCTAAGAATAATAATAGTATTGAGTATTATAATATCCGTATTGATAATTGGTTTGATAGTGAATACCCTAATTTCTTTTATGAACTTAAGCTAAAATTATGCCAAAAGTAGACAAATACGTATTTAAAATACAAAACAAAAGCGAAAAATATTTTTTTCATACTAATTCAAAAACTGTATATACAGAGAAACCTCTATCGTTCCTCAAATAATCGTTTTCCCGGATGTATCGTTTATTTCTTCTAGTCCGAATTCATTTCATACAAAAATAGATCGCATCAATCGTTTCTATGTCCACCATTTTACCGCATTCATCGTTCAAATTACGTCGCGTATTTGATATATTTTGTCTGTGTTTTAACGGCGCCAGACGGCACTCGTTACGATGCGCGAAACTTTTGAGAGAGAAAGAATGACAGTTTTGTCAACGCCATCTGTCGCTAGTTGTCGTCAGTTGTCGCTAGATACCCGAACTTAGTGGAGTGTGTGCAGTTATCCTTTTTGAGCTTTTAAACTATCTTCGAAATGAGCTGTTTGATGAAAAAAGTACGTACTCTTCAAGAAAGATTGAAAATTATCGAAGAGGTGGAAAAAAACCCTGCTGAAAAACGCGTCGATATAGCCAAGCGTTAAGGAATCGCGGAATTCTATTTTCTTAAAAAAAAAACGAAATTCGGGCAATTCAAAAGTGCGTAAAATCTTCAAAAACTAGAAAAACCAGTAAAGAATCAAAGTTTAGCGAACTGGAGAAAACTCTTTTCTCTTGGTACCAACAATCTCGTGCCGTTAACATTCCGATTGATGGGAGCATTGTTCCAGAAAAGAAGTACTTCTTGTGTACAAGAAGCTCGCAGGAGAGTCCGCATCCGTAGATCTGGAAAGAACTTCGCTATGGATAAATGAGCTTCCAAAACTGTTGGAAAATTACGAGCCTCGGAATATTTACAATGCTGATGAAACAGGACTCTTTTATAATTGTCTGCCTGACGGCACACTCACGATAAAGGGCGAGTCCTGCCACGGTGGTAAGGGGTCAAGAGAGAGGATCTCTATGTTATTTTGCGTTAACAGTGATGGAAGTGACATGCGCGAGCCACTCATTATTGGCAAATCGTTAAAGCCTAGGTGTTTTAAAAACACAAAAACTTTACCAGTAAAATATTACGTGAACAAAAAGGCATGGATGACCACAAACATTTTTAATTTGCAATAAAAAACACATAAATTTGTTGTAGACCACTTTTATTTTATCAAAACTCTACCGGTTTCGGAAGCACCCTTCCTTCATCGGGAGAATATTAAAACTGTTTTAATATTCTCCTGATGAAGGAAGGTGCTTCCGAAACCGGTAGAGTTTTGATAAAATAAAAGTGGTCTACAACAAATTTATGTGTTTTTTATTGTAAATTATGGCGAGCCACAAAGTTAATGCTTTTTACAAATATTTTTAATTTGTTTTTAAGGGACCTTGATGCGGAAATGCACGTAAAGCAACGAAACATTTTATTGTTCATAGACAACTGTGCAGCGCACCCAACTGAGACGACATTTTTGAAGAATGTAAAAGTTATTTTTTATCCTGCAAACTGTACGAGCGTTTTGCAACCATTAGAGATGGGAATTATCAATTGTTTCAAAGGATTTTATCGGAAACAACTTATGCGGAAGGCTGTGTGTTTGATGGATTCGGGCACTTCAGTAAATAAGGCAACTTTAAAGATTGACATTCTACAAGCGTTGCATTTCACATTCACTGCTTGGCGTCAGGTCAAACAGACAACAGCTGTAAACTGTTTCAACAAATGCGGTTACAATAGAGTGTCAGAATCTTTAGATGAACAACTAGAACACGTTAAGGTTTCTGAAGATGATTGGCTTAGATTAGATACTCAGACAAATTTTAACAACAATTTTCGACGACAATATTCCAACGTGTGGGATAGAAACTATCGAAAGCTTGTGTGGCGCAAGATTAACGGAGACAACAAAAGAGGTCGATATTGATGAAGAGGAGCCGCTGCCTGTACCTTCATTTTCAGAAGCATGCACACTCTTTGAAAGATTGAAAACTTTCTACTACGCACACTCAATAACTGATGCCGAAATGAATATCATTTGCAAAGCCGAAAATATACTGTTGACTTGCGGAAATAAAACAGTAAAAAAACAAATGTCGATGAAAGATTATGTATTTACAATTCAATAAACTTTAAAAAAAAATTGGTTCTGTTTAGCTTTGTATTTTTTTAAACAAATACATTTATTTACATCTAAAACTTATTTTCTTCTTATAATTTTAATATACCAATGGTTATGCATATTGGGAGGATGGTATCTTTACTGGATCGTATCTCCTTGTGTTTTGTCCTCTTAATCCCGCATTGATTTTTTTCCCTCATTCATCGTTTAATTTCAATAGGCCCTTTAAAAACGATAGATAGAGGTTTCACTGTATTAATTAAATTAGCCAAAAACATACAACCTGTGTTTCAAAATATGACTGTCTTAGAGCACACTTATTATTTTTATAATATTCATATCCAAAATCCAAAATGGCGGAATTAAATAAAGTGTAAAATATGAAGTCCTCAATTGCTTGTCATTTAATATTAATTTTTCAATTTTTTTTATTTTAAACAATAAAATTATTTTTTACATAATATGTATGTTTTTTGATTTAATGATAATATCCGATATCAAAAAAAAACCGTTTTGTTTAGTTTTGCTATTTGGAAAACAACAAATAAATTCACGTAACTTGTAAGGGAGAGACGAAAATATTCGAACCCATCCATTATCCGTTGAAATACTATACGAGATAAAGCAGAAACAAACATGACGTATTCGAATGTTTTGTGGGTTTTGGGTATAGCTTTTTTTGTACCTGAACGTACGGAATACGGCTTGTTGCGTTCGGGCGATAATATAGCAGCCGTATTTCATACGTTCGTATGGGTAGGGCGGTTAATATTGTTATTATTATTTTTCTTTTAAAATAATATTAGAAAAAAATATCAAATGATTTATTTTTTAATATAAATATTTATTATCAAATCAAAAAACTTTCTTCTTAGTTTCACTATTTGTAAAATTAACAACAAAAAAATGTACCTTCCTGCTTTTCCATTTTGAATGTAGGTACATATTATTCCAAATTTTGTATGAAATAAATCGCGGTAGATGCATAATACTATATATTTAGTTATTTTCCTTTTCATGTTTACGCACTTACATGCCCAAGACCCAAATAACAAATTATTCGGTAAAAATGCTGGAACCTAGAATTCATCAATAATTTCATTGGAACCACACTGTACGATATGTTGGCTTGCGAGACAGGAGTAAACCGTAGTGCGACAACCGTTTTTGACGGAAACATGAATTTTAGCTGGGTGGTTAAACGGCCTTAAAGTCTTGACCCATATTTTAGACAATTTTTTTACTTATGGTCTTCCTACAGAAAATGACATTGTTGACTGACTGGTTAGCAGTTGAGTGGGCAAATGAGTCGATGTTGTGAGTGGGATGTTCAATCCTCTACTAGCTAAGTCCTTCATCATTTCACAGGCAATTATAATGGTGGAAGTAAGATAAATTAAAATATTCTCAAGTTATACGTAACCTAAGAATGTTTGTTTTTATACATACATATAATGAAGAAAAAAAAAAGCTGTTCTCAACAAAGATAATGATTTGTATACAATCTTATTTGTATTTAAATTAATGTTTATTGCTTACAAACTTTCCCATTTTCTTTTTAAATCTTTAAAGCTAATTTATTTTCCTATATTCTATTGAAATACGCCATTATAAAGATGTATGGTCCGGTATACATGTGATTATTGCGTGCCAGATTTTTTCTTGCAGGAAATCTCTTATTCATTCATAAAGATATTTTTATTTAAAATTTGTTTATTATCTCAATACTCCTGAGGGAAACCCATGAAAGGTCTATTATTTAAGGAAAGCAAGGGGTGAAATGAGATCGTATGGATCCTGTTTCACCCCTAGCAGGAGGGAGAAAATACGAAAGGCGGCAAATCTTTCTCATGTGGTAAATGTCAACTATGTACTAATGTTGGGTACACTTAAGCATGTCTTCCGGTAGAAATATATACCTTCTTTTCATTACTGACTTTTTAAATGCTGTAACTACTTTTTATCACTGAATTTCTTTAACTGCGTAACTATAATGTTCATAGACGGGAGCTGGCACCGTGCCACCATTGCGGCTCCTGTTTATAGCCATTTTAATACATGTTTTTTTATGTATACATAGTTTTTTTATTTAAATAAAAAATAAGTGCGTTGGTGATAATTTCAGTGTTTTAAAGCAGTGGTGTCCAGACTTTTTATTCTAGGGGCAACATTGACTCCTCCACTAAGTCGCCGGGGCCATCATACCAACATACTGTAGTTCTGATTTACGCGTAAGACTTTCCTAAGATTTCCGAGAGAAGACATTGAATAATTGATAAATGGGTCATGAAAAACCTATTGTCAAAAAGTTTTTAGAAATTTCGGTAGATCTACCGATTTCAGCAAAAATCTACCGAAATTGGGCAAGAATGGCATCACTAGGGTGGACTCTGCTCCGTTCGCAACTCCGTTTGGTACTTACAAGCAAGTGTCAAGGACATCACATTGCGGCGGAGATAGCCGATGCGCGTGCTGTGCATTACGTATTATCATGACTACTTGTGACCATGCTGAATGTATAGTAGTGAAATCTTACAGAGAGTAGAGAAGCTAAGTAAGTGCAAGACGTGACAAAGCTACAGTAGTACAATTTACATTGCAATCAAAATAAACTACTGCAGGCTGGATCGGAGGCGCTAGGGGGCCGGTGTTGACCTGCAGATCATTTTTTTATTTTTTTATATGAATACCGCACAAGAGTAACTGCTCCCAACCGTCTGGAGCCAGTGAGATTATGGTATCCTCAATTGGGGAATGTTGTGAGGCTGAAGGTATCGGGGAGGGGAAGTAGAAAGGGAAGAGGAAGGTGGGGAAAATACCTGGCTATTCAGATCTGGTCACCAAACACGGCTAAAAGCCATTTCAAGCAACGTTTCAATTCTGAATGGTGGTCTTTCACCAGGGCGATACTGAGAGTATGTTCCACTCTGGAACGTGCACAAATATACTATATATTATTTTTAAATGAATTTATTGTGAAATAGCACAAATTAATGAAATAAAATTTACTTGCGCACAACGGGATTTGAACCCGCGACCTTCGGATTCGTAGTCGAGAGCCTTACCCCCTCGACCATGGAGGCTGTCAGAAACATCTGTTTTAAAGCATACTTTGATTTCATATCATAAAAAATATTAATTTGTGCTTCTCATATAAAGGATTGACTTTATTTCAATTTAATTAAATACTATTTGTTATTTAAAAAAAATAAACTCCGCACATAGAATAAGATTGCATGTTGAATATTCAGCAGTAAAAGGGTTAATTTTAACTGTCGCAGGTGATAAATTTTGAACCAGTTTAGTAATGGGAACTCTTTGTTGTTTGTCTAGGTAAGGAATTCTTTTATTACTTTGTGTATCTTCTTTGTGTGAGTTTAGTGGCGCATGCCCTACCCTCATAGCTTTATGAGGTTTGAACAAAGAACGAGATATCAATGCACTCAATTCAAGAAATGTTTATTCCTTTGTTATCATTGTAAATACCTACATTTTCATGGGTTCAAAAACCCTAATTTATGAAGCCACAAACCAGACAAAAAAATTGAAGAGTAATTCTTCACGACTCTCGTAAAATATACCCATCTAACTAACCATTTTATGATAATATGCCCTTTTTACTTCCTTCCCTCTCTTATTATTTAGCTGTTATGTTTAGGGATTCCGCCGCAATACATTTATGTATTGCATAGAATTACAATACATAATTATTTATCGAACGCAACAGAAAAAATGTTTTGATGGAAAATCAGAAGAAAATTTGTCAATACGTATGTGTGCAGGCGTTTCTAACTTGCTAAGTGTTATGGCAATGAGCGAAATGGTTACGAGGTTTTGCTCGCCGTGCTACAATGCGTGGTCGTCAGTTGTATCCGGTAGTCTGCCGGCAGTGATGGACTTATCATGTGTTTTATGCGTGACTGATTTGTTTTTTTTAGCACTTATATACAATATTTTACTTACATAGGTACATACATATGTATTATTAATAAAATGATTTACATGATTAATAATTGTTAATTATTCATTTTTATCCAACTTAAATATAACAAAACTTTTAATGTGTTCACTGTACACTAAGTGTACAGCATCAAAGATCGAGGAATTTTCTAGCACGCAAGAAGTCACATCTATGACTTCTATTTCATTACTGATCCATCGGATTGAAGTTTATTGGGGCCGACATCTTTTTCCAATTTGCTCCGATACTCGAATTTGAAGTCTGATGGGATTCCATGATCAGGGTGTATTTGGAGTTGTTGATTCTTTCCCTCATTCCTCCCACCCTGGTTCTTATTAGGACTGCAAATCCGGAAACACGCCTTTCCATGAACATAAAGGAGGCACTGCAGTGCCAATATATTAAACAAGTCAATCGTTAAAGTATTGAGTTCTTTTTAATAGCCTTACATCCTTCACACAGGTATATATAATTAACATTTTACTAATGACTGATGATTTATCATTCCATGTGGTTGTTTCCAGGTGTGTAACCCTATCATTAATTGCACCGCACCCGAGAACAGGTGGAGGTATATTGAAGACTTTAAGTGCAATGCCTCTGCGGATCCTCATCTCATCAAGGAGATGCGACTCTCCTTTCCAAGCGGGCACTCTTCCTTCTCCACGTTCACCATGATCTATATTGCTGTAAGTATCCTATTTTTTTTTTGTATTTATGTTTGTGTAAAAAATTATTCATTTATGATAAACAACCGATGGGTTGTAATAAATAATATACTTTTTTGATAATGTCAGTAATTTTTTTTTTGTTTGTTTTGGATTTTAACCTGGTTCAACCCAAGCAGTTCATTCTTAATAAAAAAAATTCTTTAAATATGTCACTAATAAAACAACATGTCTGCTAATTGAATACCAGTTAACAGAGTTTTATTAGCCACTTTAATGTCAGGGTAAGGTCCTTTCAAGTGTTCTTATCTCTAAACAGTCACCTGGAAGCTGTCGCATTTTTATGTCTGGTCCATGTGTTACTGTTTGTGTTGACAGTCCCTGCTTCTTGTGTGGCATGATGTGGTGTTATTTTGTGTACACAATGTTTGACAGTGTGTATACTGCCTACTATTTGATGTTATTATCTTGTGAACACAGAAAGTATAGACCCAAATTGAATCAAAATTCTTTGTCCCATTATGACATACCCGTGCTGTTCACATACTATAGTTTAGTTTTTTTTAATTATTTTGTAAACGTTGAATAAAAACTTAATTGATGATATCATGGTTTAATTACGCCTTTAAGTAATTTACATTCGATATACCATTTGGTACAATATTTGGATATATAACTAATCGATAGCATCGTACGGTCCAAGCCTTACAGGGTTAAAGTTCAAACGGTTCGCGGAGATGCGGCCCTCATCTGGGTCTTCAAGTGGCCCTGCCTGCTCCGTGTCGATAAACATTTCCCGGTCGAATCCATTCCCACCCACGCGTTTCACTTTTGTTTTTAATTTGAATACCACTCAAGAGTCCCAAGTAACCGGAGCCAGTAGGACTATGGCATCCCCAATTGGGTTACGTTGTGAGGTTTAAAAGAGTGGGGAGAGGAGGAAGGTTAGGAAGTACTTGGCTATTCAAATCTGGTCACTAAACACAACCACATTTACTATTTTTTTTTATTGTTATTAATTTGAAATGACAAGTCAATTACATTCAAACCTATTATGTATTATTATTTTTTTTCTTTAAAAATAAAAATGATCATTCCTGGCTGACAAATAACTTGACAATATTTGAATTATTTATTAACTACATTTCAGACTTTTCTGCCACTAAAACAGTATTTTTTTTCAATACTTTCAGGTTTATTTGCAATGCCGTCTCCGTTGGTCAGGCTCCAAGCTCCTACGTCACGGCATTCAGTTTGTGTTCCTCATGTTGGCGTGGTACACCGTGCTGAGCCGCATCTCCGACTACAAGCACCACTGGAGTGACGTGCTGGGCGGCGCGTGCATTGGCATCGTCACCTCCATGCTCGTCGTAAGTATCAGCTTTTATAAACGGAAGAACCGTCTGTGCAGACAAGAATCATATAGCTTGGTGCGGTCTGGCAAATAAATGTATAAAAAAATTAACTTTTATATCGCTTTATATGGTAACACCGAAATGGTTCTAAAGTAAATGGATGTAATTTTAAAAAGCAATTTGGTTCAGGTACATATTTTTTGCGTTATATATGATTCTCCATGGTAATTTAATCTGTAGGCATTCTACAATTTTTTTATGCTTTGCAAGCGAGAGAAAGAAGTAGTCATTTTATTAGAAGTTAAATAAAAATACAATAAAAGTTTGTGAAAGAGACACCACTTATCTCAATAAAAATAAGAGTTATGTCGTTTTTCCTATCACATCTCAAACTGTCAAATTAAAATTCGAACATAACCTTACATTTATATAATGTACTCTAATTGTTCCAAAAGTGATAGAACTCAGTGTTGCTACACCAATGAAAAATTTAAATTTAAGTTTATTAATTTTCTACATTTAATTGCCAAACTGTAGGTCAAAGCGATGTGTGAAAGATTGCTAATTGTCTTAAGAATCAAATTTATCTCAGGATTTTGATTTCTCAGTTTTAGTGTTAATCAGCTTTCAAAGGGTAAGCATTATTTTAAGAATTCGAAGCACCTGTTTTTCAAATTTCCTTTCAGTGTAGTTATAAATATATAATTGTTAATTTTTCTGAATTTTTTGCTAGAAATATTATAAAAAATCATTTACACATAAAAATCCAAGTACAATAACAAAGTATTGCATCAGTGGTTTCAAACTTAAAGTTTGCATAGAACTTTGCAAGTGAACCAAACATATTCATTGACTAAATCATATTACGGGAAAATATCAATATTTTAATTACTTATTCAAATCTCTATAATAAGTTAATAAGTAAAATAGTTTTTTTTCTTCATAATATTTCAAGTTAAATCTTTTTGTGGATGCCAGTTTGAGACCACAGGTATTGACATAGATTTTAGGAACAAGGGAGATTGACAATGAACCGTTATTAATATGTAACCGCGGGCACTACGCGTGTCGCCAACATTGTGTCGCCAAATCACGTCTAAGCACAGCGACGCCCTGCCTTTGTTTCTACTTACACACCAAATGCATGACTTTCGTTAGTTCTGCCGTTTTGATGGTCAATGCAATTTGGTCGCAGCTCGGTGACATTCGGCGCTCTTTCTCCCTTTGTTTCTATAATTTATGGGTATAAATTATCTGAAATTGACTCTCTCACAGTCACTCTTACAAGAAATTCCTACATATCATAATTGAGTGTCATTCTGTAGAATTAAAATAACCAATGCAACATACAAAATAGAGATTTTTAGTGAAAATTTTTTGAAAAAATATAGTGTGTTATCTTAGTTTTGGCCAATCTACATAGATGGCATTGACGACCGGTAGTGACCGCTGTAGGTAGCTTCATTGTTGTAAGCTTCCAAGATCACCACTCAGACTGAATACTACCTTGGTTAAGAAAGGAGATTAGCTGCCTGGCTCTCCAATGCTATATTATATTTTGAGTATCTTGGTTAATAAACGATACCGTGTTTTATTGTAAGAGAAACTTCATTTATCACTATACTCGATTCAGCCTAAGAACAACCCACTATGGTTCGAAATTAGGTTCGTTCTGCGCATATCCCACCCTCCCACCTTCGTCGCATCAAACCGCGCAAGGCTCAGGGCTACGCTCCGCCAATTCAGTAAGTTGTAGACTGTCTAGACGGAGAAAGTGGTGGGGTATGGGGGCGGAGACATGCGCGCCCACAGGTCGTTCTAACATTGGATCTAGAATAGGTTAATATACAACAAACTGCCATATTATTCACGATTTGAAACAAATTTGAAAATTCAAATCCTTCCGTGATTCATTGTTTTTCATTTTAGATTGAAGATAGACGTATGTATAAAAAGATAAAATTATAGATTTAAGAGATATGCATTGATATTTTTAAGAGCTTGGTTGTTTTTAATTCTGCATTTTACATTTTGATTCAATGATTTTGATCTTTTTTTATCAACAAATTTTGTAACTAACAATCGAACTAATACTTCAGTTGATGTTATTTTTTTTTTTTAACATTTAAATGGACCAATTGTTAATTGCCTCTTCCACAATCAGTGAAATTGTTTGTTAATTTTTCTGTAATAATTTATCTATCTCGACTAAATTTTAATAATGAAATGGGTATCATAATTTGAGTGGTAGATACTCTCAGCATTACCCTGGTGAAAAACCACCATTCAGAAATGTTTAAAAGTTTTTCTTTGGATGGTTTTTGCTACATTTGATGACCAGATCTGAATAGCCAGGTATTTCCTCACCTTCCTCTTTCCAATTTCCTTACCCTGCAGCCTCACAACATTCCCCAATTGGAGATTCCGTAGTCCCACTGGCTCCAGGCATTTGTAAGCCGCGTAGGGTTTTAATACAAATTTTTTTATGCTGGTAGACTTTAGTCTACAGAACGACTCTCAATTATTAAAATTTTTGCACACAATATTGGAGATTTATTGATGTATTATAAAGTGTTTATTTTATTTTTACGTGACATGCTACGAAAAACTGCATAATTTGATACAGGTCAACTTGAATTTATTTTTAATTATTACTCGCGGGGTTTTAGGAATGTTTCTAACATTTTAATTTCCAAACTACCAATCAAAAAATTCTTGTTAAAGTACCACCTACATAATCTCAAAACTGCAGCTTTCCTACTTTCTGTCGATTTCTTGGAAAATATTTGCGAAATTCCGTACAATGAATACATTTACATCTCTCGGTAACCTCGGAAAGCCAACTGAATTACGGTGTTCATTATAAAGTTAAATACCTATTTTAAATACTAATTTTTTGTATGGATATTTAGATGTTAGGGATGGTGAGTACCCCACCTACCATCTAAATCTCCATACAAAAAATTGAAATTTTGAAAAAAAAAAAATATATTTCGGCTTCAACAACATCAATAACATCGTATTTTTCAGTCTTAGCACTCTAGCTCACTCAAAAGTCACGAGCCGCCACTGCTAATAAGTATGTGTGGTAAAACCATCTATGACCATGGACCAAATGTCTCATGGAACCGGCAGAAGAAGGATGAAAGTCGACTGAATACTGTAGAGATGATATCCTGTGTGGTAAAATCATGTGTATGACCGTGTTTCAAATATAAAGATCCGGAAAGAATGTGAGACTGATGTAAGCCAATTGAATAAGATTCACCTATTCACTACGGGTCGGGATTATGATGTCCATACTGTCAGTGCCGGATGAATTTTTCAAGATGAACTTTCTTAATAAAAACCTTTTTTTTTTTACATACCATTGACAATTTTATGATGTCAAAAGATTGGTAGTTATCATATCCATCTATTTAAATATGAACATTCTCATAATTATATACACTAAACATACTATATTCAACCACACACATTGAATGAACTAACATGTTACATTCACGTGAGTAGCAGTATTGTCGTGCGCACATTGCATGAAGAACTATAATCAGCCACTGACCTCGCACACGTTGAATTTCCAATGCCTACTTAATAGATTTCTGCATAAAAATGATATCCTTCAAAATAAAATAAAAAATCACTTTGATATTTTTCACATGGATGTCTATACAGTGTTATAAAAATGCACAATGGCAATATTCAGTACACGCACTGACGGCACAGATAGATAACCCCACTTTTACCAGGATCGGCATTGTATCGATTATGAAAGGGATAGTTAGATGGTTTTGAACTTGTGGAGCGGATGAACGAAGACAGGAGTGCCAGGAGAATATATGATGCAAAAGTAAATACATAGTAGAAGAAATCGGGAATACTAAGTTGAGTTATGTCAAGAGTCAGAATAATAGAAGAGTATCTATAAATGTGAACAAAGCAAGGAGTATGTATCAAGATAAAGTTGTGTGGTGGTCTATCCTCTCTGCCTACCACTCTAGTGAAACGGCGTGATGGTTAGTTAATTAAATAAAAACTAAAAACACAGAATTAAATAGAAAAATGTATTTATGATAGGATATCAGATATGTATTTTAAATGTTCTTTAAATCTCAGATTTCGTAGTACTTTTACAAGAATTTGGTTGCTGGTGTGGAGGACCGCTAATGGCATGTTTGTTTTTTTCACATTTGTGATATCGCACGCCAAACATTTCGTAATACATATTGTGTTTGTCCCATCCATCGCTTTGAAATTAATTGCTATATTTTGCATGTTGTGATTTCCAGCAATGCTTGATCGATAGATCCTGTTGCCAACATAACACCACTAACAAAACTAGATACCTAGAACCTAGTGACTATTACGAACAGACCCCATTACTCGGTTAAAGCCACCATTGTAAGTAGACCTCAACAGATAACATACTTATTAGCATTACTTTCAATTCAATATTGTTTAATTTTTAGCTTTTTTTTCAAAGTGTTAAATGTTATTTTCGCATGTTTTTTTTAAATGTGCATTAGATGTTTATTGTTATTTAAATTAGAGGATTTGTCATTGTTTCATACAGGCTGCTCTCTGTTAACAGGTATAGAATTGAAGTGCATCTTTGAAAGGAGAATGGGCAAAAATATATGGGACCTGGGCACACCCCTCAATAGTATTGAGTCAATAGTAATATGTAGTTGATATACCACTGGATAGGTTTTTTAAAGTAAAACATTAGTTACTAAAATACTCTAAATGACAATACCTCCAGTTCCCGACATTTGATGGCAATATGCGATTTGATGCCAACGCGCGCCGCTGATTACTCGCGCAGCTTTGTCAAAATACTGGCAATGTGTTAAACTAGCGTCTCTAGTGGCCCAGCCTCAGTGCTTCCGGACTGTATTGCTATTTATTATAATAAATATATTTTATTCCCTTTCTAAATCATTTAGACAGGTCTGGCTTTGACTGTTAATGCAACCCTAATAACCTCTTAAAAAATATACATATACAAGCAAAAAGAAGTAAAGTCATACATAGGTCACCTAATATTTGTTTTATGAATTTTCGTTTTCTATAACTTATTAAGAATATGTTACACAGAAAATCTATTAAAGTGTACCTAAAAACCCAATTCCACCAATGCAGGCCGCTAGAGGCGTTAGTGTAGCATGTTGCCATCTCAATGTATGAGAAATGTCAGGAGCTGGAGGTATTGTCATTTAGAGTATTTGTTTACTATTACTGCTAAGATCAAATGTCTGTCTGTTCGATGTTATATAACTAACAGACATTTGAGACAAGCTTTAATTGTAACTTATGTTCTGCTTAAAAATATGTATCCTTTTCTGTATGTATATGTACATTATTTCTTTTAAGGGTTGGCCCAAAACTTCCCATTCTCCTTTATCATTATAAAATCAAATTTCCACTCTTTGACAAACTTTATTTTGTATGCGGTGGTGTCATCCAATTTCCATAATAAAAATCTTCCAATAGCAGCAGCTACAAAAGTATATTTTAAATCCCATAGCTAATGGTATATTATATACATCACATACATTATTCTCATTGCTAGCAAGTGAAACTTTATTTATGAAGACAAAAAAAATAAATGGTTTCCGAAAACCAGGTGAGTGACAGTACAACATACGAGGTGTGTTCAAAAGAAAAGGTGAATTTTGATTTTTCGCGGGCTGTGTACATAGGATTATCAATTTATTTTTTTGTTATGTTTTACATATGTTTATCATATGCTAGCATTATCAGCCATTTTGGATCATTGGTTTGTTTTTGACAACTGGAAAGGTTAGTCATGTTTTGTCTTTTCTTCGATTTTTTACTAAAAAAAAATTTTGTAAAAAATCTAAAAACATCGATTTTTTTGATTTTTTGAAGAAATGCTGATAAGGACATAGAAAACAAAGCAAATCTAAAATTTCACTTTAAACGGACTGATGATGCCCCAGAAAACGGCTATCAAGTGCCGACCAAAACTAGGAAATTCCTCCATAGGATTAACAATTATTAACAATTTTTTTCTAAAAAGAATAAATTTTTTTTTTGAAGAAATGCTGATGAGGACATAGAAAATAAAGCGAATCTAAAATTTCACTTCAATCGGACTGATGATGCCTCAGAAAACGAACCTAAATAAAAAATCGAAGAACACCCAAAAATGTGTCTAACCTTTCCAGTTGTCAAAAACAAACCACTGGTCCAAAATGGCTGATAATGCTAACATATGATAAACATATGTGTACCAACATAAAAAAAAAAAAATCGATAATGGAATGTACACAGCCCGCGAAAATTCAAAATTCACCTTTTCTTTTGAACACACCTCGTATTATGACATAAAATTTTGATTGCCGCATGATTTAATTTGGGTCTGAAAGAATTAAATCTGTCAACTATTCATCTGCTCTTATTTTGCAGTCTAACCGGGTTTTTAATTTTACTAGATTATTTTTCTATTGTCTGCACCAGTTAACAGTGAGCTTACTGTATTCCTTATTTATCATTGAATGTATTCAAGAAACTCATTAAAGTTTAATTGTTTGGTTTTAGTTTGTTTTCTTTACTGCTTTTTACCCATTAAAAACAATGTTATACCCATTAAAATAACACTTTAGCATAGATAGACTATTATTCGCAATGTATAGGAATGCTGATAAAGTTTGTGTTACATTTTCAAGCTGTTATTTTTTTATTTTTACATCACAAACTATAAATCAGTAAATCTGTTTGTATGTTTCACTTAAAACTTGCGAATACTGAGATCTAGTGTCGAAGTCAACCTAACTATTTATAGTTAGCAACTTCGTTATCATCATGAGCTATGGAACTTTGAAATATCAATTTAACTGTAAAAAAGTGAGACTGACACCACATTGCTTGATTCATTCAGTACGTTATTTTTAGTTTTTATAGCAAATGAAAAAAACTAAGAAAAAAATTATGATAATGACAATATTTTTATTTTATTTCTATGTTTGCGAATAAATTCTGTGTAATGATTTTAAATGCGCCATTTTTGATATAACGTCAAAACAACATGTTCGTGAACAGGGCTTTGTTGACGTCACGTCAACCAACATTGGTGACAGCCGTCGTACCAGCCGGTAGTGTTACTTACATCATAATGACGTTTTAGTCAGTTCAAAATGTTTTGGAATGTGCGGTTTAAAATCGTTTTTAAATTCAATAATTATGAATGTAAATTATGCAATTTTAGTTCGATTACCAGAATCAGAAATATTAACATTAAATCTTCCATGCATTCTTAACAGTATCCATAGTTTGTAAAAGTACCTTATTGTTCAATAAGATTTTGAAAAAAGTGTTGAATCCTGGACGGAAGCTGGGTAGTAAAACTGCTATAGTTACACTGGCTCCGGGTAGTTCTGATTTGTGTGCGGGGTAATCATAAAAAGATGCTCAAAAATCTCATTACGCTATTCAGTTGTCATTTTAATAATAATAAAGTCACCATTTTTATAAAAATCGTGTAAATTTATATTGAAGGCATTGCTGTACTCGTATATAGTTGAGAACAATATTATAAGTAGAGTACATATTGACATTTTTATTTTCAATAATTTGCATACATTTTCATTGTCATCCAATCATTGGTACGCAGTTCATGGAGGCTGAAAAGCTGTGCCTACCCTGAAGGAATCCGATACTGCTATTTGAAGAAGAAAAGAAGACATGTTTGTATGACAAACTTGTGCAAAATGAGAAAATCCTTTTTTTTATATGCTTACACCAATAAAGACACTCGGGTGGGATGCAGTCGCAACAATGCTTAGTGCAGCGACTGACATACTGTGCCGAATAGCGAATATTTATAAAGGGATTCTCTGAAAAGCCAACATCCCGTCGGAGAGCGGCTCGGTGCTCGGCTCGCTGTATTGACATGGTGAACATTCATTTTGGAACGTGTTCACAAAAAGCGAATGCTCAAGTCAGTCGCCACCATAAGAAAATCAAACCAAAAACATTTTTTGATCATAATGTTTTTTTTTCCATAAATTTGTGAAATTTTTTTACATCACAACGGTTCTTCATCGATAAATTGTTTCTATCTATATTACAAATTTACACTAATTTTGGCGATTTTCAAATGATCAATGCACAATAAATTCACACGCAAACTTGAAAAACTACACACAGCCTACCATTGATCATAGATCAATGCACGCCACTGCGTCCAATTCATCATTAGAAAAAAACTGCCGTTTAAAACACATTTACTTAAAAATGATTTAATTTTTAATTTTCTAAAGTCATATCGCAAATAATCTGGTCTGAAGCAGCACAAACTCTTAAATGGCGAGAAATTTGAGGCCAACACACCTATTTTAAGTTTGCAATGTTTTTTCCATCATAACCTTTAGCTTTTGAAGATCCATTCAACTGTCAAAAAATTAGACACATTTCCATATTATTTGTCCTTTTTTATTAATATTGTTCTACAAGAAAAAAAATAACAAAGGCAAAGCCGGGTAGTAACAGCAAGAGTAAATAGTAAAATTTTGTTACATTAAATCAACGATATTTTATTTTCACATTGAATAAATCATTGTTAGAAATTCATCTCAGTGTAAGTCTTATTTGGCATCCTTCCAAATAAGAAAAATACACTTATACAAAATGATGACACCTTTTAACTGCACATTATATAATCAATTACTAAAGGGGCCATTCATTGTTTTGTTGCCATAACAGTTGGGAAATGACAGCGCCATTGGCATATGCATTGATTTTATATATGTATTAGAAATTCACGGTGATTCTATTATTCTTTCGACTCTTCCAGTACACTATTTAAAATCACGTTTTACAATATCGTTTGCTGTGATTCTTTAAAAACTGCACTCTGTTAAAAGTATAATGAATTTATTATAGTATTTACTGAACGATTATATTAAGCAAAACTGTTCTTCTACCAACCAAAAGTAGTACCTCCACCACTGAACAGATAATGCCTAGAAGTATGATCTATACTTATTTGAAAGAAACGGTTGTAACTAATTAATAATAAACCTTTCATCTCCGAGGCCTCAGACATGTCAATGCAATTGATTATTTCGTCAAGATGGAATTTAAATATTTGAACATATTTGATCACTTTCACTAGAAGTAGAGAAAAATTCCGCTTTCTTTGGGCACATAAACTCGCCCATTACACACTTTTATCAGTGTATCTCTTCACAATGATTATTTTTTATAAATTCATCACAGAACAGCGCGTTTTGTCCACAAATTCTCGAATTTTTTAAGTCCTTCACCTGCGACTCTTTAGCCCCAACTGAGCCAACTGTTATATGCATGCCTTATCGTGTAGATGCTGTTTGTTTATTCTGTTATCATGGGCAATTGTGTCAATATCGGAAAGCATTCATTGCCAGAGCGCGCTGCTTTAAATTCAGTGGGTGCCTACCTCTTTCTGTTTTATAAATAACTAACTACCTTTATGTATTTTTTTTAAAGTTTATGAATGCAACTAGTTTTTATTTTGACGCACCTATATATGTATTAGCAATTTGCAAATTATATAATAATTTAATGCTTTTTTGTGATTTTATTTGTATTTTTGCGTGTTTGTGGTTCCTTTTTAACCCATAGAAAGCAGTCAATATTATTTCTAAAGTATTTTAAAGCTAGAAGCAAAGATTTAATTTAAATTAAATACTTGCTTCTGTAATATGAATTATTTTACGGT
The DNA here is from genome assembly GCA_022606495.2 of Halesus radiatus. Classification (NCBI taxonomy): domain Eukaryota; kingdom Metazoa; phylum Arthropoda; class Insecta; order Trichoptera; family Limnephilidae; genus Halesus; species Halesus radiatus. The sequence continues at coordinate 157,878 of JAHDVE020002861.1, forward strand.
TTTTTTTTTGTTTTTGTGTTTACTTGAAGAATATTGAAATCTGTCAAAACAACTCATTCAACCTACACCTTCATAATATATTATTAACACATTGTTAGCAGGTGTTTTTCTGACAATCCATGCCGAAAAGCAGATGATTTTTTCAAATTTGGGTGCGAATTTACGTTTTACGTAAAATTGCTATTTCTTCCAAACTATTACTTATATTTATTTATTTTTTTAATAAAACTAATAATTTTTTTATTAGAATTCAGACAATTTTGCGAAATATGCAATAATAATGTACAAAAAACGTGTTTACTTGTCTCCCGCAAACAATGTGTTAACAATTATTTATTGTAAATCATTGCAGATAATAACAACTCTTAACATGAAACATGAAACCGAAAAGACACAAAGATATTGGTAGCAACTGTGACTCGAACTCAGGACCTCATTTTCTATTCGGAACCTTGCGCTCTAATCTATCTTCATTTAATTCCTCCGAGATACTATCTAAAGATTACAAATAAATTCGGTAAAATCTTGTCATGCTAAAAAGGTAGCAGCCAAAAATATATGGGAATTAATTGAAGATGATATTATCAGTTTTTAGAAATCGAAGTATGATACTGTTATGAATGAAGGGACAGATTAGGGTAGCTGTAGCTCAGTGGATTAGAGCGCAAGGTCCAGCATAGACCATGAGGTCCTGGGTTCGAGTCCCAGTTGCTACTGATATCTTTTTCTTTTTTGTATCTTTTCAGTTTCATGATTCATTTTCAGAGTTGCTAATATTATCTTCAATGATTAAAAATATATTGCAATGAGGTAACTTCAATAAGTTTTTCCAAAACTGAAAATTATTTATTGCTAAGTATACAGATGGACTTGTTCTCTGTTACCTGCTTATATTTTTCTATGCCATTTCTAATTGATTACAATCTATATTTTACATACTTATACTTACATCCTACAATGTATTTAAAAAAATGATACAGACAATTATGATTAATAATGTCTTAAAGGAATCAAATGTTTAAGTTGTGCAAATTTTCATTTATTAAACTGTTTTTTTCTTTCTTATTTTCCAGTTTGGCTGTGTGTCGGATCTCTGGCGCCCCCGGCCGCCGGCGTCCCCGAGGCTACGGGAGAACAATGACATGATGCGCCATGCCAATGGGGAGAACGGGGCCCCCGCCGCGGCCGTATGATCCTCGGAAGGAGACGTCTACTAGACTGTCAAAATCCAGAACATCTAATCAACATATGGATATGTTCTGGAATATCTAGTTTGAAAGCGTGTTCTGGAACATCTAATCAACGTCTATCCATGTTCCAGAACATTAATTCGAAATCATATTCTGGAATATCTAATTCATAAACATGTTCTGGAATATCTAATTCATAGGCATGTTCTGGAGCATCTTGTTAGTTGGCATGTTTTGGAATATTTAAACAGAGGACAACTTCTAAAATGTGTGTTGAAAACAATTTGGTGACGTTAAGTGTTTCAGTGCCTGGATTTTCAAATAAATATCCACGAGTCTAGATCAAATTTCTTTTGCAGAATTTACAATTTTTCTATGAAGAAAGCAAAGCAGCTAAGTTTAGTGAAATTCCAAATAACTACATAATTTAGAAAAGAGATTTTTCAATCGAGAACAGCAGATGCTTTTGGCGATAATTAATAAAATAATATTTACAAAAAACAACTAAAATTAGCGTTTAAAACAGGTAGTTCAGTTGGTATTGGCTTCAATCATTGCTTTTAATTGCATTGACACCTAAAATATGATATGGCGAGCTTGAGGTACAACTAATAAAAGTACAAGTTTAATTTAAATATAAAAACCTTTGTTGGCATCCGATTTTTAAAATCAGTAATAACGCATACAATAAATGGACAGCTAACAAAACGAGTGGTAGCTTTACTGGACAACTATCGGAAAGCTAATTATTTAAGTTTAAGAAAAATAGCAATGGCATAAATATGCATGCATAATATTTTAATAACTATTCAAAATAGAGTGGGTTTACCAATTTGGATTAAAGACAGTTTTTTTTAACAGAAAGTGAATGCCAAAAGTGTATAACTTTAAATGTATGCATTAGTGTCATAAAATGTGTCTATTATATAGTGCCACAGAATGTGTGTATTATATAGTTCCACAAAAAGTGTGTATTATGTAGTTCAACAAAACGTGTGCATTATACGGTGCCACATGTTATGTGTATTATATAGTGCCACAAAATGTGTGTATTTATGTAGTTTAACAAAACGTGTGCATTATACGGTGCCACATTTTATGTGTATTATATAGTGCCACAAAATGTGTGTATTTATGTAGTTTAACAAAACGTGTGCATTATACGGTGCCACATTTTATGTGTATTATATAGTGCCACAAAATGTGTGTATTTATGTAGTTTAACAAAACGTGTGCATTATACGGTGCCACATTTTATGTGTATTATATAGTGCCACAAAATGTGTGTATTATGTAGTTGAACAAAACGTGTGTATTATACGGTACCACATTTTATGTGTATTATATAGTGCCATACAACGTGTACATAATAAATAGTGCAATAAATCCATTTTAGTTTTTAAGTTATATTATTATTAATATTGACATTCCTTTATTGACGGTTGCTAATATATCATCCATTTCAGCAATCATTTAATTCCGTCTAAAATATTTTCATTTAACTTAAGATTTTCATTTCAATATTCTAAATATATATTTGTATGACAATATTTTTCATCACGGTGTAAATAATCATTTTTATTTCATGCCCATTTTCTTTAAGCATTTATTTGTAACGAGATTACTAACTTTTATTTTTACTGAACTCGAAAAATTGTTGTATCCATAGTACCTACATAATATTTAAAATTTAATTTAAACAAGAAAACTTTTAATTTTTGTTTGTTCATACAATATTTTCCTGTTTTTTGGAAACGGCAATATAAAAATGATATTATGTAAGGAGGTAATTTGTTTGTTTTTTTTTTAAATACGGTGACGTCAGCACCAAAATATGCAATCAACATTTTTTTAATAGTTCAGTAAGTTTTAAATAATGTATGTATTTAATTCAAGCAATATTTAAAAATAAGTACTCTATGTATGTAAATCTGTAATCCAAAAGTAATGTATGTTCGCTTGACGATAATGTTTAGTGACATAAAAATTTATACATTTGGATTGGGATACGGGCGGCTTAAATACACAGTCTTAGCTCTGATGTCTTTTGAATAGCATAACCTGATAATTTAATGTTTCAATGACCCAATCATGTCTGATTACGTCTAAAAGGGATCGAAATGACAATCTAGTCTCCTTTCATGGAAGCAGTCTTTCCAACAAGCCCTCCATTGATATGTTTGGTGTAACCCTAAGTGACCAGCTCAGGTTTGAGGGCTCCTTCGAAGCCAGAGTAAAGTTAGACTCTCAGAAGCTGGGCGTACCGTACAGAGCCTGCAGATACTTTAATAGTACACAACTGTACAAATCACAAGTGCGCCCCACTGTAGAATTTGGCAGACACCTTTGGTCAGGAGCCCCAAAATATCTGAAAAAACCCTGGACTCTGTGCAGAAATGGGCCGTCCGTTTGATAGATTCGCCTATCTTAACAAACGGATTGCAATCTTTGGAGCACAGACGTCAGGTGGAAATGCTGTCCTTGTTCTACCGGTATTTTTTGGAAGATGCTCTGAGGAACTAGCGTCATTGATTCCTTCGGCACCGGTGCACAGTCGGGAAACACGCCAAATGTGCGTTCAACATTTGCACACGGTTGACATTTGTCACATGAGTACGTGTCGCTTTTACGACTCGTTCTTGTGCTCGGCTGTGGAATGATCTGCCGGCCGCTGTGTTTCCTTCCTCCTACAACATGGGTCTCTTCAAGACCCAAATTCACTCCTTCCTATCATTTAAAAGGTCCCCAACACATCATCCTCAAATATGATATATGCCTTGAGGGAAATTATTTCCATGAGGGCCTCCTGTGTGGAGTTACTGAGAGTTCTGTAGTACTGTACTGTATAGTTCTTGGAACCACATGCTTATTTTAAACAACCTACATTATTTATTGATTTAAAAAATAACTCTTTTATATGCTCCAAAATTTTAGCTAAAAAAGGTCTGTCATACATTAACCCAATCGCTGCCAAGCCCATGTTAACTAAGGCTACAAATCCATGCCTCAACTGCCAAGCGCATGTTTATTAAAACAGTTTTCAAAGGATTCAAACAGCTTGGCGTAGAAAGGTACAATCATCGCTGAGTGGTCGGCAGCTTATGGTTAAGGTCAGGGTGTTTCACTTCCCATAACATTTAATTGATAATCTGCACCGTTTTTAATTTTTGAACAGTCTTCGTGAAATGACAATTCTCTGCCTATTTCAGCTTTTGATGTACGGGTACACAAAGAAATCATGTATACATTTGCTATCTATTGCCAGTTTATAATTTTTTTCTGCATAACTAATTCATTATTTTACTTTTATATAATGGTACGTACATCCATCCTACCAGGAATTAAAAATGGAGTAGACAATTACTTATTTGAATAAAAACTTTTTTAAAGATAACGTATCTAATGACATATATAATATGTAAAGACTTGTATTTATTTTGTACCTCAATGATTACATAATATCTTACTTTTATATATTTTATACTGCAATAAACTGTATATTAGAGTTTATTTATTATATACAAATTCGTAATATACGTATGTACTTGCATATTATAACAAAATGTTTGTAAAACTTCTATGTATTTATTTTATACCCCTATAAATGTTACTCATGGTTTTTTTCTTTTTTATAATACTGTTCTAATTTTTTTGTTATATTTCTAGTTATCATTTACTGCTACACTCGGTGCTTCTCAAACTTTTCTCTCAATACACACATTTTTTCTCTCTACCCAAACTTTCACTCTCAATTTCCAAAATATCTTATCAGAAGGTTCTTTTTACCCAATGCGGGAAAAATTTTAAACATATCGTCAATATTTATAAGGAAAGGGACAAAAGATTATTACAAAAACGATTTTTGTCAAAAATCACCTAAAGAACACTAATGCTGTCTCTATTTAAAAATAAAAAAAAGTAATAGCTAAATAATCTCTTGGACTTTGCGAGGAGAGACCAAATATCAGTTATCAGTTTATCAAATATTATATCAGTTTATCAAATATTATAAACCACACTTCCAATTACATGACTAAATTTCCTCTTTTTTCGTGATGCGATATTCACACATTATGAAAAGCTTGCCGTTCGTTGTCTGGAAATTAAAGCTTACCCAATTTTGGGTACGCATTTGATTTGAGAAGGTTGTGAGGTTTGAGTAGCACAGTGCTGCAGTTTATATTGATTTGTCCATGGTTTCACACGATCTGAGGTTTTTGAATTCTGTAAACTAAATATGTGAAGGTTTTGTTGTTGTTATTTTATAATAACTAGCAATATGAAGTGTATTAAATATTTATTATGCACAATCGAACTTGCTTATAACGATCACGGCAATACTGAGATCACTGCAATAGTGAGCAATTACCCAATGATATTCTGGTTCTAGCTTATTTTCATACAATCATTAGCTGTTATAACGAGGACATTTCACTGATATACCGTACAAATTATTTTGTGAATATAATTTCCAAATACATAGATCGTTGATTCTGAAAAAATAAAACAATTTCCAAAGTAAATAACAGACAAAGGTAGTGGCATAGCACAGGGGCGAGCTGGGCGGCGGCTGGCCAGAATTTGTTTACGGCTCTGCAAAAAAGAATTTCAATGGATATATTACAAATATACCTTAAAAACTGGAGTTTTTATGTACTTAAAAAAAACATATTTTTATGTTTGAAGATAATCTCTAATCGGACAATAGGACAAGTGAAATTTTACAACCGAAACCAGTAACAATAGAGCAAGCTAGTGATTAATGATAAGTAAGGGTTTGCAACCAAAACAATACGCTGTACAATGGGTAATATGATGGACAATTAGTGACTATATTGATAGTGGAGTAGGTAGGTAGGTACATACCATTAAAAAAACACTGTTTCTGATATGACGAGTAACGGCTAGTTGGTCCACTCGTGCTCGTTATAACCATGTTTGTTTGACTGTCTATGTATTTATGAATCATCAAGAGCGCTTCTAATTAAATATCTGATATAAACTGCATATATATATATATATATATATATATACATAAGTATCTTGTGTATACTCATACATAATATTATATATAAAGGTTTGCAAGGTATATTCAGCAATTTAGAAATTAGCAAATGCACAATTTTTACATGATATTTTTTCTGTATTATAGTATGGATATTTGCGGTGCCACATAGTTAGTTCGCTATTCCGTGATTGGGAGATCTCACAATCTTTGTTCACTTATTTTATCAAAAGAAACAACTTGATATTGCTCTTCTTTGCGCAAGTGCAGATTTTATGCAAAATTAATATTTATTATCCATCCATCTTGGAGTTTCTGAAAGTTTCTACTGGAATTTTACAAATTTGCAAAGAGCGAACAAGTCTTGCACTAGCCGTTGAAGGAAATGCGCGGTTTATGGGTGCTCATGTTTCTTTGATGTAAATTCATAATATAGTCTTGTAATTATTTACATCTCTTAACATCTTTTTATAAATACCTATTACCTGTAGTAAGAGTGCCTTCGCGTGTTAAATTTAATATTATTCTCTGTATCTTCTTATATTTAATATTTAAAAAAATATTATCAGATAATTTTTCCAAATCCCAGCATATGAATAGATAAAACATAAATTTTATTTTATTTTTAATGTTCAAAACATTATCTTTCTTTACTATTAAGCAGGGAGTCTGTTTGTAGGTCTCGCTAAAAGCTCACCCGATGGTGAGCTCTGGTGTGAGGAAATTTGTATTTTTTTTCTACTTGAATTTACTATGTCAACTCAACTATTTAGAGCCCATAACTTAATTTCTATCTCGAGCTAATAAGTCATTTTAAATTATAACAGTCAGCATCAAAACTATATGAATAATATATCTATTGTTTATATCCATATGCAGCTCACTGTACGTAATGCAGAATGCCAACATTATCATTAAAAAAAGTTTTTTATACTCAATGACTAAACTACATAATGTATTTTGTGTAAATTAAATAATAAATTTATGTGCACATTTAAACAGGGCTTAGCACTGGTATATATGTACGTATGAGTAGATCAGTATTATGGATTAGCAATAATAAAAAGATTTAATATTATTAAATAATATAGATACATGATTTTGGTATTTTATTTTCTGTATATAAGATGATTGAGCACTACAAGTTTGTGGATATTTTGAAGTTTTAAAAAACTGTTAAGAAATCTCATTAGTGATAGTAATAAAACTTTTAATGAAATTATTTTGTTATTTTTAGTTCCTTTCCTGCAACATTTTAATGTATTGTGACGAATTTGAGATAGATTCCTTCTTACTAGAGGGAAGCAATTGGAGGCCGGTGGGAGTTTCCTGTATGCAGTCAAGACTCAAAGGGTTTTTTTTTGTGAATAGGTAATGTACAAGTAAGTGTCCATGGCAGTGGCGACTCAAGCTTTTTTTTATGGTGGAAACCAATATTTTTATTGTGTACTTTATAAAAAGTCTCACTGCCCAGAGATTTATATTTCTTAAAAAGGAATGTTCTTGAATAAGCCACGCACCTAATCAGATATCCAAATGAATGAATATGGACGGTCCCAACGTAAGGTGTCGAGTCTGCATTTTGCGAGGTTTACAGAAGAGTGAAATCAAAGTTACATTCAGCTGGATGCATGGTGTAGTTGGATAAAAACTCATTGCAAAAAAGGAGAATTTAGAGGAAAACTCAACTTGTTTTGTCATATACATAAAATACATATTATATACTATAATTGGATAGTTTAAGACAGGTTCGCAACCTTATTTGTCTCATAGCCCACTTTTGGACTACATTTTTCATGAGCGCCGTACACACTTACATTGTGACTGAGAGATAATAACTTTAATTTCCATGGTCGATTATACAATATATGGTGTAGACCCCCGCACGATCTTTTCATCACCCCTGTTCTTCATTATGATAGCTTTTTGATGTTGATAAATATTTATATGTGTATTATCTAGTACGCTATTATTCACTTGACAACAGGTCTTGAGAAACCTGCTTAGGTGTTATAACACCGTAAAGAAAATTATTAATCCTTCAATAAATCAATAGAATTGGGCAGTTCATTTTTTGTTGCACGATTTTTTCAAAGATTTACCTATGACAAATTTGAATTCATAAGGAAAATTTATTAAAAATATTTTTGTTGCTCTCGCAAACTAATTCAGCCATTCACCACCCCCCATTTGCCCTTGAGGCCACCACTGCCCCCTCGGATCGCTCTAATGCTCTTCGGGGGGTGTTATCGCCCCCATTGGAAATCTCTGGTTTAAAACAATTAAATGAAAACAGAAATTTTGTCGAAAGTTGGGACCGTCGATATCTCTATAACTGTATATCAAATATCAATCTCTATTATTGTAGATGAATAGATAGTATGTCAATCTCTATACTATAGTATAGAAGATTAACAATAATGCTAGATAATACCGTAAATTATTAAACCATTATTGTTTCTCTTCTTTAATAGTATAGAAGATTAACAATAATGCTAGATAATACCGTAAAGTGGGTGTACCATTTTAGCACCATTTTTACTGTCCAAAAATACATTTTACGTGCTATTAACGTGATGCCCGCAATAAATGATCCAAAACGTCATAAAGGGATTCACACGATTATCCCCTGAGCTATAAAATTTGGACACTTGCGCAATTTAATCCAGTTCCTACTGATTGCACTTAAAAAATATGATTTTCAAGGGTTAGTCAGGTGACCCCGGACTGCGCAGATCATAGGGTGCACTGCCGAGTTTGTTCGATATACTATATAGTCAGTAAACTACGAGGAAGTGCGCGGAGCCGGCATTCGTAAGAACTGAAGACTGCCAAATCTAGTGCCAATAGTGATCTCTTCTTGCACTGTGTTTTCTGCATCTGTCTTGTTTTCTCAAACTTGTGAATTTTTCATTCAAACAAAAGATAGGTAGGTACATACATATACTTGTAAACGTATTGAACGATGATTGGGACAAGTTTTAGTTTTGTGCACTCAGCGCTTATTGAATTTTATGGTATTTTAAAAAAGGAATATTCTATACAGGCACTGGGCGCTTTAATAGACGCCTGAGTAGTAATTACTGTAATTAATAATATTTGGATGATTTGTATAGTGCCTGTGTCAGCTGGTATTAACAGTGCCTTGGCAAGTCAGTGCCCGGAGCGGACTGTTCCAATTGCCCCAGCACAGGGCCGGCCCTGTATCGAGCTTAACCTTTTCAGTGCTACACACATACATTTATGTGTAAATAAACTGTGCCCCCAGTGCTACGCGCATACATGTACGTTTTCATTTTCTTAGAAAATGTATGACTGTCACAAAAGGTGCAGCGCACACCCATAATTTTATATATATTTTTATAGCGGTGAAAAGGTTAAAAATTTTGCGAAATAAATATTTATTTCGCACAATAGGATTCACCATTTCCGCAAATGTTGCTCTTATCTTTAAAGAATTCATTCATTTTGATAAAGACAAAGCTTCAGTAAATTTTTCATTTTCTTTTAGTTTTCAGGAATATCTGGCGGGGTTTGTCCTCAGCGATACTCTGTGAAAAACCACCACTGGTCTATGGCATCCCCAGCTCATGTATTTTGTGAGGATGAAGGGAATGGGAAAAGGAAGGAGAAGAGGGATCAGGAAGGCTGGGACTTACCTGGCTATTCAAATCTGGTCCACAAAACACAGCTAAAATCATTTTTTTTTTTTTTACAGTAACTCCACACAGGAGACCAAGGAGGAAATAATTTCCCTCATCTTTGGGGATGCTGTGTGGAGGATCTTTTAGAGGATAGGAAGGAGTGAACTTGGGTCTTGAAGAGACCCATGTTATAGGATGGAGGAAACACAGAGGCCGGCAGATCATTCCACAGCCGAGCTGTTGAACACAAGAACGAGTCGTAGAAGCGACCCATTCTCATGTGACAAATGTCAACCGTGTGCAAATGTTGGGCGCGCGTTTGGCGTGTTTCCCGACTATGCACCGGTGCCGAAGGGATCAATGACGCTAGTTCCTCGGAGCATCTTCCATTAAAATACCGGTAGAACAAGGACAGCATTCCCACCCGACGTCTGTGCTCCAAAGATTGCAACCCATTTGTTAAGATAAGCGAATCTATCAAACGGACCGCCCGTTTCTGCACAGAGTCAAGGTTTTTTTTCAGATATTTTGGGACTCCCGACCAGAGGTGGCTGCCAAATTCTACAATGGGGCGAACTTGCGATTTGTACAGGGTCAGCAGTTGTGTACTATTAAAAGTATCTGCGGGCTCTGTACAATACGCCCAGCTTCTGAGAGGCTAACTTTACTCGGGTTTCGATGGAGACCCCATACCTGAGCTGATCACTTAAGGTTACACCAAGCATATCAATGGAGGGCTTGTTGGGAAGATTGCTTCCATTAAAGGAGACTAGATTGTCATTTCGGTCCCTTTTAGACGTAATCAGACATGATTGGGTCTTTGAAACATTAAATTCGACGAGGTTATTCTTACCCCAAGAGGAGACCCTCTCGAGGTAACCGTCCATTCTCTGTTTCAAAGCCCTCTGACCCGTTGGAGTTTGTGTGCCCTTTGGGGCTTGTCAAACAAAAAGCAATCATGGACTGTACTGTCATCCGCGTAACAATGGATTGGTGCACATGTCAAGAGGTCATTGATGTGCAACAAAAACAATGTCGGAGACAGAACCGATCCTTGTGGGACGCCAGCATTTATTGAATGCGAGGAAGAGATGAAACCATCAGCAACCGTCTGAATCGATCTCTCCCTCAAAAATTCGGCAATCCACGTACACAAGGAAACGGGAAGTCCGTAAGAAGGCAGTTTGTTGACAAGTCCTCGATGCCAAACCCGGTCAAAGGCCTTAGAAATGTCCAGTGAGACCGTTTGAATCTCACCATAACGTTCCAGGCACCGTCCCCAAACATGCGTCACATACGCGAGAAGATCACCGCACGAGCGGTTCCGCCGGAATCCGTACTGGCTGTCGTTAATGATTTTGTTCTTCTCGAGGTATGTAAGCAGTTTGTCGTTAATCACACGTTCCATCACCTTGGATAGTACTGATGTGATCGCTATGGGGCGGTAGTTGGCCGGGTTGGAGCGGTCACCTTTCTTAGGTATAGGATGAATGACCGCTTTTTCCAACCAGAGGGCACAGAGCCACATTTCAGGGACATTTTAAAGAGCTTTGTTAAAACTGGAGCGATTTCTGCAGCACACCTCTGCAATACCAGGGCAGGTATTCCGTCAGGCCCACTAGCTTTATTAACATCGAGCCCCGTAAGACAGGGAGTACATCCCGATGCCGTATCCTCAGCTTTTTCATATAGAAGCCGCAGTGAGGAACCGACGGCGAGATGGCACCCCGGTCGTCGAGGGCCAAGTTTTCTGCAAACATTTTCCCTAAAAGGTTGGCCTTTTCGGTAGCAGTGTTTGCTAGTGAACCGTCAGGTCTGGTAAGAGGAGGCAGACTGGATTTGCAGAAATTGCGACCTATGGAGCCCGCTAGCGACCAGAACGCCCTGCTGCCATGCGGGCAGGCAACTAGCTTTTTACTGATCTGTAGGTCGTGCTCAAATTTTGACCTATTGATGATTCTCTTACTGTCCTTTGCTAATTTGTTATATGCTGATCTGTTTTCTGACGTTCGAGATGTGTTGTAGGCTCGGTAAGCCGCGTTTTTTCGTCGAACTGCTTCGGAGCATTGTCGACTGAACCACGGCTTTGAACCTACGCCAGTTCCTTTAATGGTTGATTGAATGAAGCCATCCATCGCAGATGTGATGACTTCACCAATTTCCTGGGCACATCTGGACGGATTCGAAGTCTGAAACCAGACAGCTGACCATGGGAAAGCATTAAAATGCGCCCGCAGACCGAACCAATCTGCTGACCTATAGTGCCACATTTTTCTCTTCAGCCTCTCAATTGGGGTCTGAAGTTAATAGGGATTGATGTCGTCACCAGGCAATGGTCGGACGATCCTAAAGGCGCTGCGACATCAATCCCATAACCACGTGGCTCGGTAGTTAAAAATAGGTCTAACAGATTGGAGCGGTGAGTCTGAACATCAGGAACCCTCGTAGGCTCCTGAACCAGTTGCTCCAACCCATGGCAAAGGGCAAAGAATTCCGCCTGTCGGCCAGCCGAGTTTGTTGAACATGAGAACTTCAACCACGGTTCATTATGAACATTGAAGTCCCCAGAACAACAAACTCGGCCGAAGGGTAGCGGGGTAAGAGGTCATCAATAGTTTCGCTCAAATGTTTAAATAGCTCGGATGAGTCTGATTCGCTGAGGTTTGGTGAGCGGTATAAAGACGCATAAAATCTTACCGTACTGGCAAGACTGACGCGCACCCACATTACGTCAAATCTGGAATTTTCCAGACTCAACAGTTGCACACAGTTGACGTCAGCTCGGCTATACAAACAAACACCTCCTTTTGGTCTGAATTTGCCTACGAGGGTGAAGCCCGGGCAGTCCAGATAGGAGGCGTCTGGAGGCTCAGCTATCTGCGTTTCGGAGAGGAATAAAAGGTTTGGGCGTTGGGATTGAAGGTGATGATGGACAGAATTTAAATTTTGGTGCAGGCCTCGAATGTTGGTAAAATTTACCAACATTTTTGGCCTGCACCGGGGACGCCTACTACTCGCCGTTGTAATGATGTTATTATTGTTTTGTGATTCCATGTTTTTTTTAATTATTTTTGGGGGTTTTATAGGAAAGGGAAAGCAAGGGAAGGATTAGGTATAAAGGGTGGGTAGGAAGCTGGGGGTCGGGGTATCCAGGACTGACGGACGTATGAATCCATCCCACCCACTGCGGTGCAAGGCTATGGTTGGGAGAATCTGGCTGGGAAGGGCTCCCAATGCGCCCCAAACGCTACTGCTGGGTCCCCTCCGGTCACGAATCGGCACAACAGCAGCGGCGGGGTTTTTACACTCGCTGGTGGGGCAGCCCACCCTCAGTCGTGAGCCTGAGGGTCGGGCCCCTGTACTATCGAGCGGCCTGGACAACGGTAGCCAGTTGTAAAGGGTCTCCCTCAACCATTCTCTCCCGATCTGACCCACCACGCAGTAGGTAGGCCAACGCATACGCGGCCAAGACCTGGACAAACCTTACCCCATGAACCCGGGCACCCCTGCTAAGTCACCAAACGTAGCAAACCACTTGGGATGACCTATGGCAGAGGTGTTGGTCATCCAAAAAAATGGTTCCCGGGGCGGCGGTACCCATACCCGCCTCCCAAATTGTGAGCAAAAAGCATTTAAAGCAAAGTTTTGATTCTCACTGATAGTCTTTCATCAGGGCGATACTGAGAGTATCTACCACCCGGGTATACGCTGTAAATATAATAACGGTGTCCGGAAACTTATTGTAACAAGCAGGAAACTGGTGAATCTATATCACGTTTCGAATCGATTGTGTGGTATAAATTTTTGTTGCTTGAGCCTTCGTTATTGAGTAGTAAAATTCTTATAGATTATTGGTTTTTGACATTTTTAACGTTTTTTGACGTTTTTTCACGTTTTTTTGACGTCTTTCGACGTTTTCGATGATTTTGACGTATTTTGACAATTAGGGCGATTTAGGGCTTAATTTGGTATCATTGGACAATTTTGACGTTTCTGACGTTTTTTGACGTTTTGGACGTTTTTTGACGTTTTTTGACGTTTTTTGACGTTTTTTTGACGTTTTTTGGCGTTTTTTGATGTTTTTTGACGATTTTTGACGTTTTAACGTTTTTTGACGTTTTTTGACGTTTTTTGACGTTTTTGACGTTTTTTGACGTTTTTTGACGTTTTTTGACGTTTTCGACGTTTT
>JAHDVE020002862.1:0-80197 GCA_022606495.2 Halesus radiatus
AAATTATTGAACAAATGATCAAGGCTTTGTTCTAAAGAATGACGCGATATAGAAAAAGATTTCAAAATATATTTATCAGCCAGAAATTGTCTTCTCAAAAATAAGGGGGGATCAACACATTCTACCTGGAGAGAATTAATTGGAGAAGATTTCATCGCTCCAATAATCATTCTGAGCGCTTTGGATTGAATTCTTTCAAGTTTTTTATCCAAATATTTAGGGAGAGGATCGAAAAAAAATGTACCATAATCCAAATGGCTTCGCACTAGGGAACTATACATTAATTTAAGAGTAGTAGGATGAGATCCCCACCACACTCTGGAAACAGCACGCATCATATTAAGCCCTTTTTCACACTTAGCCGAAATATTCTGAATATGTGGGAGCCAGGAAAGTTTGTGATCTAAAAGTATCCCAAGAAATTTAATTTGCTTAACGATTTGGAGAGGGATATTATCAAAACAGACCGAAAAAGGGGGTATTTTTCTTTTGCGCGTAAAAGCCACTACCTTTGTTTTAGAGGTAGCTAAATTCATTCCATTTGTCAACAACCACTCTTTAATATTATGTAAAGCCAAATTTAATTCCTTAACAGCGTGGGTTAGATTTTTGTGAGTTAAATATATGAGGAAATCATCAGCAAAATAAAGTCGTTTGATAGAAGAAGGGATTACAATGTCTAAATCACTTATATAAATATTAAATAATAATGGACTGATTACGGACCCCTGAGGTAACCCTTTCCATATTTTGCGATTTATTGTTTTTGAGGAAAAATGAATAATAATGGATCTGTCAGTTAGCAAATTAATAATAAATTGAACTAATTTTAAGGGAATTTTAATTTTTATTAATTTTTCTTTCAATACATTAATGAATACATCGTCGTAAGCTGACGAAAGATCAAGGAATGTGGCCAGAGTGTAAGAATTAAGGGACTGAGAAATACGGATGTCTGTTGTCAACACACTTAAATTGTCCATGGTTGATTTTTTTTTCCGGAACCCATATTGATTTGGAGAGATAATTCCTTGATTCTCGACAAACCATTCCAATCTGTTCTTTATCAAATGTTCTGCTACTTTCGTTAAACATGACGAAAGAGCAATAGGACGATAAGATGAGATTTCGGATGGATTTTTCCCTGGTTTTAAAATCGGAAGGATTTTTTGAACTTTCCAGACTTCCGGAATAAATCCTGTTTCGAACATGTAATTAACTAGGGATAAGAAATATTCAATCGACATGTCTGAGAATGCTTTAATGCAGCTATATATTATTCCATCGGGGCCAGGAGAAGAGTCTGTAAGGGAAGTGATTACTTGTTTTAATTCACTTATAGAGAAAGGAGAGTCGAGCCAGCTAGAGTGGGATGGATAAGAAATAAAAGAAGGCATTTCGTCACATCTGGCAACTGATGGAGGAGCTATCTTATCAGCGAAATCTTCAATAATTTCTTCTGGAATGTGTTTGGAACGCTGCGGAGCATATGAAGAACCGAATTTTTTAAAATTAGACCATACAGATGACTGGGAAGATTCAGGAGACAAGTTTTCACAGAACTTTCGCCATCCAGACCGCTTTTTATTTTTCAAAATACGTTTGGCTTCTGCCTGTGAGCGTTTAACAGAAAGGAAATTTTCGAGGGACATACATTTACGGAAAATGGAAATTGCTTCTTTTCTGGAGTTAACGACAGCAGTGCATTCTTCATCCCACCATGGAGTCGAATGTTTTATTTTAATGTTAACATTGCGTTTTTGTAGTGTTTTTTCTGCAGATTTTATTACTATGTTAGGAAACAATTCACACTGTAAACTGATGTTAGCAAGGGAGGACTTAGCTGATTGAACAATGGAGTCTAATTCTAAAGAAAAATTTCTCCAATTCGCGTCTTTCGTTTTAAATTTAAAGTTATTGTTTACCGAAAAGGAATGAGAGGTCGTTAGATGGTGAAAGGTAATTATTATAGGGAAATGGTCACTGGAAAGGGGATCTTTAAGAATGTTCCAAGAACATTTGGGTATCACCGAAGATGAGCAAAGAGATAAATCCACCGCACTTTTCCTATGTTGCGGGGCAGTGAAACGAGTTGGGGACCCGTCGTTTAAAATACATAGATTATAGGTATCCATGAAATCTAATAGATTACGGCCAGAACGGTTTGTTAATTCACTACCCC
This sequence comes from Halesus radiatus, assembly GCA_022606495.2. Taxonomy (NCBI): domain Eukaryota; kingdom Metazoa; phylum Arthropoda; class Insecta; order Trichoptera; family Limnephilidae; genus Halesus; species Halesus radiatus. The sequence goes on from JAHDVE020002862.1 coordinate 2,183, forward strand.
AAGAGGGAGAATGGGCGTTAAAGTCACCAAGTAACATATACGGGTGACGAATCTGAGACATAAATGATGTCCACTCGTTTTCAACAAAAGTTATAGAGGGAGGGATATATATTGATAATATTGTAATATCATATACAACAGCTGCTACTATTTGAAAATTGTTGGAGAGAGTGTGGAAAATTATTTCTTTAAAAGGGATAGAGTTATGGATAATAAGAGCAGTGCCACCTTTGCCATCCGGTCTATCATGTCTAAGACAATGATAACCAGGGATCTTAAATTGATACGAGGGTTTTAAACACGTTTCAGAGATGGCAGCAACTGAAATGTCATGTTCATCAAGTAACTGTACAAGTTCAATTTTGTTGGAGAATAGACTTCTACTATTCCACTGAAGAATTTTTTTCAGTTTCGGATACATTGGGAAGACAAGAGAGTAGAGATTTAATATAATCGGCAACGTTGGACGGTACATTATTGTTATTTGAAAGAATAGTAATTAAGAGGGTAATTAAAGTTTGAATAAAAGAGGAATTTTCAATCATGACTTTAGGGAAAATATCGTTAGAGGGACAATTTTTTAAGGCATTCCCATTGGGAACCTGAGATTTATTATTCCCATTCGGGTTAAGTAAAAGATCATCATGTTGTTTTTTATCAAAAGAAGGAATAAATTTAGGTTTGGATTTTATTGGCTTAAAAATCGTTTCCCTGTGGGAAGATGATAGAGGAGATTTAGGGGAAGAAAAATGAAAAGGAGAAGGGTTGGACGTTATCTCTGCAAAAGATTTTTTTGAAGGAGGGAATAATTGAGACGCCTGAAAATAGGAAATGTTTTCTGAAGCCATTGATTGCTTGATATTTCTCTGTCTAGATAACTCTGGACAGGCCACACTAACAGCGGTATGGTTGCCCTTACAATTAATGCAAATTGGGTTTTTTGTTGTATTTTGGCATTGTTCAAAAGAGTGATCCTCACCGCAATGGAAGCAGCGAGGAGAGGAACGAAAAATTGGTTTTGAGTGACCAAATCGGCAGCAGTTGAAACATTGGATTGTCGGGAATCTGTATACTTCAACGGGAAGAGCGTTATAATAAATAAATACTCGTAAAGTGGTATGGGATGGTAAAGTTTGACCTTCGAAAGTAATAACAACGGATTGAGAAGGTTTCCATATAGTGGTTCCAGTAGATGTATCCTTGAAATTCAAACGACGTACTTTTAAAACTTTAGGAGTTCCTTGGGAATCATTAAGAGCATCAACTATTTCCGTTTCTGAGAGGTCGGTCGGAATACCTCTTACTCGGCCCATTCTGGTTAAATTGAAAGAAGGAATGAAAGATTTGAATTTATTATTTGATAGCGAACCTATTTTTTTAACGAAATCATTAGCTAATGAGGCCGATTTAAACTCTATGGATAGTTTGTATCGGCCTTCCGGTTTGATTGATCCATTTATAATACCAAGGTTATTATGTTTTGAGCTAAAAATAAATTTACCGAAATCCAGGGGATGAATTATTTTTCCCTGTTCAGTCCTTTGGACATTGACAATGAAAGGGGCTGATGCGTTAAGAGAATATGTTAATTCAATAGATTTTTCGACTAGAGGAATAGCTTTATTATGGGTTTCATGAGAGATTGGGTCTTCTTTTGATTTAGAAAGAGATTTAATTTTGGGAGGTACATTAAGACAAAGCGAAGGTCGTCGTTTTCGGGAAGGAAGAGTAATTGAAGTCTGAGTATCGTCAGTATCGTAGTCGTCGGAGATATTAAATATGGACTGAGGGTCCGGTGGTCGGTTCTCATTCTCCTCCATATTTAATAAAACGGAAAAAAAAAATAATTAAAAATAAAAATTAAATAATATAAAGTCAATTAGATTGACTGTACACTCGACAATCGTAAATCAAATAGTCAAACAAATATTAAACAAAAATAGAATGTAACAATAATTCTTATCTGTGCGAAGACAGGAAGTCACAAACACCGCGCTGGCTCGAAACAAGTACACACACAACTGTTCACCTTCGCGGTCAGGACGGAACTCCCTCCATTTGCTTTAATTCCATTTCGAAATTAGAACGAATCTTAAACACGCTATAGGGCAAAGCCAAGTTCCCATAAAATTTAAAGAGCTCGTCAGAGTAACTAGTCGGTAATACGCAATCTACACTTTGGCATATAAATTCGCAAATTAAAATCGCTGTAGCATCTACCGCCCATGAAATAACTGCCAGAAAAAGGCCTCCACGTTCCATGAATTTCTCCCGGGACTTGAGAGATTCCAGTGGGGTGCAATATATTACACTATTTCAAATTAAAAATTTATCATTTACACACCTCGTTTTATTATTTTGATTTCGTGCTTACATGGTAAAGATCTCCTCGTTGTTAACAGGCGTTCAATATATTATAGAATAAACTCATTTTTTTATAATAATCTAGTTATGCTACTATAAAAATACTTTCTTTATCCCTTCAACTACCCTCAATAAGCTAATAAATTGCGTTCCAACAGCAAAATAAAGAAAAATATTTGCCGTTGAAAAACAATAAAAATTGTTAGTTGTGTACTACGCGGTTTTCTCCGAGATTCGACACGCTTTTATAGAATAAAAACATTCGTTTAAAAGTAAGTAAAAATACCATCATATTGTGTTTTATATTAGTTGTTAAAATTTCAGAACTCCATGTAAAGTTATCTAGTTAACCGAGCATTATTACGTTTTATAATATATAATCAATTTCTACCAGACAACCTGAATATAGCTGTTTTTTAAATCCAATGCCAATCAAAATATGCAAAATTTCAAGACATCAGTAAACACAGTGCAGAGGCATAAAAGATTCAACGATTTGGGAGGCGCGTATGTGTACCGCTGCCCCTGGAACCATTCATAGGATAACCGATGCCTTTCGCTACAATTGGCGACTTAGCAGGGGTACCCGGGTTCATTAAGTAAGGTTTCGCTGCGTGGTGGACCGGATCGGGAGAGGCCGGTTGAAGAGACCCCTTGAGCTCTCCAGCCGGACTCTCTCGACCCCTCGCCTTGCACCGCAATGGGAAAAATGCGTCCTTCACTCCTACACACACTGACCTCCAGATTCCTACCCTCCTATCATTCCATTTTCCTTCCCAGAACTTCCTTTCCTTCTTTTCATTAAAAATATTATACAGCTTCCCAAAGTTGACATAAGTGGAAATGATTATTCTCGGGGTCTCCTGTGATATTAATGTTTTAAGGAAATGTATATATTGTGAGGATCCAGTTGGGGCCCAGACGGGGGTTACCACGTTGGAGCGGCAGTGTTGAGGGCCCCCCAAGTTGGCGCCGGTGTGAGGGCCCTGACGACCGAGATCACATAAGAAAAAGGAATTTATGGTCACCGGGAGGCCAGCCGTTGGGACGGCCGACTCTCAGTTCTCCTCGGATAGCTCAGTAGTGTAGAGTAGTGACTCCGTCTCTCTGGATCGTGGATCGGCATTCCGCCTCATATTTGGCCAAGGGAAACAAGGGGCTCTCATACCATTCAAATGAAAGAGTCCAGTTCTCAGTACAGGGTTTATTGAGAGAGGGAACACATTATATTTACATCAGAACATACGATCGATTTAACCTAAAAACACATCCTAACTATTGTATACGGAATATCTCTCTCGAGAACTAAATCGGGCGTTTACAGGAGGCAAATAATTATATCAGCACAGTTAATTAGGGGTTAGATACAGCTTACATGGTCAATGGCGTCGAGATTCACGTTCTTCCACGCGGCTAGCATTTAGTAGGTCACCTGGAGTTTAACACTCGTTATCGACATTACTAGTTAGATTTCTATGTTCAGCGGTGTCTCACAAGGACAAGGAGTTTACAGTGCTAATTGCGAGGTAAGAGTGATGACGCCTAACTTACGCGTAGGCGGCCATTTCCAAAGTCAAGTCGCTCTGTCGTTTACACACAACCTATCGGTACCAATACCGGTGTTTCTCTGGCGAGCCAAACGGCGCCGATGACGGGACGAAGTCTCGCCCCCGGTGGCGGAACCCGGAACCAGAACCATTATAATGCTCGCGTATGAACGAGAGTCTAGAATGCATGTTAATTGTAGTGAATTCGTTACGTAACAATATGATTAAAAACTTTATTTTTTTTTAATATTTGAGTTGTAAAATATCAACTGCCGCCCCTGAAATACCAGTAAACCTTGACACTATGTGGACCTGGGTGGCCGTTACCCAATTTGTATAATAGGCTCCTTAACGCGAATAAACATGTCATTAGACGTAACGCTCCTCGGCCGGGAAGCGGGAAGGGTGTTAATTATACGGCCGATGAAGGGCTAAGTCAGTCGGGCCTAACGTCTAACGTCTCCTAGAGCAAATACCGGGAGCATAAATACCTCCTCGCCTCCTCGCTCTCGCGCTCCGCGGCTTAAGAAGAGTAAATTATAGAAATATAATACCTTTTGAACTCAATAAACGTTTGCATTAATTTACTGCCCGGTTTCGTGGGCCTATTAACATTCTCGTTCCACAATGATGTTGAGACTCGCAACAAGGGGCATTTTTTAAAACAATAGTATAGCGTTTTATCTATCTATTTATGTATATACAGCACAACTTATGCCATTAAACATGGAGATATGAAAAGTACAAATACAATAATAATAACAAAGAAACAAAAAATATAATTTTAACAAATATTAAGAAACAATTAAAAAGTTTAAAATGTACACAATGCATATAAAGAGTATAAAGAATAAAAAAGCATAAAATGTAAAAAAGGATAAAGTGTAATAAGCCTATATTTTAACCTTTGGAATGCCGAGCTCTCGCGATCTAATACGTCCGTAGTGTTCAGAGGGTAAATTTGCGAGCGAAAAATTATGTTTTTATAAATTCTACCATCTTACCAGACAATGTTTTTTATATATTTATAAAAAAATTATATGTCTCCCATCAGTAATTTCCTCAAAATTGGTACTTATATTAAAGAAATGATTTTTTGACATTGCCGATCGGATACGCCGGCGTTCAACGGATACCATTTTTGCATGTCGGATTGGTATTTCTGTGCGGTAAAGTTAAGCAAATAAATATTTAAAAATATAAAAAAGCTCATGATGGCTCATGGATTCTAGCTTTACTACCCGCAATCATCCTTGTCTCAAAACATTATTTTATCTAACTATTATTATTGTTTTTTAAAAAAGACTATCTAGTAGTGAGATCTGTACCGATTTGAAAGAAAATATTTCGCCTCCTAGACCTCTGACAGGCCAGTGAAAAAGATTGCCTTAAGTTGAGAGGAAATTAACAAAATCGGTTCCTGTTTTAGTTTTTGAAGTTTAATAAATACTACTCACGATTTAAATGATTTTGCGACATGTAAATAGTTGCGTTAACCTATAAACTATAAATATATAGTCGTTTGAATTTCATGATGCCAGAGCTCATCGTTTAGATTTAGATTTTGTTACGTCTGTCAAACGAACAGATTTTTGTCTCACTTTTAAAATTTTGTTCTTTATTACAGATAAGAAAAAGTTAATTTACGATAGGTACCTACTCAATCAATTTACGATAGGTACCTACTCAATCAATTTACGATAGGTACCTACTCAATCAATTTACGATAGGTACCTACTCAATCAATTTACGATAGGTACCTACTCAATCAATTTACGATAGGTACCTACTCAATCAATTTACGATAGGTACCTACTCAATCAATTTACGATAGGTACCTACTCAATCAATTTACATAGTACCTATATTAATCGTTTTTGTGTTTAATTCTTAAACCTTTTTTTTTATTCAATTTATATAATTTTTAAGAAGTTATTGTTGATTTCTGCAAGTATTTTAGTTTAACAACTGTTTCACTATTCAAGGCAATTTTAAAAGTCTGGTTAGGCCGAGTTGAGACGACTTTTCTATATGATCCTATTTAACGCCACCCAATTTCATCCAACCCATTTTATGGAGCCTAAAATGTTTTATTACCGGTGAATCTAGTTTATTGAAAAAATAATTATCATAATAGATTCACTATTCTGTGGGGTGTTAATGTCGTGGTTAATTCACCTTCTAATGGGATTATATCATTACCTATTATTCGTATTTAATGAAACACGTGGTGTGATTGCCCTTGTAACTTTCATTGAAAAAATATTTTGCGACTCTGTATCAAGAAATAAGTGTGCTTTCCCGGTGATGTTTCTTCTTTTATTTTATTTGGAGAGGGAATCTTATGGAATTTTTAAGTGAGGTTTTGCACAAATAATGTTAAGAAATACTGCGTTAATATAACCTACTTAAAATTCCTTCTTAGTATTCTAAATAACGTGATTATCAAGATATAAATAAATAGATCTGAGATCTCCCTTGTCTGAATATTTATCATTTGGCTGTTAAATAAACCAATCAAAGATAAATGCAATTCAGAATGAAAATCTATCTCAGTGGTTTATTTATTTGACTACTGACTACTTACATCACCAAGGAGGGAGGAGAAGACCGAATTGATCTGAAGCAAAGTTTCACAGAAATTATTCTCCCTAGACAAAGCCGAAATAGCGCCTAACAAGCATAGTTTTCTTTGCTCTTTCAGTTAAACTGCTGCACAACCGTCTGCTAATTGCATCTGGCGAAATTTCTTCAGACATAAACGCTACGTATACTTTACTTATAATACTTAGTTACAAATTCCCGTCTAATTCATTAACTTTGATGTAGATTTTCTTCTGAAACTTGCCGTCTCAAACTGGAGATATACAAATATGCTAATTGGCATCATGCTTGTAATTCTTTCCGTGAAAATTTGATATTTTAAAAGTTACACCTTAATGAGATGTTCAAGAAAAATCAATACAAACTTGTTTATTTTTATACGAAAAGTACTTTAATTTCATACAATTCCCAATTGTATATTTTATTTCAACTCAATTATTGTGTTCTGCCGTCACATAATACAATATTATTACAGCAAAATTACCCCTAAAGTTACCCGTTGGGCAAATCTCCTTATGATTTGTCAGAAATTGAATAAACTCGTTATTTTATCTTCGCTACATTTAATCGAAATTTTGGAAGAAACACATTATTTCTTCAACTAAGGTAAAATCACTTCGTGACGTCACTTTCAATAAAATGATTTAGAGATATTATGTATAAACCACCATAAAATAAAAAGTAATGGGTAAGATTAAGAAAGAGACGCTTAGATGATTTGGGCATGTAGAGCGAATGAAAGAAGAAAGAAGAAAGGGGTGTAATGAGAATATAAGACGCGGATGTGAATGAAGACACGGCACGATCAAGTGAATCAAATACTTGAGTCGGGCCATGTCAAAAATCGGAGTAATAAAAGCGAATGTATGAGACGATGTATTAATGTGAATAAAGCAAGAAGCGTATGGCAAGATCGAGTTGATTGGCAATCCGTCCTCTCTGCCTACCATTGCGTAGGAAAATATTGTGATGGTTAGTTAGTGAGTTACTAAAATAAAAATTTAAATGGCCATCTCTTAAATTTATTTACCTATATTATTTAGTATAATTATTTTTATTTTGATCTCTTGATTATTCCGTGATTGTGTTTAAAGTTATATATTCTAATATAACTCTAGTAATTATTGTTTTAAAATAATTTTGTTTATTTTATATAATTATTGTTACATTAATAAATCAATTATTTACCTTATCTCATCACTTATAATTTTTTTTTGCCTATTTTAATTATTTTTTTATGATTGTGATTAATTTTTTTAATATACTTTGTATCCTGGCGAGGGAACTATTGGTTTTGATACATGTTGATATTTCTTTATTAAATAGTGGGAACATATATACAAAATAACTCTTAATCATTAAAAATGAAATATTTTTTTTAAATTATGCATCAATACATGAACGTATCCGGTTATCGTTTTCAATGGAAACTTCAAAGAATCATAGCTAGGGATAATTACGACAATATAAGCTGAAAGTGGGTTGTCAAATTAACGGAAAATATTTGGGTTTTTTTAGCATACGTAGGTAGTGCTCCGTTCTCAAGATTTCAGTACGATGGAAAATAAAAATCTGGCTTAGTATTATCATATGAATCAACATATTTGGTTTTGGGGTAAAATTTTGAAATCCCGTCTTATTCAAATATATTTGTATCTTTTCAAAGAAAACTATGGGGTTTATATTATAAAATCCCTTGAACTTTCCAACACCGCAGCAAATGCATATTTTTTCTCCGTATAATTGCCCAAGCTCCGTTACACTCGTGCAGAAAACTTCCAAGTAATATGCAAATGTCCAATTGAGATTTTGCCCCAACCGTCTCGCTATCGAGGAGAACTTACAAGAAGGCAATACACATTTTGTTCTTCCAAGCTTCTGGTGCTGTGCTGGAATTTCTTTTTTTACTTGGGAGCTCGAGATGGTCTGATTCTGTCTCCAAATGGAATCGGAATGAACCACGGCAACGAGAGATGTAATCGACTTCTAGAAATAATCGCGTCTTGTCGGGGGTATAAGATTCCAGAAATTTCCCGCATTACGCCCACTTCCGACGGAAATTACATGCACTTACATACCGCGCAATGTCACGGGGGTGGGTTTGTTAAACGAACTTTTGGAAATATTTTGAAAGCGTTGAGAGGCTTTATGTCTTCGCTAGGTACAAGTTAATAAGGCTTTTCTGCTCAACTGACAAGCCTTTCTAATCGGATTTTGGTCTTTGTACGCACACACACAGCTAAACAATTGTTCCTATTCTCTTTTTATAACGATAATTTAATTAAAATCATAAATAATTGATTGAAGCTTCGCACTTCATAGTAATATTAATTATCGGTAGAGACTAGAGGACCCGAGTATGATTCTCAGTCGCAACCGTATCTTTTTTATATTCTCTATCTTCTTCCTTTTCATATTTTCACTGAGAGTTATTGATGTTATTTTCGATAAATGATAATTTTTGTACGTTTAAATATAGAAAATAAGTCAATTTTCACCAAGGTGTTGTAAAATGTAGTCAATGTGATATCATACACACATTGATATAGTCAATTCACACCAACTAAGCGCCCTTTTCTGAATTTTGTTACATCTTTTGTTAAGACATTTACATCAACCTTGCATTCATAGTTGTATCACGTAAACGCCTTAGGAATCACATTTCTACTTAAAAATAATGTTCGTTTGTTAGAAACTAGTTTTCCCCGCAAGTTGGCTGTTTTAAAAACATAAAATATACATTTACTTGATACAGTGGAAGGAGATCAAATGAGATCCGATTACCAAGTAAACATCATTTGAAGAACCAGTTACAGCTTGGTCCATAATCGCGGAGGATGGTATGAATATCAAATGCTCGCTATTAGGTAGCTCAAGAAGAAGCGGGGATTTGCAAATGGGAAGGCGAGCCAAGGAAGAGATAGAAAAGGTTGTCATAATATTACGCTGATTTTGTGCGGCAATAAAGGGGGCAATTTCCATGCCGATTGGGTTTACAGTTCCTGCCGAAGAATTTTTTCTTGCTGTGAGGATGGTCTTTTGGAGAATAGAAAGGAGTGAACCTGGGTGTTGGAGAGACCCATGTTTTAGGAGCGAAGAAACACAGAGGCCGGCAAATCCTTCCACAGCCGAGCTGTAGAACACAGGAAGCAACCCGTTCTTATGTGACAAATGTCAACTATGTACGCGTTTTGTGGGTTTTCCGACCGTGCACCGATGCCGAAGTGATCAATGACGCTAGTTCCTCGGGAGTATCTTCCATTTAAATACTGGTAGAATATGAACAGCGTTCCCACCCGACGTCCGTGCTCCAACAATGGTTTTTCAGGTATTTCGGGGCTCCGAACCAGAAGTGGCTGCCAAATTCTACAGTGTGGCGCACTAAATGTTATCCATTCGTCATTTGTGTAAATTTTTTTAGAGTGAATTCTTGGAAGAAATAAGTACCCTTTTTAATCAACAAATGTACATTTTGCAACTCTTTTTTCGTAAAAATCGCTCGTATAATTTGCGAATAAAAAAGAAAATTCACATAAAGATGGAGACAAAATTCACCCCTTAGATATTTCATCAAGAACGCGGTACGGAAGACGTCGCTCAAAAAGCGTGAGATTTAGTTGTTAATCAACACACACAGCGGGCAAAGTAAATCACAGCAGTTTTCCGCTACAAAGTCAGACATCAATTCTGCACTTCTCGCTAATGAACCCGTTACAACTCCCCTTCCTGCATCCCGCTGCCTGCTCCTGCTTACCCAAACATACGAGCATAAATAAAGTCTTCATACTAAAACTAGCGACGCTACGGAGGGACTGCGAGATAAGGTTATATGTTCGGAAGTAAATAGTCAGAACGCTTTGTAAATAAATGATAAATGTATTCCTCTTGAAAGCCGGATTTTCGGCCAACAAATCGTTAGAAACCGGAGCGTTTGCCGCGTTTACCTCGCCGTGCGCTAGCTAAGTGTAATTTCATAATTACTCACTTGTATTTTGCAAAATGGTGTTTTTGTAAATGATCCCGTCTTACCAGATAATACGCTTATGTATCCTAAAAACGTTATGCAAGTATATGTCATAAGTAGTTTCCCCAGAATAGCTTCATATATTCAGATAAATAATTTCTCATGATTCAAAAAAGTTAAATAGAGAAATATGAAAATATAAAAAAATGTTTTGTCGATTTAAAATATGTAACTCGTATATGGGCAATTAGGGCGAACTCGTGACATTTTTTTTCAGTTGGCGACCGTGAGATAAACGATAATATTTTAAACGTTCATTTGCCAATCGAATAATATTTATTTGAATATTGTACAAACATACTTTAAGGCTCAAAATTCCTTGAGAACGTGACCATTCCGAATCAAAACGGTGTTCAACGGAATAATGTGGATGCGCCATATGGCGCGTTGGCGTTCTACAAGTTAAATTATATGTGTACCGAAATTTAAATACAAAGCTTTCTCTCGGGGTGACCGGTCAGTGGCTAAGATAAGTTAAGAAAGATAAGATAAGTAAGTTGATACCGCGTCAGGTTTCCACTATTCCCAGCCAGGCGTAGCGAACCGTCGTGAGTTCAATTTCTCAACTGGATAAGTCCTCCATCACGACACAAGCAACATTTTCCACTTGATTATAATGGTAGTAGGAGATTTTCAAATATTGTAGGGTAATTCATAACCTAGAAATGGTTAAGTTAACAAAATTAGGTAAGGCATATTCGTTATCCTTACCTCGTTCCAGAAAACAATGAGCGATTCAAAATCGAAACGTTGCTTCATATTACAGTAACTAAAAAACTTTGTGACTGCATCTGAATAGCCAAGATCTGCTAATTTCGCCTTCCTACTTATTTTCTCATATATACCTACTTTAGCCTCAAAATAATCTCAAAAATGAAGTGCTGTATTTCCGCTGGCTACTAAAGATGCAACTTTACTGTCGCGCGTTCTTACTTTTTTAAAAAATTATTGCACCATGTTGATAACCTGACTCTAGCAAAATACAGCTTATCGGCAAGTCAAGAACAATATACGTTCAACTATGACAAAACACGGTTCACTCAGCAAACAAAACAACCCAAGTTTTAATCACCCAATCCCTGAAACGTTTCGCAACATATTATTGCTAATTGATCCCTTTCAGTACGTCTTCATTCCGCTTCCTCAGACTCCGGTATAGGAACGAGTGGGCCCCAAATCCTGAGGGGCTTAGCTCCCACCGCCCGCCCACCATTGGGAGTTGTTGGTGGGGTAGGGGGAAGATAAGGGGATAAGTCCGTGATGAACTGCGGGGGTGATAATGATCCCCCGCGAGGCGCGAAGCTGCGAACATCTCGGGTGGACCAATGTTCACTCCAGACGTCAAGACTTGATAATGAGCTGATTTTGTTGATTGAGATCAAATGGTAAAATTTGTCAAAATATGTGTTTTAGAGCCACGTTGATTTGAAGGGTAATAATGAGACGCACACAATTTAATGCGAAACATTTTATTTGCAGACTTTCAACGAAAATGTTTGTTTAACTCTCTCTTTCCCAAAGCACATAGAAATGTTTGACGGATTTCCTATGTTAAACTTTAATAGATATGTACTTTAATTATTTCCGATCTGATTTCCGATTTACCGACCTGCTCAGTCCGCGAGTTTTGTCCATAGTTTTTGGGTTTTAACCGAAACTGAAATTCTTTGTTAGGAAGACATGGCACGATCGAGTGAATCAAATACTTGAGTCGGGCCATGTCAGAAGTCGGAATAATAGAAGAGAATGTATGAGACGATGTATGAATGTGAATGAAGCAAGAAGTGTATGCCAAGATCGAGTTGTTTGGCAGTCCGTCCTCTCTGCCTACCCCTGATGAAAACGGCGTGATGGTTAGTTAGTTAGTTCTGAAATTCTTTAAAAATTGTGGATAAATTTGTAACGGTTTGATCTACTCATCCCGTTCATTGTCTATAACGTTGGATATTAGAGGAACAATCATGAATTATTTAAAAGAAGAAAAATACTATCGGCTAACTGTATAGATCTCTAAGAGGCCAACTTAAGTCTTCGTACAACAGCACCGGAGCACAGGCTTTTCCACGGCACAGCAACCACTTCGAGGCAACTATGAACTTCATTTCAGTATGTATATTCCGGTTATTGTTCTGTTGCTTATCTTTTTATTCGTTATTTTACAATAACGATACCATCCATCATTTTACGGTCACAATAGTCCTTTCATAAACTACCTAGATTATTGACCAGCCCTCATTATTGTTAATTAAGTACTTACCAATTTATCTTAGAAATTGGCACACCCTGTAGATATTCAAATTTAATTGGAGTCTTAAATATAGTTTAATTTAACTTTTCGTTACCCAATCATGCTATATAGAATATACTTTGTTTTACAGATTTTTTTTTTTAATTTTAATAATATTTCTCTGTATTTATATTGTTTTTTTTAGATTAAATTCACACTGGAGGCACAGAGGAAAATAATTTTCCTCGGGGCGTATATTATCTTTGAGGATGCTGTTTGGAGTGTCCTTCTAAGAAGAGAAAGAAATGAACATGAGTCTTGAAGATGCCCATGTTACATGAGGGAGGAATCAAAGAGGAGGGCCAATCGTTCCACAGCCAGGCTGTTGAACTCATGAACGAGTCGTAGAAACGATCCGTTCTCATATGAAAAATGTTGGGCACGCATTTGGCGTGTTTCTCGGCATCGTTTTCACCGATGCCGAAGGGATCACTGATCCTTAGAGCGTCTTCTATTGAAATACCGGTAATACAAGACAGCATTGTCACCTGGCGCCTGTCCATTTGTTAAGATAAAGGAATCTATCAAATGGACCGCCAATTTCTGCACACAGTCAAAGGTTTTTTTCAGGTGTTTTGGGTCTCCAGACCAGAGGTGGCTGCTAAATTCTTTATTAGCAGCCATGTATACTTTTTTTCGTCATTTGCATTTAGAAAGAGGAATATTATTTATTCAAATTAACCATCTTAAAACATGACAATAATATATGGTAAAGGATTAACACGTTTAACACCACTTCCTGCTATAGCGGTAAGGGATTGGCAAGGAAGGGTGTTACAAGCCATGTATCTCCTTGTAAAGGGGTAGAAAGAGATTTATACACGTATCTAACGTAATAGTATAATTAAGCAAATGAGCAACTAACCTCGGCAATGGTACTCGTATAATCTCGCACTTCCTGGTAATTGTATAACAATATAATTAAGGTAAAGTACGACACCCAACATAAGATATGTGCTCCTGGAATTTCATCCTTTAAAATATTATTTAACTTGTAATGTAATAAGGAATTACGGATTTTAATTGTAGGTTTTTTCCACCATATTCACCATCATCAAAGAAAAAAGATTTTTTTAAAGCAATATATGCATATAAAAAAATCATTTATATCAACAATTTTTTAAAACTCGTAAACATGTGACTAATATGAAATATAAATTGGTGTTAGGAGAATTTGCACCATATGACGTCACACATTTGTCAATCTCTCCCGGAATTTTATGATGAACCGTAGCGTTTAGATATATTGTTTTTTTAATCGATCTTCAAAATCGATATATTAATTGTAAGAAAAACTACACAAATACAAACAATAAACTGTTTTTTTTAAGAATCTAAGCTCCTTCTTTTGTATGAACGTAAATACTACGAGATTACTCCAAGCATAATTACTTAAAGATTTACTCCAAATTCCTGTAACTCATACCACTTTTGGTCAACAGAATTTTAGAGTATTTTAGGAATTTTTAGTATTCTTCAAGATAGGATCAAAAAATCTGATTAACAAAAAAATGAATTAAAAGTAACGGTAAGGCCTTTACCGCTGCACTCACCCAAATTCGAAGTTCTTGGTGTAACCACTAACTGAACATATTTTATTATAAGTGTGTATTCTAAAATAACAAGCAAAATTATTGCCTCAACACAGGCTAGCCTAGTGAGACGGGTTATGTGAAACGGGCGACGCAGGCGTTCCTTTTAACTTACAACTATGCAGTCCTATTATGTACATATTTCCTGCTTATATTATTTCCTATATTCCTTTTTTTATGTGTCTAGTTAGAAACCACTGTACATTTTATCATACATGTATTTTAGGTGTGAACTTAATTAACATATTGTTAATAATTTTTTAAAGACCCAATATTTCCATTGGCGTCTCTTTATTCCTTCACAATAAAACATACAAAGCCTTTAAAGTCCATCGCCTTGAAAGGCATTCTATACTACAGACTCGGTATATTGACCATTAGTTAGCTTATTTAGAATTTGTAGTTATTTTACTAAAAAGCAGTTTCCTTCCTAGCATATGCGTTCCTTTAAAATATACAAAATTTTAGAATTTCTTTATTATTTTGTTCAAAACAACGTTGCGTCTTTTTTCTTCGTTATTGTGGTTTTTCATATTTTCCTGGAGTTAACATAAAGCGTGAAAAAGAACAGTCCCGGGAACAAACAAGATTTTCCTCTGTGAAAATACAGTTAGGTCTGTCGAATAAACAATGAATTATTTTTCTTTGAGAAAACCTCTACTCTACTCTCTCGCTCTAATCTTATGAAAAACGTGTCGTTTGCTACGTTCCCTAACGACGTATCTCTAACGACATTAAGTTTTTATTGTAACTAAACTGCTATCCTAAGTTCTGTACAAAAAATAGAGTTTTCAGAGTGGAAAAACTACAAAGACACCGGTCCGGTGCCATTAGTTTTGTAATGCGTTTAAATTTACTGTTTATTATCAATTCTGGACATCTATCGAAGTTTATAAATCATGGCGAAATGGTTTCATAAATCTTTCGTATTATTATTATTTTTTTATTTAACATCTTACAACCTCCGTAGTAGAGCAGTTTTTCCTAGATTCTGGGTCCGGATTTTCTGGGTTAGAAACCCGATGCAGCTAAATAAAAGTGTGTTTAATGTACCTGTGTTTTTTTTTCACAATGATTAATTAATTATGCAGTATCTTTGCAAGTCGTTCCTGAATGGAAGGCTTTCTCAGTATATAACCCTGGTGAGAATCTACGAATAAGAATCGATACCTTTTTGTTGTTGTTTAGTTACCAGATCAGTCCAGTACTTAACAGCCATATTCTTCCCCACTCCTTTTAAAATCCCACATAATCCTAATGGGGATGTTATAGTTCCACTACCTTATTTATATGGTATGCTACCTCTTATGTGGTATCATATAAAAAGGCAACATATAATCCACATTTTGGTAAGCATTTAACAAAACCTTTATCCAGTGCCATATGAGATATTTGGTATTTATGTAACGTCCTCGGTCGTTCAATAAGCAACCCCGCTAAGCTCGCAAATCCCCAATATTTAAGAAATAAGCAACAAAGTTGCCACTAATGGGAGAACATAACAGTTAGGAGACACACGGGTCACGTTCACAATCTGACTCATTTCACGCGATTACGTCGGTGATGACTTTTGTTAGGCGGAGAAGAAAAAACACCTCCTCGCTCGCATGGGCTCCGGGGAAGACGACGCTAGTTTAGAAGATGAAGGCTCGTAAAAAGTTACAACAAGCGGTGGGGGTGCCCCTTACCGAGCCACTCTTTACGAGAATATAATAATAATAATGGTGCTAAGGGTTGCCATACCTCGTGTATAAATAATAGGGGACGCTCCTTTGACTCGGCGACAAAATAAATTCGCGGTTAAAAAGTATCACGTAGACTGTTTACTTACACGTTACTTTACGTTTTGTTGGGCGTGATGGAGGGCTGCCATTATTCATGGCAATATTTCCAGCGGGCCCGGGCCACCGCAACAGTATGATTTCGTCAAGTAACTAAAATGACGCACACAATGAGCGTCCTTAATCTTTAGTTTCATTTTTTTTTTTAATTGAGGGGACTGTAATTTTTCATACGTTTGTCATGAAAGCAAATAATGCGATGGTTTTGAGGCTTTTTAATGTATTTGATTATTTTTTTTTAAATATGTGTTTTAAAATTATTTTAATTTCATACCTTCCAGTAAATATCAACATTTAAAAACATTTTATTATTGTTGAACCATTGAAAAAATATTGAACAAAATATGTGATTCCTTATATCGTACATTGACAGCTAAACGTCTATTTCAAATCTATATATTTTATTATGATAATTATTTGTCAAGTGAAAATAGTTACACTACAAATTCTTTCAAGAACTTTTCAAGAGCTTTCTTCATACAGATATTTGGTATGCATTATGGATCTCCAATTAAACTGTAAGATTTTTCAATTTAGTGACAAAATTTGCTATATTTCTTATACAGTATGGTGTGTATCCGCATGGAAAATTATTTTTTAGTTAATATATTTTACATGAATTAGTTTTATCCTTACAATAAATTTCAGTATAAAACAGAAAGATCTAATAATATGCCTTTATTGTGACAATGATAAATATATTTCGTGCACGATTATGTCACCTTCGCCCATCACTCGGGACTCGGGGGTCACGATTATGTAGAAAAAATGTGGGAATAAACAAGTAATAAATTTGAAGCCCCTTCGCGTATAAACGTTTTATCGTGAATTTCATCGACGGGATGAAACTATCTTTGGTTCATGAATGCCCAACGAGCGGGATAAAATATATTATTCTCTTGGAAAAATTCACGGGTCATCAATCCTGTTTACACTAGAAAACTCATTATAGACACCACTTTCTTCCAAACAGTAACACGAATCGTCCTGGAAAACACAACTTATCCTCCAAGAGAAAACGTCTTATCGCTCTGGAAGATACAACTTAAACCCAGCTCAATTTATGAATATTTACAGCATTGTCTTCAGTTTGGATGCAACAGAAAGTGCACATAAAAATTTTAAACACAGATAAAACCGTTGAGCTTTTCTGGGTTTGTGTATTCGTCCATATCTTAAATTCTTTCCTTTTCCTTATAGAGGATAGTGTCGTTTTTATTGAATGATTTACAACAAGATTTGTATTGCTGCAAATATAAACATAAATTCTGTCAACTTCAATCATTCTCTATCAATGTGATTTTCTTCACGCTTACATAATATTTTGTTCGGGTTTTTGTCATGCTTGTTTAGTGAATATTAGAATTGATACGTGTATGACATGAACGAAGAATCTCTCAATATATAAAATGTTTAATATTTCTAATTATTTTTAAACTATTATTGTTTTACGAGAGAAATCCCTTTGGTCTTTTATGTTCAAAAATGTATATTTTACCCTACAATGGATGTCAATTAGATATTATTAGTGTTTATTTTTGCAGATTTAAAAAGAGTATTTTAATAATTTAAAAAATAAAACTATTACTTTGTTTACATCACTTTTATTTATACTTTTGCCGACCGGGTTTCGCTACTACCGTAACTTCTTCAGGGCAGTATACAAGTAAACTATGAACTAAGATACACATGTGTTATAGATTGATAAAAAACAGGCGAGTGGAGGACCAAGGGTGGGAGATTAGCAGGTTCCTGCTGACCGGGAAGGGTGTGTACTTTGTTTATTGGAAATAATTTAAGAATTGGACTTTTACTTAAAGTTATTTGATTATTTATGAGTCTACTATTTTTGTTTTTGGCTTTCCTTATTTCTAACGCTTTTAAGTTATCTAGTCGAATGCCTATTACATTTTTATGCAGTAAACTATTGCCTGTATTTTTATTGAATCTGTGGTCTGTTTCTAAGAGATGGTTGGCAAATACCAGCATTTTACACAGACAATAATATAGGTAAATTTTTAATTAATGGTAAAGATAAAGAAGACAGTTTAGGCCACTCGGGCATTTATTCACTTAAATGCAACGATTGCCCCGCATTTTACGTAGGCAAAACCTCGCGTAATGTTAATATCCGGGTAAAAGAACACTTAAGATGTCTCAATAATAATGGGTTCTCAGAATTTGCATCACCAAGTGAAAAAAGTATTTTAATAGTTGGATGTGGTGTGTCATTAAAATAACATAGCAAAACAGATATTATAAATTATTCATGTTAATCTTTTGAAACCGTAAACAAAGGTGGTTTAGTTGCCTTCCCTCGTAGTTTTCCCTTTATATTTATGACTCAAGCCCGAACGAATATAAAATATGTTATCGTTTGCAAAACAGTAAAATAAAGAAAAACAAAAACATAAAAATGAATGTGCATCAATTTCAAAAAGCATCGAGTTCGGAACAATGTTTTGAAACATGGCCGTGTAGTTCGCCGTTCAAATGCAACCCATCATTTCCCCACCGTCCACCCTTCGATGCATTTCCCACCATAAATAATATCCCGATCATACATATATATTATAGTATATCAGGCATAGACAAGCGACGGGCACAAACAACGATAAAGTGTCGCCGAATAGTGCCTCAGAATAGCTACATACTCAACGCAAAGTGGTCATTTTGCGGGACGGACCAAGCGGACTTTGTTTACGACGCATAAACGGTCATATTTTCCGACGAAATTGTTTCGATATGTCGGTTATTATGGCATATGAAAGTTTCCACGCCATGTTACGTAGCATTACTTGGGTCGCACTCGTGGAATAATGAGACTTCGATGTAGTTTATCTGGGTCGAACGTAAAATGATTTTCTTTTGTTTACGTCGTATTTCAGGCTTGTAACGTTTATAATATCGGGTGCAATATCAAACCCCTAAAGGCGAGAATGCTTTATAGTAAGCATGATTAAACTTGGGGGTATGAATAGGAATATGAATACGGAATTATCTATTTGGTGCTGGTACGGAACATTATTTTGAATTAAGTGATTATAGTTCACAGTGATAAGTTGACAAATTGTAGATGATCTATAAAATTAGAAAAATCAGCACTCTCTTAATATATTCCTAACATGTTTAACACTTAATATAATAAATAAATCAGATTATTTTTTCCGTTCTCATTATTGTAAAGCAATGAAGTTTACGTTGGGTACAGTGTCATCTTTGATTATTTCTATGGTGGAAGGCCTTTTTGGAAAGAAAGGCGGGAAACCGAGATGTTGTGTAAAAAATATCCATTCAATTGTGGCAAATATCAATAATGTACACATTATTGACATGTGTTAGGTATGTATTTACCTAGTAATTAGTCTTAACAATGATTACAGGAAAATATTCTTTAAACATTATTAGTATTTTTAATATTTCGTGGACTTTCTTCTGAACGGTACCCGGGAAACGTGATATTCAAATGGGTACAATTCCATGAATCTCGTACTTCATTAGACACAATGGAAGCCAGATTCGGTGCACATTTATTCCGGTCATAATGTCGGAAGCCAGACGCATTCAGGCTAATCTCCCCAGATGTAACTTCTATCTTCCGAAATAGGGGTCTCTCACCTGCGGGCGACGAAACACGTATTTATCCAAAATATAAATATTTTAAAAATTGATGAACTCAATGTATATGATGGACTTAATGTCGTGGGTTCTCCTCTTTTTGCTTCACAGAGACATCCAGTTTGTACAAATTGGTGATGCCAACGACAAGTGTTGTTTCTATAATTTTACAGAACTCGCCAACACATAAAATCTTGTTCTGCGTAGTAGCCATTTTACTTACAACCGACAGGAAATGGCTAATTGGCGGCGGGAGAACTCTAGCGGTCGTTTTCGAAATTATGAGCAATCTAGCACTGGGATTCGATACTTTCGGACCCCCTCTTTCAATTGCTATGTAGTTTTATTTTTTTATAGTAACCTGAGGGAAATTGTTTCCCTTAAGACCTATATCATCTTTAGGGATGCTGTGTGGAGGATCTTTTGGAGGATTATTCATATATAACTTAAAATTCAGGAAATGTAGGGGTTCGAAATTAAGTCCATTATTTTGAATAACCCTGTATTATTACGTTTTTTCTAAATATTCCTTACTAATAGAATATTGTCTATTAGTGAAATGTTGCCCCTTTACTAAGAAAAGTGGTACGTGTTCTTTGTCAATGGCGGCTTACACTATTTTTTTAAAATAATTAATAATTTGACCTGCCGTGAATTGTTTATATATATATTTTAATTATATTAAAGATCTATTCATTTTTTGTCTGCTAATTAATTGCATGTTATCGGCACCTTTTCCTGCTCTGTTGCGATTGTTGACTGATCTAATTTATTTGTACAGGTAAAAACGTGGGAACTATTTTCATTTTAGTAAAACACTCATTTCCCGTATGCGTTTTTCATGATTGCACTACATATATGTAATAATAATAACTCATCAATTAAAGAAAAAATAAGTAATTCTATTATTAATGGTCTACAGTAACAAATGGTTATAAATATATTATTAAAAAAAAAGTAATATTTACACGCAATGATCTCGCCTTAAATTTACTGATTGTGTGGGTTGCCGATCCCTGCTACAGAATATTCCACAAAATGTTCTTATGGCCGTGGCTGTAGCCAGCAGCACACGTTCTGCAAGAAGAACAGAATGATAATTGCAGAGGCTTCTTTTTATTGCGGTCACGTGACGAGGATACAAATGCTGGACAAATAGAGGTTACCCGTGAGCTCAGAATTAACTTTGGAAACAGATTCCTTCACCGTGATTATTATTTTTTTTTCGTTGAAAATCTTGCTAAGTTCATACAAAATCGTTTTTACGTTTATTTATTTATTTCGTCAAACCTAATTTTCTACAAAATTCTAAAAAAGGTCACTTGTACATGGTTTTGTGTAGGAATTATAATTACGCCAGTCAGTCATGTTGTTAGTTTATTTAGTGAATTTAAATGTAAATATTACATACAAACATATGTATAAATATATAACGTGTACGCAATATACAAAATATTACTACAGGAAAATTATAAATCAATAAAAGAATGAAAACTCTTAAATCTAGAAGATAACATAGCATGAGCGTTAATCTTTGTTTTTGTTGTTCCATGGCAGATCTTCTGAAAGACATGTCAATAATGAGACAGGAATTAAATATTCCAGTAACGAGTAGCGAGAATTGGGTACCGAGTAGCGAGTTTAATCGGGAACGAGCGGCTAGGCACCGACCGAAGACAAAATATGCCGTACCTTCAGTAAGAAATTGAATATTTTGTTTGAAATTTATGATTAAGAACAATTGATTGTGTTGGAGATACTCACTGCACTTTTTATCCAATTAAGACTGTTGCTTAAGTTAAAATAGCACTTCAGTGTTTTATATATACTATGTATTAAGTAATTAAGTGAAGACGCTGCTTACAATACGGTTTGAAGTCTGTTCACATCTATCAGCACCGTGCAGGGCAGAACAGTACAGTACAGGCACGGCACAGACGCGAGTATTCACATTATACCATGCAGCACAGCATAGACGCCAGTACGTCTGTCAACTGAACTGTCAACTGAGAGTTAGTGTCCGCCACAACATGTTTGAGGATTTTATACCACATTTATTATTATTTTATCACCTAAATTCTCTAACCAATTTAATCAATTTATCGTTATCCATCTTCTCGTTTTTTGCGATATCTGCGTCTAATGACGCCAACTGACGAAGATGGCGGTGATAACGGTATGAGTTCATACTAACTGCACAGGCGCAAACGTCACAAGCAGTCACCAGCACGTCAAAATATTCTAGCCGAAATAAATATCTAAATAATCTCGGCCGGTGCTGGTCCGTGGATGTTTGGATACATCTCACGGTGTGATATGAATGTGTTCATAGATAATGTAAGCAATTAATGTTGTTGTGTCTGTACTGTACTGTTCTGCACTGATAGGTGCTGGTAAATGTTAATATACCTTTATATGTGGTACAAATATAATACAATTCAAAACGTCCCGATAAACTACTTTTTGTGGTTTGTCTAACGGGAGCTTGTTGGGAGCGGGACAAGGTTACAAAACATATTTATATACAAATACGTATTAGTATTGATTATTTTCCTTTGAGTTCTATTAAGAGGAAAATATGTTTGTTCGAAGCAGCAAATACTCTGAACAATAAACTGTGACATCAATTTGAGGAGTAGACTACAACAAGGGCGCAATAAAGCCAAATTGCCTTTTTTACGGAGAATCACTTTTTATAATTCCTTGTAAAAATCCCATATAGATCTTCATAACCGACTGAGATACAACTTCACAACAAAACATTGCCAAATGTGAGCAGATTCACATAAATTTGACATCAACTTGAAAAGTTGGCTTCATTGCCTGCTCCTCAATTGCACATTTAATTCTGAACTAACTAACCATCACGCCGTTCATGGTGGAGATAGGCAGAGAGGATAGACCGCCACATAACTCTGTCTCGACACACTCCTTGCTTCATTTACACTTATATATCATCTCACTCTTCTGTTATTCTGACTGTTGACATGACTCAACTCAAGTATTTGATTCAGATGATCGCGCCATGTCTTTCTCGGGCGTCCCCTGCTTCTTCTACCATTAACTTCCGCTTGATGTATTCCCTTTACACTCCAACTTCTTCGTCCATCCACTCAACATGCCCAAATCACCTAATAGTTCTTTTCTTAATGTTAACCATTTCGCTTACAATTACATCATTTTTTCTATCTTTAAAAAACTATGGAGCCAAGTGTCCGATAAGCTGGGCAATTGTTTATTGTAGCAATATGTGTTATTTAATAAACGTGAATTTAACCGATGTGAATATGATTATTTTTCCAATTAAAAAAATGTCCATTATAATAGAAGTAAGAAAATAAAAAAAATTTCTGTACCTTGGATTTTAAGAATTGTAATTAGTACAACACTAAATTAAATTAAATATTCCCAACAAGCCCTCCATTGATATGCTTGGTGTAACCTTAAGTGACCAGCTCAGGTATGGGGGCTCCATCGAAACCCGAGTAAAGTTAGCCTCTCAGAAGCTGGGCGTATTGTACAGAGCCCGCGGATACTTTAATAGTACACAACTGCTGACCCTGCATAAATCGCCCCATTGTAGAATTTGGCAGCCACCTCTGGTCGGGAGTCCCAAAATATCTGAAAAAAAACCTTGACTCTGTGGAGAAACGGGCAGTCCGTTTGATAGATTCGCCTATCTTAACAAATGGGATGCAATCTTTGGAGCACAGACGTCGGGTGGGAATGCGGTCCTTGTTCTACCGGTATTTTAATGGAAGATTCTCCGAGGAACTAGCGTCATTGATCCCTTCGGCACCGGTGCATAGTCGGGAAACACGCCAAACGCGCGCTCAACATTTGCACACGGTTGACATTTGTCACATGAGAACAGGTCGCTTCTACGACTCGTTCTTGTGTTCAACAGCTCGGCTGTGGAATGATCTGCCGGCCTCTGTGTTTCCTCCATTCTATAACATGGGTCTCTTCAAGACCCAAGTTCACTCCTTCCTATCCTCTAAAAGATCCTCCACACAGCATCCCCAAAGATGATAAAGGCCTTGAGGGAAATTATTTCCTCCTTGGTCTCCTGTGTGGAGTTACTGTAAAAAAAATAAAATATTGTAGATCATTTCTTACGTGAATTAAAAATGCATACCCGAAATATGAACAAAATGCGTCAAATTATATTTTAGAACAAAATCAACGTCGTGAAAGATGAAACAGGGAAGATTTATTTCATTTCACAATCCGTGAATTCATTCATTCGGTTTTATATATATTCGTAAGAAATAATATTACCTCTGAAGAATGCAGACAATGAAATAATTTTCATTCTCATCAAAATGCGCGCAACTTGAAAGCTCGAGGAGATTCGTCACCGTTTCAAAGTTCAAACAGAAATAAAACTTTCCAAACTCCAATCCAAAAACTATACATACAACGAGAGAAAGAAAATAGATTGAAGCTCTATTGGTTTTACATCGACGAATTTCATATCTTTTGAACTTTTTATAAGTTCAGCTGAATGCAGCATGTTAAATAAAAACTCTACCATCCGACTTTGTCCGAATTTCAACACTCTTACTCGTATATCCAAATCTATGTTCTTGTTGAACAATTGGAAAATAAATAACAAATGATACAAAAATAAAATCAATTTAATGTAATAAACATCAATTTAATTGAGTATTTTTATCACCGGTTTCGGAATCACCGTTCCTTCATATAAATATATACTAACATTATTACAAAATTATTATTACAAAAATATATTATTATTAATATATTACGTGTTGTAGTGAGGGTGGAACTGTGTCTGCGGGGGGGGGGGGTAAGTAAAGAATGGAGAAATAAAGAAACAGATGGAGAAAGGGAAGATATTTTAAATAGAACTGTAAGAGAGATATTTATGATTACATAAAATACACTTTTTAACTTTATTGCACTTTTATTTTTGACCGTGATCGGTTTCAGCCTGTGACGGCTATCTTCAGACTAGTACAATTAATGCTTAAACTATGGTTTATATACAATTTTGATTGTCAGGGGTAACACACCATGATTTTACTTAAATTATATTTTTCGGTATTGTTATAGCATGATTAAAAAAAAACGTGACTTATACTCGTATGGTACTTTTGAATTTATTCATAATATTACTCTTATATCAATCTGGTTTCAAAAATGATTATTAAGATGAGTTACAATTGTTTTTTTTATTGTTAAGATGATTTTTTATTATTTATATAATTCAAGGTTGATGAATAGCGATCGAATATGAGTTTATTCTAGGATATTCCCATCTTAGTTGTAAGATCGAGGTTAACAACGGGATTTTCAATAATTGGGTTGCTACCAGCATTATGATATATTCACAATGGTTTCATGATAATTATATTTAGTATGTACATCTGTTAAATAATAATGTACTTTTATTGTTATTATCTATTTTTAAAAATTAATTTCACTGTATCGTGGAATTTTAAGTGCCTCGCACTTTGGCAATAACTTACATGATATTGTTATTTCCTATTACCGGTTATTAAATGTTCCAATGCTGTTAAATTTATAGATCCTGAAATTTTTAAGTGCATGTACATCATGATGGATTTTATATTAAGTAAATACAATTAATCATTACAATGGAATTCCACCAAGTATTGACAGTTTCAAAAATAGAGATTTTTATGATTATCAATTATGTCTCTATTATTCCGTAAGGGTTTTTAAAATTTCCATTGCTTCTAAGTTGAAACTGTTTTCCTTTATTGATAACATGAAGAATATTTATGCCAGTAACTTTATCAAACGGTTCTTTAAAATTACGCGGTTAGCGAATTCAGAAAAGTTGTTATTTTTTAGGCACTTCATGTATTCTTTAACCGTAATATCAAATTTACAAGTTCTTAACTAACTAACTAACTAACTAACCATCACGCCGTTTCTCCGCAGGGGTAGGCAGAGAGGACGGACCGCCAAACAACTCGATCTTGGCATACACTTCTTGCTTCATTCAGTTTCATACGACGCCTCATACATTCTCTTCTGTTATTCCGACTGCTGACATGGCCCGACTCGAGTATTTGATTCTCTTGATCGTGCCATGTCTTCCTCGGGCGTCCTCGGCTTCTTCTTCCATTCACATTCGCGTCATATATTCTCCTTACACTCCTCTCTTCGTTCATTCGCTCTACATGCCCAAACCATCTAAGAGTCCCTTTCTTAATCTTGCTCACTACGCTTACATCAGCCCTGCATTCTTTATGAATCTCAACATTTTTCACTCGATCATACATGGTTTTACCACACATTCGTCTCAGAGATCTCATTTATACAGCATTCAGTCTACTTTAATCCTTCCTCTGCCAGTTCCATGCCTCGCTGCCATACATCAGGGTTGGTATCAGCACTCCATTGTGGACTGCTAGCTTCGCTTCCTTGGACAAATTTTTGTTTGCACCAACCGCGTTCAGTCCTCCGTTAATGGAGTTTCCTGCATTCACCCTTCTTTCAATATTCCTATCAGTCTTTCCATCTCTCGTAAATATACTTCCCAAATACACACTCATCCTGCCTGCTCCAAGTATTCATCATTCACAACTATATTGAACACTTTTTTCGTACTCTCTCTTTCAAACACCATGACTTTGGACTTATTTACATTCATCATTAGCTCATTCTGCATACATACTTCGTTCATCCTAGATACGAGGGACTGTAGATCTTCTATACTGTTAGCAATCAGCACTGCGTCATCAGCATACAACAGGCAACATACTTGCAGATTACTCATTTTCGAACCCAAGCCCACCTCTTTCTATTCTTGCATACAATTATCCATGTATAGATTGAATAACTACGGTGACATTACGCAGCCTTGCTTAACACCTTTTGTGATGTCAAACCACCCCGTAATATCACCGTTTGCCCTAAAACATGCAACGCTTCCCTCGTACAGAGATTCGATTGCCTGTATATGATTTGTATTCATACCATACTTAGATAACACCTTCCATATGTTTTTTCTGTCAACTCTGTCGTATGCTTTTTGTAGATCTACAAAAATTCTGTTTTTTTTGAGTTTTTAACCAATATAAAAAGATAAACACTCATAACAATTATGTTTATAAAAACAAGGAACAGTTATTCCGAAATCAGTACTCAATTAAAGTTGTGTCATATATGGTATACTCAGTGAATTTATTTGATTTTTATAATAATAAACCACGAAGTATTAGCTGTTAACAATAGTAAAATATAATATGGTCATGGGAGTTTTTGTAGCTCCAGAAACAAACAGATTTTCTGCTTTTTAGTTCAAGAGGATATCAACAGTCAAAGTTTGGAGCTTTCACCGAACGCTATCTCATTTCCGCTGGTTTAGTTTCAATTCAGCTCTGGACATCCATAAATAATATTTTTAGGATAATGACAAAACTTTCTGACAGCTGTCGTAAAATCAATTGATTAATATTTAGCACTTCGGAACTCTGCGGTTGAAGCTCAATACTCAAACATACATTATTATTACTTTCCAATAATAGTCTATTACCGTGTTTCATGATAAATTTATGATTATTTGTGTGCAATTTAAAAAAAACAACTGAATCGAGCAATGTGTCAATTTCCTTCGAAACGCCTAAATGGTTGGATTGTAACGTTTTGTTTCCGAACTGACAATCACAAATATTTAATCATTGAAGAATATAATATTAACAAATCTCAAAGAACACATAAAAAATAAAAAGATAAAAGATATGTATTATTAATTGATAAACTAAAGTTTTTAAGACAAGATTTTTGTGCATTTTTTGGGTAACAATTATTTTTATAAACAATAATTATTAGCCTGAAACACTCATCCAAATTGAAAAAACCTTCCGAGAAAAGATAAATGTCGCCGACAGGACTCGAACCTGCACCCTTCTGATTGCCGGTCAGATGCTCTACTGTTGAGCTACGTCGGTTTATCGCAAACCCGCCAAGTTAATCAATATATACTAGTGTTTCATTCAATAATTACTGTTTTTATTATATTTCACCTGTAAACAAACCAACTTTATTAGTATGAGAAAGGCTTGTAACGGCTAAATCCCTCAATAGATGGCGTTGAGACAAATTATGTCTACATTTTATTGGTGAAAAATGCTTTGACTTGTCAAATATTTATTAATAGTTACAAACCAATTTATTCCTTCATTTATTTGGCATCTGGCCGCCTGCACAAGAAAATATTATTAATCTGGACTGAATTTTAACCGATGCATGCAAAATTGTTTGCACATTACTTTTTTTTAAATTACTGTTAGTTATAGCGATACTTTTTACTGATATTTAACGCATTCTTCAAAACTGAACACTGAAGTAAAGAAAGTCATTAAGCCATATTACTCGTCCTCTACAGCGTAGAGGCCATAGAGCCGGCTATCACCGTGAACAAGTGTTAACTCCAGCAAGAGTATTATTTTCCATTCCCTTAGATTGAACTTGTTTGCACATGTGGCAGCGTGGAATCGAATGCGCGATATATTGCCGCGTCCCGATCCCCCGAGGATGTACATTTACTGGGAAAATCACGCTCCTTCCTTCGGTCCTCGCTGACAGTGGGGCGAAAGGAAAACACCTTTTTTCAATTGAAAATCCCCGCCAGAGGATGGGATTGGGGCCGCCCAAGCGCAATAATACTCCCAGTAACATGGGACTTTCCTACAAGAAGTTATTACAAGCGTATAGTTGTGCATAGCCCTGTTAGCAGCCTATTTGTGTCTAACGTCGTCACGTGAAAGGCGAATCTTTCTCGGAACAGCTTCTTTGTAAATCACTCTTGAATAGCTAGTTTCAACGCTCCTTTATTAATCGGTGTCCTATTATATTTTTTACGGATAAACCGATATTTCTACCCTTGATTATATTCATGGTGGATATGATGTGGAAGAAGTAAAAAATTGCGTTGACTATTGAGTTTTTGACTCTATTTTATAATAGTAATAAAGATTATTAACTAATGCAATCGATTTAAGGTGTGTATGCAATGTGTGCATAGAAATTCAAAACAGTAACTGCAACAATAAACAACTCATGACCTTTGGACCCTTAGAAAAACTAAGTTTGTATTGAAGGCTAGGTGGCTGGCTGATGATTGGATTTAAATATCAAAATACCAGTATTCTACCGCTTTTCAGTTGTGCTCGTCGAATAGGTTAATCCCATTGACAATATGTTTTCTGTAAAGGGTTGTTTCCTAATAAAGTCTCATTTCCTGATTAATTCATCCCTCACAAGATTTACAACCTTATCAATTTGATTTATTTCAATAGGGGAACAAAACTAATTTCTCAAGTCCCACTGTCCCTTCTGAAGTGGGTTACCTTTGAATCCATCAAACGCTGGTCAGCGGATAACTGGCCTATCAGTCCAAGATCCTTTCAACCGCAAACAGAAGACAAACGAAAACACTTAGCTAAATGAATGACCAACCGCCAAATGTACCGACCACACCATTAAGTCCGCGGTCGACTAAGACACGCTAAGACGCCCTGAAACGCCCTAAGACTTCATCTAGTTCTGGATCTGACCACTGCAAACCCTTCGCTAGTTAAAGGGATACTCGAGAACCATCGTTTGCCTACCCTTTACGACACAGGGGTAAGATAATTACATAGCTAATCAGTGAGTGATGTTCGTTTTACAGGTGATTTGTGGAAGCCTTAGTCCTTCGTTGAACCCTCTTCACTGGAGAGATGAAGAACTTCAACAATTATTATAATTTATTTTTCGAACCTCAAGAACTGCATTAAACCGCTAAAAACTTAAAGCTTACATAATTAGCAGTTAAAATATATGTAACATTGTACCAATACAAACAAATAAAAATAATTGCGTATAATTTATAAATAATGAATTTTCATTTGAAAACTACTTTGTTATTCTCCCTAGAAACTAAATAAAAAAACTTATGACATTCAAAGCTAACAAAGTTTAATTCAATATAATAATTCCTTCTCTTTTTCATCATCATTGATCGCCTTAAAGCATTCCCAATGTGTCTGTATGATCAACAAATTAAGCATAAGACAAAACGCTTCTTGCTATATTTCTAGTAATAACTATTATCAAAACATCTTTCATAATACGTATATATAAAACCAGAAAAAAATTAGATACAAAGTACAAATATTATCTCATTTCCCAGGAAACATACTTTATTGCCTTTATCAAAATATATCCTCGTTTTCTCAGTGAGTACCTATTTCAAACACATCGAATAACGTTAATATTTTATGAATCCTAGACGAAACAATATCATCTTGAACCTTATCTCTTGACCACATTATCTAGCCGCAGTAATAATACAAGCAAGTATCACATATGCCCCATTTGGCTTCTGTCGTAGTTTATTAAACCTGAACAAAAGTCCAATTTCTGCACAGTATTAATGTTGTCAAATATCTAATATCATTTTATTTATCTTAGAGAGATCACATCATGCGTATGAGTTCTGTGCGTTCGTTCAAACTGTGTGTATTAGTGCAAATGCCTATTAAAAATTCTGTTTATGCGAATAATATAAACAGGAATTTCATCGGTAATTAGACGTACATAACTTGCATAGTTCGGTACGATCATAAAACGACCATTTTCAACTATGATGAAATTAAACAAGATTATAACAAAAACATAACATGTTTGCACGCTTTGATTTTTACAGCGAAGTTTTATGTAATATTTTTTTGAAATCTCATCTAGTGAACGTGAATGTAAAATATATAGTATATTACTATTTATATATATATAGTTTGTCCTTAGATTTTTTGATATTGGGTTATTTGTATGAAGAAAAAACACTATAAATTTACATATTTTTAAAACCATTAACTTTGTGGCTCGCCATAATTTACAATAAAAAACACATAAATTTGTTGTAGACCACTTTTATTTAATTAAAACTCTACCGGTTTCGGAATCACCCTTCCTTCATCAGGAAAATATTAAAGCTAACTTATGATATAGAATATTGACAAGACATATAAATAATTATAATTAACTTATCTTTTAGTCCCATTCTTAATATTTTTCCAATAAATCGCTCTGTTCTTCCCGGAAATCCTACAATTACCCCTACCCATTTGCTTACCCCCACTCCAACACCTAAAATTTAAATGTCTTGTCAATATTCTATATCATAAGTTAGTTTTAATATTCTCCTGATGAGGGAAGGGTGCTTCCGAAACCGGTAGAGTTTTAATAAAATAAAAGTGGTCTACAACAAATTTATGTGTTTTTTATTGTACTATAAATTTAAATGAAGCATTTTTTGTTTCTTTTATTATTTCTTATATACCTGTTACCTCAGAACAGGTTTCACCTAGTGAGGTAGGTAATGTAAACCATACAATAATATAATTAGATAATATATGTTATATAGTACTTATATTTAAACATGCGTATTGTACG
The DNA here is from genome assembly GCA_022606495.2 of Halesus radiatus. Lineage (NCBI taxonomy): Eukaryota > Metazoa > Arthropoda > Insecta > Trichoptera > Limnephilidae > Halesus > Halesus radiatus. The sequence continues at coordinate 33,496 of JAHDVE020002862.1, forward strand.
AAATTGATTAACGTTCTTTCAATAAATGACGGTCGATTGATTGATTAGACAATGAAAATAAAAACTAAAACTGGCCCCATGAAATGCATATAACTTGGGCTTAAGAATTATTTGTAATGCTTTATTTGACTTAGTTGTATAGAAAGAAGATAGGTACTTACTTAAACAGTATGTACAGTGTTGTGCAAATTAATTGGGAAAAGATTATTTCAGTCAATTTTCACGTTTCACTTAAAACTAGGACGTTATTACTTAGTACGTTGGTACTCCTTATTTTGTTTTTGAATAACTTTTTCATGTCGTCATGAAACTGACTAAAAAATATATTACTGAAATCAGCTTTCCTCTCGTGGTGCAATCCTTTTTTCTGGGGATTTTCTTCACTCTCGTTCATAAAATTTCAATGGAATTGAAATCGGGAGAGTTTGCTGGATATTAAAAAACACTTCTTTGGCTGGATTTAAGAATATTTTAAATTTTATTCAATGTTTGGCACGTGACAAGGTCTTGTGGGAAAATCCATTTTTTGCCAAAGTTTTTCCTCGACTGATGCTTTCAGAGTGTTTGGTACTAGAAATCTGAAGCCTATCCACTGCATGATGAACTGCATCAAATATGAAGAAATTCCGAGGAGTATGCTGCTTCTGAAACTCGAAAGGGAAATCTCTAGTAGTTAATGGGTGAATGATATTAAGTGTATGTTACTTGAACGTAATCGATTATATTTATTTTATTCGTGGCATAGAAGTCTATCACCAGTAAACAGGCATTTATGCCAATGAGCAATGCAACCCTCTTAAGTGATAACCTCCACCAATGGAGATGGGGAATGAGGGAGGTGGCCTGACTAGGAGATGTAAATCTTCAGCCAGGATAGCAGAAGGGAGAAGGAGGTTATAAAACGTTAACCTTAGCTATAACCGCAACTAGCTTTGGTTAAGGCGCCGAGGATAGTTTCCACAAGAAAACAATACTGAACAACTCATGAAAAGAGTAATTTTAAAAAACTTATTAAGATTTCTAACCGATTTAATGAAATGGTTTTTTTTTATTATTTTCTTTTCTTCTTGGAATATTCGAACGTTTGGGGATGAAGCTCAACGAAGTGAAGATGGATAGGAGAGCATAGCATTAAGGAGCTGACATTTGAACCGGGGAAAGTGTAGAAGAAAAAGGATGAGAAGATGGGAGAAAGGGTGCGTAGGAGAGACGCAAGGGAAAGGTCAGGGTGTAAAAATATTATCATTCATCCTTCTTCGCTTCATAAAGTCTCGACTGAGATATTATTTCTAACTTAAATAGCGCATAAACATCGCTTTCACGGTGGTTTAGTAAAATTCATTCTGGTATGCAAATAAATCACGCCATTGACAATAATATTTTTTCAAGTACCTACTTTACGCACTGAAAATTCGACTGAAATTTTCGTATATGGGTACCTAAGTTTCATATCAAAATAAATGCTGACGTATTTGAGTACAGTGTTTATTTGATATAAAAGACACAATATTCAAAACCTTTAAGAGGAACGGCTGCGCGGTCTATTTCATACAAAATTTGATTTGGATTTGAGGTCAAAATACTCGCCTATACCTATTTTTTTTTTGTTTTCATCAAAAAGTGTAGTAAATATCTAGTACGGATTAGAAGTAATTTATTTATTTTATTTTAAATTATGAAATATAGACCATTAAAGGAATTGATTTTTCGCGATATTATAGACACCTTTAACAATTATTTAGGGACTACCCCGTCTACTTTGAAAATATTATGAAATGTAAAATAAAAATGTAAATTGACAAATATTAAAACAAGCATTATGTCAGACTTTAAATTAAATTAAAAACGATTTGCGTGAAACACAAATTGTAAAATATTGACCCGACAAAGGGGTTCTTTTTTAAATATTTGTTTTCATATTTTTTATTTACATAATCATATTTACATAGCAAATATGATAATTTCTTAAAAAAATACATTAAACCCGCAAATAATTTTCTAAGTTGCCTCGAAAATTCTGAAAATTATTTTGTAAATTATTTAAAACAAAAATAAATAAAATACTTCTCATCCGTACTAGATATTCACTAAGCTTTTAATTGAAAAGAAAAACATATCATTCAGTTTGGATGAGTATTTTGGCCTCAAATCCATAAGTAAGTTACGTATGAAAGAGGCCGTTATTTTTAAAACTTCATGAAATTAACCATTAAGGTGTTACCGTACCATGACACCTCTGTCGCCACGATCTGTAGGTGTTAAACCAGTCTGATCCCAAATAAACGAAAAGAATAAACATCCAAAGCCGTATTATTTGAAGTACAAGGTGTGGTTTCTAATTTGGAAAAAAAAATTATAAAAGTTTTACAATAGTAACTTTGTAACGTAACATTATTAAGTTTAAATTCGCCCGACATGGAACTTTTGTTCCGCATCTGGTTAGCATGCTAATAATTGTTTTTGTGTTTAATTCAGAGAACTCCGTTTATTTTTTTAATTTAATGTAAATTAAATTTAACAATGTTATTATTAAGTTCTGGAAGTATTTTAATATGATTCTATTTACCAACATCCAAATTAATATTATTTTTTCATGGTGACTAAAATGATTTATTACCGGTGAAACCGATTTACTAAGAAAATAATTGTGATAATCTCTAGGTAAACTAAAATACTTGCGGAAATTAATAACAAAATTTTTAAGTTTGGTTTCGATCAAATGAATTTAAAAAATTTAAAATGATATTAACAAGCCGTTATTATGCTATATTTATATTTTGAGAGTTACAGAAATATTATAGTACTAAAACATTAAAAAAAATTAATCCTTCGTAAAAATAAACGGTATTACAAGTGTTGCAATATTTGCGAAGGCTTTGCGATAATGCATTGTTCTCAAAGGCCAATGCAAAAGTTCATTTCACTTGTGTTTCATTAATTTCAACCCATGTGTTCGTAACTACACCCGAATTAACTTTAACTTGATTGGTGTATTCCAATTCCAAGCCTTATTAGTTAGTATTGCTTACACCTCTTTTTTTACTGAATGTATATCAGAAGGATTGCAGACGCATTTAAGCTTTATTTTTATGTACAAAATGGCCGTTTTCCATTCCATGTTCGGTTCACGAGCCAAGTTTCACTGCTAATTGGCTTAACTGCAACTTACAATACTTTTAAACTTTTCAGGCAGGTACATTACATGCTTATTACACTTTATGTGTAGGTACCGAACACGAAACTGAGTTCTGCGTAGGTACATATTTTATTTGATGTTATTTTTAAAGAATACGTTTCTTGGATTGAATAGGTGCCACAAATCTATACTAACACAACAGCAAAAATTTACGAATATAAACGTCATTTATTTAATGGATTTATGAGTGAAATTTTATTTTTCTTCAATAAATGTAAATTTGCTATGTGGTGCCATTATCAATTATTAATATTTTGTGTAAACCACTATTTAATATTTAAATATCAACATGTTTCTTAAGCGAAGCTTCCCTCATCAGAATACAAAGTATATTAAGAAATAACGACAAGAATGGAGGCATAATAAATAAGAAAAAATAATAACATAAGAATAGACAAATTACAAACATAAACAAAAATTAACAATCATTGATAAAAGTATGTAAATTATTATATATTATAAATTTATGATAGAAATTTTAATAACTTAATTTTATTTTTTATTTTGAATAAAGTCAAGAAAATAACAAGGCATTATAAATTAGAAGTTTCGCTTCCGAAACATGTTGATATTTATATTTATATTAAATAGTGGATTACGCAAAATAAATTCTAATTCATTTTAAGAACAACAAAAAATGACAAACCTACCTAATGCCCATTAAATTGAAAAAGTAATGTCATAACCTAATCAGGGTTTAATCCAATTATACTATTCCTAATATACACCATGTTTTACTCAGGTACAGCGATGCTCAAAAGTGTGAAAACGAGTTATTGCTATAAAGAAAGATGAAGGTATCCTCAGTAAATGAAGACAGCGGCTTTGCTCAAAATCAATAATCGTAGACTACTGTCAAAAGTCACAAAATGCGTTAAAGCATGTTTGGTAATGTGTTGGTCGTGGATGGTGTGAAATTTTATACAAAAAATAAATATAGTAAAGTATTAATTACTGGAGTAGAATTTTTTTTTCATCTTTGTCGTAAAGTAGTAAAATGAAACATGTATTCAATTATTTTTTAGATACAGTATCAATGTTACAATGCTAATCTTTTAAGACCCCTGAAGTATTCAAATTTGAAAAACCCTTTGACCGTCCACCTTTTAAGGTTTTTTTTTCTTATTAGATGTTCTCATTCCACGCTTGCTTCAATCCAGACCAATAGTATTATTAAATACTATTTTTCGTATTCATATTTGAATTCTAAACTTATTTGGTGGTCTGCACGAGAAATCGACAATTTGACAGCTAGACAAGAATCCGAGGGCGCACAACGGAGTGCGGGTGACATTGAGCTCACGTTTATTTTGTGCCATGCAAATATCCCCTTTGTAGTTGTGACTCCTGGTACCTTTAAATCCAGATTGGTCCGTGTGACTTTCAAAAATTCAAATTTTTGAAAGTCACACCTGACAATCGAAATTTTAAAACATGAAATCATATTTTTTTTTGTTTAAAAAGAAATTTAAATATATAAATTCGAAACGCTTTATTTAAAATTACATCGAAAAAAAAAACGACATTTTTTAATTTTACTAATCAGCAGGACGATGGCCGCAGTCTTCGGATGGGTGAGATCCACTAAGGTTCCCAATCCTGGGGAGAATTGAGGGAGGCCTACGTTCAAAATTGGACTTCAGCATATAAAATGGGTTAATTCGTTGATTGATACATCAGATCGATTCAATTTTTGAATTGCGTAATATTTTGTGTCATTGTAATACCATGTAAATTGCCAATTCGCATCTCGATTTTTTAAATTTTGTAAAATACAACACTGGAGCGACTAGTCAATATTCTACAACAGCATTTACTGATACAAATCACCCGCTACAATCTACCTGCTAATATTACTAAAGCGGCTCCTGTATCTTGGTTAGAAAGTTATTCTGAATCAGCAAATTTCTTCCAAAAACAAGTTTTTCACTCCATTTTCAACAATCTACGAGAAACTTCCTACACGAGTACAAACGACACTATTAGAATGTTTAGAGTCAATCCCAACAATTGCAGGGAATATATTTTTAATCAGTGCGTACGCCTACATAAAACGGGAAATAAACTTATACATCAAACCAAAAGTCGACTGCAACTGAGTCAAAATATACAATAAACACTTTTTTTGTTGTTATTTAAAAAAATATAAATTGAATTATTTTATTATTTAGTCCTGCAAAATTACGGTTTCTAATATTATGACAGCTGTTTCAACGTTCAAAGCCATTTTCAAACTGTGCTTAAGCCAAATTTGTGACGATTAATTATATGATTTTATTTTAACCCCCACCCAGATTTAATTTTATGGTGTTGATTTATTCATTTTTTCGGTCAACTTTTCAACTAGAAATTTAATTAGGGATCAACAAACGGACTAATGACCCCAAAGAAACGTTAATAAATATAATATTAAATATTATCTATTCACCGCTTTTCAGTATTTTTACAAAATCAAAACAATATAATTCTTTCAAATAATTCACCGTTTTACCACAAACATTTAAATTCATTACCTTAATATCGTCATAGACTTCATTATGTTTTTTTTTTTTATAAAAACATGGCACCATTAAAAGCGGGGAAAACAGATTTGAACTGGAGGACCTCACAGAATAGAGAATTTTAATTATCGCAATTATTTCTGAGTAAATCGATATTTGCCGAAAATATTAATAAATCATTTAAAACACCATAAAAATTAAAATTGGATGAAAGTAAATAAAATCATACAATTAAGATACAGCAATTTGGCCTATCCATAGTTTTAAAATGGCTTTGAACACGGAAACAGCTGTCACATTAACAACAAATAAAATACTTGCAGAACTTAATAATAACGTTATTAAATTGATTTTCTTTAAATTAAAAATAAAGGAATTCTACTAATTAATCACAATAACAATTATTAATATTTAATAATAACTAAATTAAAATGAATATGAAATAATATTTTTGGTCCAGTTTCGGCAGATATTCATCTTTTTACTACTAAAGCCATTCGATTGCATATCTCTAATATATGTTCATCGTATATAATAATCGACATCATGAGCCTAGACAAGCAGCATCCGCGTACGATATAATAATATAAAAACGTTTTAATCACAGATCAAAAAATATATAGAGATACCCTAACACAAAAGGGAAGAAACCAAGAAACTGGACGTGGCGCCAATTTTAATAAAACTGCAATTAAGCAAAAAGGTTTGGCTTGTTTACAAAGGCGAACGTTTTGTTGGATTACTTAGTTTAACCCTTTTTATAAGTGTTTTTTGTTAATTTGCTTACCAGAGTCAAAATCACGCCAAAGAATCGCGGTCGGCAGTGTGCCAAAATGGGTGCCATGTGAGCTTTGCCTATAGCCATCGAAATTGTGAGAGGGCAAGTCTCTTAATTCTGACGTCAGTGGTTTTTATATATTATAGAATTACTGCAATAGTTTTTAAATTACGACGGTAAGTCTGCATCCAGTGACAACTACTGACAAAACGTAGATAATTGCCATATGCAATCCGCTGTAAGTACAGCATATCAAATATAGAAAATAAATTAGATGTTTGTTGGAAAATTAATATAAAAGCGATGTTGAGACATTATCCACTATTTTTTTCATATTTATTTTTGGCCAATCTTTTCTTAAAATCCCACCGAGGTTCATAAACTCTTTCAATCAATACAATATTATTACGAGTCTTTCAAATGATACAATTTTCATGGCAATCTGCCGATCTGACCCCCCCCCCCCCCCCCACACCCTCACCTTCCTAACCCTAGACCATTATTACCTGCGAGTATTTGTTTAGAAAAATGTCACGTTTTGCTTGTCTGCTAGAAATTTTGCGAATTATTTTTCCTATTTGCAGTCCCAACAATGGCCGATTGATCAAATACAATGGAGGGTCCTTCAAACGATGCTGGGATCAAATCTAAATAATAATTGTCACTGGAATGACAGACATGATTTAATTGAATCAAATGAAATTGTATTTACATTTCTTCAGCGATTTTTACGAACATAGTATTACGTTTTTTTTTAATTAATGATAAAATTAGTATTAAGTTTTTTTGAGTTTTACACTTAATTATAGAATTAATTAATGAAAATAGCATCAATAACTGACTCTCAATGAAAATATGAAACAGATAAAAACACAGAAAATAAAAAAGATACGGTCGTGACTGAGACTCGAACTCAGAACCTCTAGTTTATTCGGACCTAGGTCTCTGCCAGTCGCGAACGTATCTTTTTATTTTCTGTGTTTTCTTCTAATAAGTTATTTCTGATTTTAATATTCATTCTACACTTGAAATAAATCAAAAAGATGTCCAGTAAAAATTTAAAAAAATGATAGGTATATTCAAGACACCATCTATCGGCATAATCATGTTCGGTCAGAACTTTGTGCTCTCATACAAAGATGGCAGCTAATATATGGGAAGTAACTGAAAAATAATTCTCAAGGAATGTATACAATTGATAGACATGACAAAATTCAATTCGGTTGTCTCGGTAGCTCAATTGATAAAGACGTGAGTACCGGATAGACTAGAAGTTCTGAGTTCGCGTCTCAGTCGCGATCGTATCTTTTTCTTTTCTCTGTTTCATAATTGATGTTATTTTCAATTTAAAAATATATATATCGTTGAAGAAGATAATACGTATTAACAAATTCTAAATGAATCACGAATCCGAAAAATACCACAGAAAATAAAAAAAATATATCAGTCGCATCTGGGAATCGAACTCAGGACCTCTTTCTTCCCGGGACAACCGCTCCACCAACTGAGCTGATGAGACCAGTTCACGTTACGCCATCTTCATCGATATCGGACCTCAAATTCAGTTTTTATTTTCTGTGTTTTTGTTTTTAGGTTTCGTGTTTCATTTAGGATTTGTTAAATATTATCTTCTTCAATGATTAAATATTACAAAGAAGTTTATAAGCTTCAATAAGTTATTAAAATAAATTGAATATTCCTTCTAGACTATATAAAAGTCAATAGATGCCCCATATAAATTAAAAATATAATGGTTATATCCGAGGCACTATCTAGATTGCAATTATATTCGGGTTGAACTTTGTAATTATGATAAAGATAGCAGCCAATAATATGAGATTTTAATGGAGGATAAAATTAACAAGTCTTGAAGTTGAGGTATGCTATCGATGAAGATGGCGTAAAGTGAACTGGTCTCATTAGCTCGGTTGGTGTAGCAGTTGTCCCGTAAGACAGAGGTCCTGGGTTTGATTCCGAGATGTTACTGATACCGTATTATTTTCTGTGATTTTTTTCGGTTTCTTGTTCCATTTAGGATTTGTTAATATTATCTTCTTCGATTAAGGTATTAAAATAAATTGATTTTTTTTTAATGTTTTACTAAATCAAATAAAAGTTAGAAAAAACAGAAAAAATTTCTACCATTCGTGTATCAGTCTTGATACAAGTAGTCGAATGAATCCCAATAATATATCTCTACATTCATCCTCTCGGGATAACTAAATATGGTTACACATAATTATTTGTTAGTTCAAATCCTTATGATAAATCAATGGTTCACAAAGGCCGTGGCTATTAATATTCCCCATGTTTATTCGTCTAATCTAGAATTGTATACTCACGCCGCAAATTACATTACAAAACGCGCCGCAGCAAGCAATAGTCCCTCCTGCAAATTTACTAGCTATGGGCCGCGGGACTGCCATTAAAATTATCTTGGATCTTACAACTGTCGAGGATGCAAGCTGATTCATTATTATGAAGAGAAGTGCCGAAATATAAAGGCAACTCTAAGGGCCAGTCTTATTAACGAACTACCAAATATCTGTTGCGTGACGAACCATTTCGTTAACGGATCGTTATCCGTCCGTTTTTTTTATCTTGAATAGTTGCCATTCGCTTGTCATCATTTTCACTGCTCGATAAGGAATCAATTTCACAAATGCAAATTATGTATTGTCTTTTTAATCAAAATCGTCCGCGGTTTTACATAAGCGCTCAAAAACTGAGAGCTGTAAAACGACCAGTAATCTGACGAACGTTTATAAAATGGTGAAATCGGGCAGTAGACAAAATATTAGTTAAAAATGGTATCAAGTGTTACGAAGAGAGTTTGCGAGATTTGTAAAACATTTATACGAGTATCTCGGCTGCTTAACGTCGTTAACTTCGAAAAATTATTTTATTTTTGTTTTTAAATAAATGATCCTGAATGGATTATATACATACGGTTGGAAATTATATATATACATATATATATATAATTATATATATATATATATATATATATATATATATATATATATATATATATACATATTTTCTAGCTGATGTGTACCCGGCCTTGCTCGCGATTTTTTTTTTTTTTTAATAAAGTTATGAAGTTTTGAATTCTTGCTTGTCGTCTGGGTGCCATAATTGATTTGACAGCGATCTACTTCTCTAAAAAAAGAAACAAAAAAACGTTAATTTGAAATTTTTTATTTCATTTCAAAAATTTATTCCTTTCAAAACATATTATAATTTAAAAAATTTCTGAAGTAGGTACCTATGTGTGTTTTCAATTTTTTAAATATTCTACACAAACAAACCTTCTTTTTTGAATATGTAATCCGTGGCTAACCAGACTGGTATATCTATGGGTTAACCAAAATAAAACATGACGGGTTCAATGTTTTTGATACTAATTTTAAAACGTCAGAGCAACAGTTTTACATATTGGATTTCATTCAAAGTACTCTCTAAACCTTCCCGGCACTAATAAAAAAGAGATAATCCAGGACAGACAGACAAACATTCATTTATATATATATATAATCATGTAAACTCTCAGCTAAAATATTAATCGTAGTAATAAATCCAAATAAATACAAATTCACCTTTTTGTTAAAGGAAGACAAACATTCCTAGGTTACGGATAACCTGACTATATTTTAAAATCTCCTACGAAAATGTTGCTACTGTCGTTATGGTGAACTTAGCCAGCCGAGGAGTTGAACCCACGATACCTGGGTGAGACCCAGACTCTATGCCAACTCAGTTCCTGACCGGTCAAATATAATATATATAAAAGTATATTTTTTCGTCGTTAATACACATCTTTTCCCATAAATTTATTTTATTTAAGTCAGGCCACATGAAAAATATACGGAGTTCATGTACACAGCCTCTTTATGTATTTCACCAATGAAAATTATCCGAAAATGGAAAACTATGTAAATAGTTAATGATACAATTTGTATCGCGAACAGTGGGCAAATAGAAGTCTCGCTATTGTGGGGAGAAAACCGCATTGTTGGGCCTGTTTTCCGAATTAAACACTGTGTGTTTAGCGTGGAAATATACAGGTTGACTGTAGCCTAGCCAAACTCTACCTACAAACAAGTGTTCTATGAATGATAATTGTCTTTGTCTACGATAAAAATAAAATGTAAGAAGGATGTCTTGTCTTATTTTTTTACTTTTAAATGATGATAAATTAAAAATACATGCATTGTCCTTAACATCCAGACAGAAAAACAGTGGAGATTTTGTAATACCAGAGTTCACCATTCGCAAGACTACTTTTTTTAAAATAAAGTTATGAAGTTGTGAATTCTTGCTTATTGTTTGGGTGCCATAATTGATTTGACAGCGAAAGTAACTGCCTCCGAAAAAAAACATTCATTTGAACATTTTATTTCATTCATACAAATATTAAAAAAAAAATCTAAATAATAAAGTTCTTAAGTAGGTACCTACTTGTGTTTTCCATTTTGAAAATATTCTACCGAAACAAACCATCTTCTTTTGAACACATAATCTGTGGCTAACCAGAGTCGTATATCTATGGAATAACCTCAACACAACGTGGCGGGATCAATGTTTTTCATACTAATTTTAAAACGTTTTAGCAACAGTTTTACAAATTGAATTTCATTCGAAATACTCTCTTAACCTCCCCGGCACTAATGAAAACAAACTGTTCTATTTTCGGCGAAAGCGGTCGAGTAATTTTTGAGAAAATCGAGGACCGACAAGCAGACAAACATTCATTTTTTATATATAGAGAATTGACATTGGTATCTTTATACTATATTAGGTAGTTTTTGCAATATCCTTTAAATTTTCTTTTACAATGAGACATACAACTAGGGTATTTATTTATATTAAAAATTTAAGCGGTTGTTTTTTCCACTTTCCAACATACATTTTTCATTACTAAAACCAACTACTTATAGAAACCTACTATTCTTAAAAACTTGTATTTTGGAAGGCGATACTATACAAATCTCAACTAAGTCCAAAAATTGAATTTGGGATCTACCTTTGGGCTGGTGCTGATACACCTGCGTGATTCTGTGCAAAGGCGGGTGGTACGTCTGATTAATAACCCGTTGTTAACAGACCGGTTGACATAACTAATTATAATAGTTAATTTTCATAGAGTAATTTTGTAAAGGTTCACAGGTTCTCTGTTCTATAGGTATTTCAATGGAGCCTGCTCGAAGTAACTAGCAGCATTTATCCCCAGTACACCGGTGCACGTACCCGAAACTCGACCGATACAAGCGGAACACACATCACAGCTGATGTCGGCTTCATAAGAACGGGATGATTCTCCAACTATTTTTTGTGTAAGGCGACTCGCATATGGAACGAGATACCGACATCTGTTTTTCCTCCTTCGTATAATGCGGGCCTCTCAAGAACCGCACTAAATTAATCCCTATCTTGACCCGCCTCAAAACGTTGCCCAACCGGGTGGTGGTATAGTTCCCGTGTTATTACACCGTACAGACAGGAGCGCTCTTGTGAGGTGTAACATAAAAAAATTAAAAAGTCGTAGGTCGGCTAGTACAATTACGTTTTAAAAATACACGGTACCTATTGATCAAAATAATTATTCTCATAGAAAAATACAAGGATGCCAATAGATAGACGAAAAATACATTTTAATTAAGAACTATTTTTACCCGGGACACTGAAAACGTTTTAAAATACCCGAGCGTTTAAAATCGCGAACAATGGGGAGCCACCCTCCCCCTGACCGCCCGGACCGGAAGGTCATACGACAGGGACATACCAGGCGCATTTTCCTCCACCCGGCCGGCATAAGTGGACGAGAGGTTGAGAATTCCCCGTTAGGTACATCCGCTCTGAAATTATCGACCGGAACCGCGCCACGGTAGGCCGATAGCGCCAGACGACGGGCAGACGGTACTAATGCATGCGTGCCGAGCGAGACAGAATGATAACAAAGCGTTACGTGATTTTATGCGATCACAATGAACGTGCTTTTATTTAAACCCCCCCGTTCTTGCAACCCTAGAATTTTTCAAAAAAATACTTGGGTTCATAATCACGTTCGATTTCGATTGCCGCACATTCGCAATCAATACTCATTCAACTTAAATACTTCGTTCGATGGAGAACCAAAACCAAAAGAATTATTTTGATAAAAATAATTTCTCTTGAGGATGCTGTGACGAGGGTTTTTTGGGGGAGAGAAAGGAATGAACGTGTTGTAGGAGGGAGAAAACACAGAAACCTGCAAATCGTTTCACAGCCAGGCTGGTGAACTCAAAAATGAGTCGTAGAAACGACCTATTCTCATTTGACAAATATTAACCAACTGTGGACCGGTACCGACGGTATCAATGACGCTAGTTCCTCAAAGCATCTTCCATTGATTGCCGTATCTGCATAATCGTGCGGGAAACACCACCCGACATCTACTGTCGATATTGCTTTTCGTACCTACCATACATAATCGAAATAGAAGTAGTACCCAACATACCGACAATTTCGATTGTGGTGACTCATAATTGTAAGAAAAATATATACCATTCTGCTAGACTTATTATAAGATTCACTCAACGTATCTACATAATATATATTAATTATCTATATATATAAAAAATCAATGTAAGTTTGTTTGTTTGTCCTCCATTTTCTCGAAAATTACTGAACCGGTTTAGCTGAAAATAGAACAGTATGTTTTTATTAGTCCCGGGAAGGTTTAGAGAGTAGTTTGAATGATCCAACATGTAAAACTATTGCTATAACGTTTTAAAATTAGTTTTAAAAACATTGAACCCGCCATGTTTTATTTAGGTTAGCCTATAGATATAAAACTCTGGTTAGCCACAGATTGCATATTCAAAAGAAGAAGGTTTTTTTTATAGAATATTTTCAAGATGGAAAACACGAGCAAATACCTACTTAAGAACTTTATGATTTAGATATATTTAAAAAAAAATAAACGTTTGGAATGAAATAAAATATTCAAATGAATGTTTCTTTATCCTGAGATAGATAGGTCGTGTACACATCAGCTAGTATACTACAAAGAAGAACTATTACTCGACTTTTTGATGGCCGTATTTACATAATCTTAAATCAACGAATACGCAACTTGGAATCCGTAACATTCACCCCCCACAATTCACTGCGAAAAGTTCACCGCATGCAATTCACCGCAGGGAAAAAATATTTACCATTATTAGGAAGCGTTAGATTAGGTCAGGTTGCAAAATGTAGTTCTTAACGCGTTACTATTAATGTAATGCAAATGGTCCTTAACACCATTCGAAAATTTTATTTTTTCTATTGCTTGCGGTGAACTTTCCGCAGTGAATTGTGGGCAGTGAATGTTTCTATAACCACCCAACTTACTATCGATTTTCATTTCAAGTTATTTAAAGAGAAAATCATCATCCCTCATTCTTGCAGAATACCTTCAATATTCATTTTAACATTTGTTCAAACATTAAAAAAAAAATTGTGCTTTTGTTTTTTTTTTAATATTTATAAACGCAACCTTCAACTTAATTAAATACAATTTTATTCTGAACAGCGTGTCCGGAAATTCAGAATCCATTTTTGTTCAAATAAAAGAGCGACGAAGCGATGATTTCAAATATATTGGAAAATATTTCTTTCGCATACACTCGCTGTAGTATTCGTATCTATTGGTAGACTTTGCACAAAATGATCTTGAAATATAATTGCTTTTCCATGTCGTTCAATCGGAATACCCGGGGGTATTCCACGAAAGTAATGAGAATTGTGGAATATTTGGAGAATAAAGGAAAGAGATTCACTAAGTGAAGCTTTTATCTGCCGGAGGATATCTCATATATATATATATATATTATTATGTATTGTCATTGTTGATCGTCCGTAGTGCGCAATTTTAGACGTATTTTATTTTCGAATCTCTTAATAAATGTCATTTATGAAGATTGAAGGATTAGTCTGGGAAATTGGCGGAGTCGTTGACCAAAGATTTGATTTAAATTCGTATTTTGTCATTACTTTGGTCTTCGGGGAAAACTGGAAAAATATGACGGAGCGTGGGCAGTCGGGTCGTGCATGAAGTGCCACTAGTTTATCTAGTTTAATAATTAATCTCTATTAGTAATGCGTTGTTTCGAATTGTTTTATTATTCTGGCGTAAAAATGACAAAACGGAATCATTTTGCTTACTGATTCAAAGCTAATGGAAGGTGATTTTTTTTGTAGGAAACTATTAGATATTTTTATATTTTCATATGAAGCGGTAACTTGGTGATGTGACTAGAGTGATTAGAGTATTAAAGCTTTAGTTTTCTTCGTATTAGATTGACTTCCACAGATTACCTTCTCTGCGTAATAAGATTCTTGGCCCTGGTAGCCGGTTCGGAGTTCGGTGAGGAAAAATATCAACTTATTATGAGTATTTACATTAATTTATAACAATCAATTTTTTATATTAAATGAAAAACACAATTTGTAAAACACCACTTTTATTGAATTAATAACCGTCGCCAACCAGGTTTCGCTTCACCGAAGCTTCGTCAGGGCTTATTATTAACTAAAGATAATTAGATACAGGCACATATATATACATAAAACAATGAGTGAAAGAGATATAAAATGAAAGAAAGAGACACATATAGAGTGGGAGGGGAGACATTATTTAGGGAGGATAAGTGGGGGGGGGGGAGGAAAAAGAAGGGGGGGAAAGGTGGGGGAAACAGCTGAGATTACCGGAATAAATTAAGTATGGGACTATTAGTTATATTAATTTGGTTATTAATAATGTTTAAATTATTATTAACTGCTTTTTTG
Organism: Halesus radiatus; assembly: GCA_022606495.2. Classification (NCBI taxonomy): domain Eukaryota; kingdom Metazoa; phylum Arthropoda; class Insecta; order Trichoptera; family Limnephilidae; genus Halesus; species Halesus radiatus. The sequence continues at coordinate 48,785 of JAHDVE020002862.1, forward strand.
ATCTCGAGGGCTTCTAAATTGTTTAATCTTATTCCAATTCCATTTTTATGTAATATTTTAATACCCGAGTCTTTATCGAATGAGTGATCTGATTCTATTAAGTGATTCGCGAATTCTGAAAAGGCATTATTATTTAGACATCGTAAGTGCTCTTTTACTCTTACGTTGACGTTCCGGGCCGTTTTACCGATATAAAAAGCCTGACAATCTTTACAATTAAGTTGATATATACCCGAGTGGCTTAGTCTATCATCATTATCTTTGGTATTAATTAGGAATTTACCTAAATGATTATTCGTATAAAAAGCGGGTTTTATTTCAGGTGGGAATTTTTTAACGCTCAAAGAAGAAAAGTTATTTGTATAAAGGACTCTACGCCATTGGAATGTTTAAATTATTAGAGTTGTTGAAGAGAAAGTTATTTGATGCTATTTGTTTTAATTTTTTATTCAGAATATTGTCTATTAGTTTTATATCATACCCGTTATTTAAAGCTATTTGTTAAATGATAGATAATTCATTGTAAAAATTGTTATTATTTAAGGGTACGGTAATCAATCGTATATCATAATAACGCCCCCTTGTCACTATTGTTTTATGTATATATATATGTGCCTGTATCTAATTATCTTTAGTTAATAATAAGCCCTGACGAAGCTTCGGTGAAGCGAAACCTGGTTGGCGACGGTTATTAATTCAATAAAAGTGGTGTTTTACAAATTGTGTTTTTCATTTAATATATAATGTCACACCCCAAAGTGTTTGCTTCCTTCGAAAAAATCTTTTTTTTTTTTTATATTGTGTATTTGGACTTCATACCAAAATTCAGGATACTTCTACTACATCACATTTATATAGCTTGCTCATGTGTACCCGGCCGTGCTCGGGTTTTTTTTTTTATAAAGTTTGAAGTTGGGAATTCTTGCTTGTCGTTTGGGTGCCATAATTGAATTACACGGAAAGTAATGCCTTGTGACAACTATTACTATCTCTAAATAAATAAACATTCATTTGGAAATTTTATTTCATTCCCAACATTTATTTTGGGAAAATCTTTATAAATACTAAAGTTCTTATTATAATTATAAGATTTAACAGCGATCTCTAAAAAAAGAAACAAAAAAACGTTAATTTTAAAATTTTATTTCATTTCAAAAATTTATTCCTTCAAAATACATTTGAATTTTAAAATGCTCTAAAGTAGGCGCCTACTTGTTTTATCCGTTTTTAAAATATTCTACCAAATAAACCGTATTCTTTTGAATATTTAATCTGTGGCTAACCAGAGTGGTATATCTATGGGTTAACCTCAACACAACATGGCGTGTTCAATGTTTTTCATACTAATTTTAAAACGTTACAGCATACAGTTTTACATATTTGATTTCATTCAAACTACTCTCTAAACCTTTCCGCGGCTAATAAGAACAAACTGTGCTATTTTCAGCAAAACTGGTTTAAATCGAGGACACGCAGACAAAAATTCATTTTTATGTTGAACGTCCGGTTTTATAAAGTGTATGGAAAGATTTTTTTCCCCTCTCTTGGCTAAAAAAATCACTTGCGTAAATGTAAATGAGCTCCATGAACCGTATAAGAGTGTTGTTTTCGTAAAGGGTATACAATGTAACCAATCTTTACATAATGACAGCCTAAAACATCCCCCCAGACCAGAGTAATCGCAAATTTCCTTCAAAATAGTGGAGTTTTTAATTAAAGGTTGATGCTCCGTCTCATCTTGTTTACGCCTTATAAATAATCTGCTCTTAAAACGATTCTCTTCTAAGGCGATTAAACTTAAGATCGTGAAAATTTCAACCCTATCTCAGCGGGTGGTAAGATGACTGAGGGTACATACTCATTTATTCAGAAAACCCTTGCTATCCTCCGATCCCACCCTTTCCCGGCAAACATTTATCCTGCTCTGTTATCTTAAGCTCCGGGCTACATAAAGCTCTCTTGTCATCACATTAGGTGACCCAAAAAAGCACATAAGCGCTCAAAGCAGTCAGGATATGAAAAAAGTAACGCTGTAGATATTACAAGTTCTCTAGGGGTGGGGGGGAAGCTAAGGGGGTCTGTAAATACTAACATTATCAAAGGCTCAATAAAAACTGGTTTTGAGATTGAAGCCCCCCCGAGTTGATACATGACAAGTTATTCTAAAGAAATTGAAATGTTTTGAATGCGACATGCACATTACATGGCTGTTTAATAAAAGTTACCCGCTTTTAATTTCCTCGCTTGAGTGAATTATTATCTTACATAATGCTCGCAATTCTCTTCTTCGTATTCAAATTAATGAGCGTACTTATCTTTCCAGAAAAATAACTTCAGTTTGAGTGACAAGTGGAACAAGGGATTTAAAAAGGGGAATACTCTTTTTATGATAATGAGTACAAAACAAAAGAAAAATATCGTATTTTTTGAAAGACTGAAAGATAAATTATTTATTTATGTCATCGGAATATTTCATATAAAATAGCAAAGAAAACTATAAACATTTTTAACGCATGATACTCGAGTAAATAGTACTTAAGTACTTTTTAGTCATAAAGCTTATATACATATATGTACATACTCGTATATACAAATAAGCGGAAAAAAAAACGTTTTATTGTTTATTTATTTTTTTAATTTTAAAACTCGGATATTACAATAATGTTTAGAATCTCAAAAAAAGAGTAGTCATTCAAAGCTGCCATATGCAGCTTGTCTGAAGATTCTACTATTTAAAAAAAAATAATAAACATATTTTTATCTAAAAACTTATAGAATGCACAAGATTCGAATCCATTGATGTTCAGCTACTTCATTTACCATGTTTTCCACTATGTCTTTTCTGGATTATCAGCTGGGTAATTTTTATATCTCAAATTCAAATAAAACACGTGTCATTGTTGTGTCATTGTTGTGTCATTGTTGTGTCATTGTTGTGTCATTGTTGTGTCATTGTTGTGTCATTGTTGTGTCATTGTTGTGTCATTGTTGTGTCATTGTTGTGTCATTGTTGTGTCATTGTTGTGTCATTGTTGTGTCATTGTTGTGTCATTGTTGGGTGAGTTCATTTTTAAATGTTTGTGTTCTATTTTCGGACAATGGCACCCGTAGTGAAAAAATAAATAAACATTAACATTTCGAAGGCACTTCCCGGTAAGATATCGGGAAAACAAAAATATGAAGCGTTAACCCATATAAAACTGCACGTGTTTACCTACAAATTGTGGAAGTAAAAACGATAACGATATTAGATAAAACAAAAACTATATAAAGTTGAACCAAACAATTGCATGATAAACGATTGATCTTAAGTTCTGTAGACATAGACATTCCCTATTAATGGAGGTGGACAATATTAAAAAAAAATTACACCTAATTTTAATTGTTGAATTCCCAACAATTTAATAAAATCAAATTAATGAAAAAATGACAAACCAATTGTAATTTCACTAAATCGGATTAGCTAATAATAAAGAAATGTACTAATTGTTCTGAACTCTTAATTGCAAATTTTCCTAAAATTTGCACGATGTATTCGAGCGTCCTAATTTTCTGAAATAATTAACAACAGTCTAATTCTCAATCCCATCAAAAATTTTCAGATAAATCCGTTCGCATGGAGCTTCCGTCAAGCATATAATTAATTATTTTTTTCACTTGACTGATCGCGACGAAATTATAATAATAATAATAATACCCATACTTCGCCTTTCTTCGGAATATATATTGTACAATGGGAAAGCGAAGGCGGAAAGGTATTGTTCCTCTTGTAATTTAATTACAAAAGATTATTCAAAGGAAGCATCGAAGTGTTTAACGATAAATAAATATCTATGGATGAAGGAGCATGAAATAAGAAAGAGGTTTATGTATCTGAGGGGAGCGATTGTGCGCGGTGTTTATCACGTTGTAACAGATGCCAACCTTTTTTGGGACTTGAATAATTTCGTGAAATAATTCCTTTTTGTTTTTACAAATACAAATAAGGTAATTCCGTAAGAAATATTTTAATAACATTGATCCAAATAATTATTAGTAAATCCGTCGTCTAGCAAGATTACGTAAAGTTCGTAATTTTGTGTTACTTTAATTAATTATGAAGTATTTCTACTAATGACAATTTTTTTCTCTAATAACGTTGAATTATTAGTTTTTTTAAACCCACTTACCTATCATAAAATTTGTTTTATGAAATAACAGAATCTCTCAAAATATGAGCTCTGGTATCATGAAATTATCATTGATTATTGTGTTCATTCATCATGACCTATGGAAATTAAAAATATAGAATAAAACTGTTTAAAAAAAAAAGTATACTAACGGCCGTTCTTCCTAACTTTTCGAATGATCAATCTGAGGCTCCAATCATCCAAGTATTTTGATATTCATTCGCTCTGTTTGCCTGTTTCCAAACATTTTTTTATCCTAAATTATGTATGGTGCCCGCCCGCCGTAGACTATAAAAAGTGCCCGCCCATTTTCATAGAAAATAAAATAGTATCGGCCCACTTTCATAGATTTAAATTTAACATTTGACGCTTCTTTTTCATGAAAAGAAGGCAAAACACGTAGCTCATAATTAGTAAAATAAATTAGGGTTTTATTCAGTTTTATTTAAAACAAACAATAAACATGTTTTGACATTCGGAAAGGGAAATAAAACTTTGTCATTCAATATTTGAATCGCGATAAATACATCGCGAACCAATAATGACGTTTGACGTATTCACCCGGTTGATACTTTTTATAACTATTTCTCTATTGGGGGGAACTTAATCCACAAAAATTAATATCCTAAATTGATCTTAAATTAGATCGAGAATTTCGTTTGGAATAGCGTGTTTGTGAATTTGAACAGTGTTGAGACAAAATTTAGGCTCAACGTTGCTCAGTAGCGTTGGGAAGAACGGTCGTAGGTATCGAGAATAATACGAAAATACGCAATTTCTGCTGACACTGTTCGAGTTAAGATCATTTATTTGTTTATTTTACAACAATAAATTTCATACAATGAGTTAAAACAAAATATTTCATTTCCACGTGGTTACAAAATAGCCATATCCTGTAGAATAATTATTATGTGAACATATTTTGTTCTGCATGTTTTTTAAATATGTAAATACATTCTCATTTGAAAGCAGGGATAGATGTGGAGTGAAGGTTTTCATTAAATTATGCAATATTAATATCGTAGATTGTTGGCAATTCACATTTTGATATTGCGTGTGCCAAGGCGGGACCGCCCCGTCACAAAGGAAGAAGTCAAGTGTGCGTTAACTTTTATTATGGTGTAAAGCGCAGCCACTTTTGGCTCACCCTGTGATTCTGCACCTAGTATTATATTAAAATATTTCATTGTTCTAACATCAAAAGACAATAATATGGAAAACCAGCATTGTTACTTTCTGGGAATTTTGAAAAATTAAATAATATTGTTTTGATGGCTGTATTTACTCAAGGGTTCCTCAGAATCACTATTCAATAATATTAAGAATAATTATATAATTTCCATAGCGTTTACAAAATTTACATTTGTTTGCATTCTTCTTGTCTCTGTCCGAATCCCAAATGCTTCTGAACGTCCGGAGCCAATGGGTGTATGACATCCTCATTTGGAGTAATTTGTCAGCCTGAGGAGTGGGGATTGGAAGGAGATAGGTAAGAGGAAGTTTGGGAAGTATTTGGCTATTCATACATGGTCATCAAACAGGGCTAAAGATATTTCAAGAAAATTTTCGATTCTATGTAAGTGATGGTCTTTCACAATTAGTATTCTTTGTGATCATCTGCCACTTTGGAACGTGCTGTAAATACAGTATTTTTAATTAAGTTCATTATTTGTTAAATTTGTAACACATCTTGTTGGAAGTTGTTTTTTTTCTTTCTATTTGAATATATTAATCCTAGACTTGTAACAAAAGTCGATAGATATCCCATATAAAATAAATCGAATAAATGAATGAATTGCAGTCATGTATATATATATAAATATAGCAGTAAAAAATATATGGGAATGAATTGAAGATGTTTTGACAATTCTTAAATATATCATGATATAGCATGATATCGATAAAAATGACGAAAAGCAATAAGGTGAAATTAGCTCAGTTGGATATAACGCTGGTCCCAGCTAGACCAAGTGGTCGTGGGTTCGTGTCTCAGTTACGACCGTTACCTTTTTTCAAATTTTATACGTCCTTTCTATTTCACATTTCATTTGAGATTTGTTAATTTCAATGAGGAAAAAAAATTATTTTATTATTTCCATATTTCGTATAATTAATAAATTTGTCATTTATTTTTATTTAAAAATAAATTAACAGTAAATTTTATCACTTTAATTAATGTGAGACATGGCATAAACCAGCTAATCATTTTAAAACTTTATTTGCAATAACTTTAAACAAATCAAATTTACTTTATTTAAAGTCTCAGGAATTGATAATAAATACAGTGTCTTAAAAAATAGCCTGTGCACAATGTATGTAAAAATTATAATTCTGAAAAACTTTATTATTATTTGAAAACTTATAGATGTAAAATTGTAGAAAAATATCTGTGGGAAAGTTGAAATGGCATCCACATTGAGACATTTCTCCAACTACGAAACAACATCAAAAAGTTCCGAACTGTCTGAAACTGCATAAAGCATATTTTATGGTAAAAATATCACGTAAATTAAAATGGCCGCAGTAACGGTGGATCCACACACCGTACACCGTAGTGGCGAAATTTTAATATTCCTGCCACAAAAGTCATAAATATGTTTTACTCTGCGCCCCTGGCAAAGTTTTGCCTTAAAGCCGGGATATTACGTAGAATACGGGGAAGAGTGATTTTTTACCAAGTAATAAACGTTAGGAACTTTTGAATGAGCACTGAAACATGAAGTCATCCTACGCAAACTCGAAATCTTAAAGGGAAATTTCTTACAATGATTAATAGCTCGCCTACAAACTGCAGCTTATTATCATGTTCATCCGATATAAACAAGTAAATTGTTTATATTTTTTGTTAATTAACTAAAACTGACTTCCGGTATACAAAGATATATGTTTATGAAGCCTCCCTGACAGACTGTATAAAACATTTCCTGGATTTACGTGTATTTATAATAAATAAAAATTCGTATATATTAATATAAATAAAAATCGGTGTATCCGAGACACTATCTAGATTGAAAATAAATTCTTGTAGAACCTCACAACATATAAAAAAAGATAGCATCCAAAAATATAAGAATTGATTGACGATATCGGTAAGTCTTAAATTGGGGTATGATATCGATAAAAATAAGGTATAAGGTCTTCATTAGCTCAGTGGTTAGAGTGCTAGTCCCGATAAGACAAAGGTCTTGGGCTCGATTCCCAGAACTTTCTGTTTCGCAATTCATTTGAGATTTGTGAATATTATCTTAAATGATTGAATATTTCAAATATTCTTGAACATTTAATTGATTACTAGCTGATAGCTTTGGTGGGGATTTTTTTTTTTTTTTGGAATTTAAGTTGTGAATTCTTGCTTTTCGTTTAGGTGCCATAATTGATTTGACAGCGAAAGTAATGCCCTGTGAAGACTATTACTATCTCTAAACAAAGAAACACTCATTTGAAAATTTTATTTCATTTTCAAACAAACGTTCTTATTATAATATGAGTGGTATATCTATGGGCTAACCTCAATACAACATGGCGGGTTCAATGTTTTTCATACTAATTTTAAAACGTTAAATCGACAGTTTTACATATTGGATTTCATTCAAACTATTCTCAAAACCTTCCCGGCACTAATAAGAACATACTGTGCTATTTTCAGCTAAACCGGTTCAGTAATTTTCGAGAAAATGGAGGACAAACAAACAATCTTACATTGATTTTTATATATTTAGATAATTAAAATATATTATTCCCGGCACTAATAAGAACAAACTGTGCTATTTTCAGAGTAATTTTTGAGAAAATCGAGGACAAACAGACAGACAAACATTCGTTTTTATATATGGAGATTTAATTAATTTAATTTTTAATATTTATAATTTGTACCTAAATCCTCAGTATATTATTATTGTACATATTTTGATGGTGATTAAGATACCTGTAAGTAGGGTTGCTCGTGATAATGTTATGTAAAAAGTGTTTAGTGAAAATTATTTAACTTAAGTAGAACACCCTTGAATAAAGTACTGTCATGTAATAAAATTAAACGTTTACCGCAACGGGCTCATAGTGTTAAATATCACTACATTAAGAAAGGTTGTTATTTATTTTAATAATTTATTTAGAATTATTTACAGACAAATAAATAAAAGCGAAAGAACTTCTTAAGCTTTTTATGATCATTTTATAAATATTCTCCAGTCCTACAAAATTATAAATATTTCAAATAAATACCAACTCTTGTTGTGCGACCAATCTTCTAATAAATCTAATATCAATAGAAAAGGAGGATAAAATAGAAAAACCATATCTTCTAAAAGCTTAAATTTTCTAATAAAACTGTGTTCATCTGAAGCGACCTGCCAGGTAAGTACGAGAATGTGGTTCTGTATATGTTTGTTCATAATTAGATAGGGAATAGGATGTCATATTTATACGACGCCCTTGAGGTGATTTTTCACAAAAAACGGCGCTATATAAATCATCCAATTATTATTATTAATCAATATTTTATTGTGTAGAATGATGTGTAGGTACTGTAAGTAATTAATATACGATAGTGTTTCGTGTGCGCCTCAATTTGGGAAGCGTGAATGAAACCATCACCTCTACCATAGGTCTCCCAAAGTTGTTCGCTACGTTTGGTGACTAAGCAAGGGTGCCCGGATTCATGGTGTGAGGTTTTTCCAGGCGGCGGATGCGTCTGCCTACTAGCTGCGTGGTAGATTAATATTGTGAAATGATGCAATTTTACGAGAATAAAAATAAATAAAAATTGTAAGAAGGCAAAAAAAAAAAAACAAATGATGATTATATTTATTATAAATGTGGTTATGTTATGTTTGATTTGGTGTAATTAAGTTTCAAAAAAAAATTCTATTCCCTATGTTTTTATCCAGATCGAGGAAATACATTTTATTAAACGTGTTTGTGTATTCTCTCTTGTTTGTTTCAAAGTTGTAGTAGGCATGTGATTATATAGTATAATTGCGTAGTATTTTTTTAAATATCTTTGTCGGGGGGTGGTATATTTTAATGGGGTATTAAGGATGTAGTTTATTTGGTTAATATAATTGATTGGGATTGTGGGAAATGCGAATATTTATAAAGAGATAAAGGATTGCAGATTTAGCGTAAAGTTGTCTTAATTGTCAAAACGTCAGAAAGAACACAGATTCAGTTTAAAGAATTATTAATATGAAACATCGAATGGAAACCAATCGGTTCATATTGTCTACCGCAGACTTTATGAATTTTATGAGAATTATATGTACAACCGTAAATTGAAAAGCTATAAATACAAAAATGTCAAAAGTTTTCCCTGTTAACCTGTGTACAAAGGGAATTATTCTAGGAATTGTGGTTTTGTAAGAAAAAAAAGCATTCATGAAACATTAATGTTGAAGTCGTGGGAATAGCGTGTCATTAATATGTTTTGAATTCACCAAACCGATATACTCGCTTTTCAGTTCAGGAAAGTCCCAAACACGGTAATTTAGAAGTGGTTCTGAGAAAATCATTCGAAGGCACTTTGGGTGAATAAAATATTGAGTGGGGCTTCAGATGCCTAAGTATAGCCAATGTCAAAGTTCATTGGAACCGGAGAATACTTTGCATGAAGGTTATTCGCATGAATTGTGTATTTTATAGATTTTATCTCACATAGCTTATGGACAAAGCAATTTATAAATTGAACGTGTGAAAAAGAATACACATAGACTTTTTAAAAATGCTCTCGTTCAAAAACCTGTTTCATAGATCATTTATTTTCATAATTCATTTCGACTTGAAAGAAAATTCAATTTTGAGTTGTAGTAATTTTTGTCTTTTTTTTCGTTTATGACCCTGTAAGAGGAATTTTCACCTCCTTAAAGTAAGAAAATTGAACAAAATTTATGGAATACTACCACAGAGCAAATAATATATAGAGATACCTTAACATGAAGAAGGAAGATACCAAAATAAGGGCCGCTAATTTAACTACAACAGCAAATAAGTAAAAAGATTCGGCTTGTTTACAAAATTCGAATACTTTGTTGGAGTACTTAGTTTAACTCTTATAAATGTTTCACAATTTATAATTTCGTCAAAAGATTAGTATTCACTTTGTGGCATCATTATTAATAAATGATTTAAAAAAATTCATTTGTATTCACCACTTTATTAATATTCAACGGATATCTACATCCTTCGAAATTGATGCTTTTTTCATCGGGAATATATATGAAACATGTAGCATAGATATCTGTGTTATTAATAAAGTGGTGAATACAAAATAAACTTTTCAATTTATTTATATTTCATAATTTGCTTACCACAGTCAAAATCACGCGAAACAAACGTGGACGGCAGTAAACTAGGCTGGTGCCAAAATGGACACGTGACCTTTGCCTCCAGCTGTCAAAATGGTACATTAAGGCAAATCTGTTAATTCTGACATCACTGAGTTCTACGAATTAAACACAATAACAATTAATACCTTGAGGTTGTTTCAGTTAATGAATCGAACAACATTATTATTTTGGTGGAACAATTAAACATTAATTGCCTGTAAAAGGTATATCTCTGCTTATCGTTCCAAAGGGTCATTATTTTTTTTAATTGAATCTTTTTATCAACATTTGAGCTACTAAAAGAATGAAAAACATGTTATCCCTCAAAATTTCATTGTAAACTCGTGGTGTAAAAATATTTTTTTTATTTATGCTATGTATTTTGTTTATCAAAGAATGTTTGAATACTGCACATGTTCAAATTACTCCCCGGAAAACAGTAGAGTTTTATTACGCCATCTTAAATAAACTCCGAAGATCTTAAATTACATTAAATTAAAATGTGAGCGATATTTTACGATCCCAGAAAAGAACAGAGCATTGCATTCTACAAAATGTTGTTTCATGTTTATCAGAAGGCAATTTTTTTTTTAAATTTAGTTTCAATTTAAGCGAATTCTGTACACGATTGTGGAATAATAATTATAGTAAATTATAAGAATAATGTCGCAGTGTTTATATTCCTCCTCACTGGGGTTTCCTGTTCTGAGGAGGCCTGTAGTTTTTTTTTTGTAGCAAGTATCTTCAGTTGTCTTCATAATGTTTGCAAGTTAATGCATTATATAATTTCGCCAATTGAACTAGTTTGTATGGTTTCATCCGAGCGCTGATTTTCCTTTAAGGTGTGGAAACGTGGGCACTCAGAGCCAGCGAAAGGAATCGGATAGACGCCCTCGAAATATGGTGCTGGAGGAAAATGTTCAGGATTTCATGGACGGCTAGGCGCAAATATATCTGGAAGAGCTCGTCATCCACAACAGGCTATCAACTGTCTGCATACTGCGTATCCTCAGATTATTTTGACATGTTGCTCGCCAAACTGAGAACTCCAACCTGGAGAAGCACATGGTAACGTGGAAGACAGGAGTAGCAGAGGAATGTCACCGAACGTGACCAACTTTGGCAGGTGTCCGGAACGTCGGTATCTGCGGCTCTCTACGCAGAGCAGAATCGCGAGGAGTGGAGGAGCCTTGTACACGAGGGAGATTGAAGTTGGGGTCACGACCCTCAGCAATGAGAAAGCGACTAAAGAAAAGATATACTTTCGCAGTTTCTCTGTCCAAAAGATGTATTCAATTTAGGAATAACCAGCATATTTTGGCGTATTGCCCTGGTTGAGTAATTATGTTGGGTAGTGGGGTAATCAAATGCACTTTTTTAAAGTTCAAATAAAACATTGTTTTAATAAGGTTTTTGTAGATTTAAAACTGTTGGAATTCTAAATACATATATAAATTTTACATTAAATCCACACGGGAGGCCCTGAGGAAAATAATTTCATATCCTGAGAATACTGTGCGGAGTGTCTTTTTGAGAAAAGGGGAGAAATATTATAAGAAGGAGGATTTATATATTCATTGTAGTCCTAGAAATATTGAAATAAATTTGACACTCATTAAATACGAAAGGCTTCAAAAAATGTACCATGTTGCAAAAAGGTAAGCTCTGCCCTATTTAACATTTTTATAGATGCTCTATACAGTCCATACTTTTATACTCTTCATGTATTGTTAAAGGGTGATTTGAATTAGCCAATTATTAGACAGTATTCTTATCGTAATCCGATGTGAGTGGTTGTAAAAGTAAAGCCGTCGTTCACGTCTTTCTTCGTGTACATCGTTCAATACAACACGCTACGCCCGTTAAGTCACTAGATGATAGTACTAATACGAATAAAGAATTCCTCATTGCAGCTGTCAACTTGATATTTCCGTGATCGTTTTACACTAGTTCGGCTATATAATTAGATTAAAAAATATTTCGTTAGCTTTGATTTGAAACTTAGAAGAGTTAAAGACAGTCTTTTTATATTGAGTTATCAATAAAATATATGAAAACATGGTGAAATATCCGAGAAAAATGCATTAAAAGACTAATATCCATGAAGTAAGGAAACGAAAGTTTAACTACTCTCGGCAGTTCATTTGTTATCAATGTTATTTACTTATCACTTAGTTATCACCAAACAAAGTAAGGTAGGTACTTTCAAACTGTTTACTAATGCAACTAAGACAATAAATTTTCGTTTAAAGTAAAATAACAACTTTGTTTTCGGGGTTTGGCTGTATTTTTCATAAAAGCAGCAATATACTATAATCGTGTGGCTCTTTGATTTGTTTTTGCTGTAAAAAATCTATGCAGTGCGCATTCCATTAATTCCCAGGCTAATTTGTTGGATCCTATGAAAGCCGAGTACGTTTAAATTGCGGGGAAACTGAAAGCTCATCCGGAAATGTATCGGGGCATCATAAAGGCGAGGTGTTACGAAACTAATATGTGAACCGTCTGCTCTCCCGCTGCCAGGCAGAGCTCCAATTCGACAATAAACGCCCCATAACCCGCGACCATAACTTAGCAAAATAATAGGCGAGTACTGCTGCGGTCCGGGCATATTACGGCACGCCAGACATTTGGCTAGCCGGCTTGAATAATTAATACAAAAATACGTGAAATGTGAACTTGATAGGTTTCCCATAGTTTGCACTCACTTGCATCGCGCAAAAAATACTGTCTGTGAATTATGCGATCCTGGCGTGCTTGTTTCAACTATTTCACTTTCTACCCACAACAAACATCCAATTGGATAAGGGCTGGAATAATGAATGAATAATGAGAAAAATGATGAACCAATATCAAATACCTATAAAAAACCTGTAATAATCGTCCCTCCCTCTGGAAAAATACAAGCAGTCGCCATTCGGGTATTTACTTTGAAATCCCTCGTCGAATAATTGCCTATTTGTATTACGGTAAAAGAAAGAAGCGTTTAATAAAACATCTCCCCTAATTTTTACCGATGTCAAAAAAATGTTTTTGTTCTTAAAGTGTTGGTTTAGTGGAGATTATGAGGAGAGAGTAAATATTTTATCAGGCTTTTAATCTGCATTATGAATGTATTCGGTTCTTCTCTTTTATATTGTGTACTTTGTAGCCAGGACGAACGTTCCTCCCTTAAATAATGTGTTCTTTAAAACACTCATTTTGAAAGCGTTTTCCAACGTATTCGTGATATAGATAGATAGTTTATTTATATTTTATATCATTTTGACATTATGTACAAATCATTAGTTAGTTTCATAGATAATGTAACATATTTAAGGGAATTTTTAGGTAAAGGTGTTCCCTACTTGCTACGCTAGCTTGGGACGTGTTATATATAGCAAGTAGTTCATTTCTGTTCGTAATAATATAAAATAAGATATTTTGTGTAATACATTATATTATATATATATTTTCTATATGTACTTATCACGATCTATATAATATAAAAACAATGCAGGAGTAAGTAAAATTTACGCTAGAAGTTTTGTATAATAATTTTACACAATAAAAAAAAACATAGAGAAATACTCGAAAAAAATTAAACAACAATAAAAATATTAACCACAGTCCAATACAAAACAATTCAGAATGGGTAAAAATAACACAGGAATAAATAAAAATAAAATTTAGAACAAATTTAATTAAATTTACACGATGGTACGCATGATACTTTCGGCAACCTAGGGATTACTAGACTTGACTTAATGATTTCAGATGTTTTTATTATCTTTTTTTTACAGTTACTCCACACAGGAGGCCCTCAGAGAAATAATTTTCCTCAAGGCCTATGTCATCTTTGGGAATTCTGTATGGAGGATCTTTTAAAGTATAGAAAGATGTGAACCTAGGTCTTAAAGAAACCCATGTTGTAGGAGGGAGGTAACACAGAGGCCGACAGATCATTCCAGAGCCGAGCTATCGAATGCAAGAACGAGTCGTAGAAGCTACCCGTTCCCACGTAGCAAATATCAATCGTGTACATCTGCTAGGGCTTTTAACATAATTGATTAATTTTGTTCACTTAGTCATATGACGTATTTCTTATGGGTTGTTTATGCCTCTCAAGCTCATATACTCTTGTAGTTGGAATCCGATTAGGAAATTATTTATAAATGGAAACAGAAGTTACGTTTAAAAAAAAAAACTTCATATAAATTTTGTGACGTCACTAGTTTAACAACCAACTCTTCAAAACTATTAGCGCTCTGTTTTTTGTGTATATTTATAGATAGCAGGTACCTTTAAATAAATTGTAAACGTGTAATTGAATTCCATCTTTAGTGTTTATTACAATTAGTTAAATTTCATCGCGCTTTAGGGGGAGGGAGGGGGGGGGGCGGACTCTCGTTCTTTGCAACGAATTTCATTCGTGACATTTTTATAATTACTTTTCCAGAAAATTCTCAGGACGATTGGTCGCGAGATTGAGACGAAATCTGCCGGGAACATGGGGTGACTTATGGGCTACGAAGTGGCGAAAATAAAATGAAAGATTTCTCTCTTAAAAAGTGTAAGAACCAATTCTTTGCCAATGCCAAGATTATGTACTTAAGATTAAAATGCTCGAATTTAACCCTCCACTGCCCAGTTTGGATGATTTGCTTCATACCACCAAAAATAATGTAAATTACTTTTGAGAAGTTCTGGTCTCTCAGCATCCACTGCATTATAACGCCATCAAATTTTTTTAATGTTTTTTTAAATTGCATTACAAGTAATTTACAAAATATATTTAATTGAAAGGTATTCTTGGTCGTGTATACCTTATCAGAAAAAAGGAGTTCTTGTGTATGATAAGGGAGCCACGATTCTTAATTTTGTAGTTACATAATATTTAATTTGCTTCTGTTTATAAAATGTTTTGTATGAAATATTTATATTTTATATTTAATCTAAATTTTTTATTTTAAGAGTTTTATTTTTTTTATTTGTAGTTATATAGTAGATATCAGTCTAGATTATTTAGTTCCATAAACGACCGTCAGAGGAAACATGTCAAACAATATTTTAAACAGAATTTATTTGGTGTGCAACCTGTCAAAAGTGTTGGTGAGCTGATTATTGATTTCTGTAAAAATCAAATTTGTTAACACCAAAATAATATAATTGTGTTTTTTTTTTACATTTATTCTCGATCTAGCACATTTTCAAAAAAACGAATAGTTTGTAATACAGCGTTAATTGTAAAACAAAAAAAATAAAAGATAATGTTTATTTCTTTGAGAAATGCCAAATCGGACAGTGAAGGGTTAAAGTTTTCGTATGATCATATTGGAAGATTCCAATGCATGTTTTGTTTTGTTTAGTACCAAAAGTTTTCGTTTTTTTTTTTAATTTCCATGAAAAACAAAACATGAAATCTAAACATCTTCATACTTTAGTTTCGTAATAAAATTCTCGATGCCATCGAATTAATTTTTCTCCCCACAGGACAACTTTAAGCAATCTTCTGGATGATGTAGGGGGGAGAGGGTCTGTTCCGGAAAAATCGCGTGAACCTGCATTTTGAAGATGTTACAATTTTCTAAATAAACCTACTAATAGATTTACTAGAAGCATATTGCATCTTACTCCCCGTTTTGTAAAAATAATGTGTCGGCTTTTTCAAAAAACAAAGTTTTATTACACTTTTAAAAGCTACATCGACAATATTCCTACCAAAGCTCCCCATGTTCTTTAAAAGCTGCACTAATTCACCCCGTCTGCAATCCATCTATAGGGAGGGTATTCCCATGGTAAAATCAGATCCGGCGGATGCGTAATGTAATTAAGTTTTTAAACTCATCAACTCCGGGAAAGTCCGGAAACCCACGACGGGGAGGTCCTTTTTTTGCAATTCAATCAGAACAAGACTGGCTAATTGGTGAACTTAAGACAGAATAAGAGAAACGAATGAATCAGGGACGTTCTTTTGCATTCATTCAGTATTCAGAAGGTATCCTTGGAGGATACCTTGTCGAATAATAATAGAATCTTAATTCTTTCTAGCGTCCAGATTTGAACCTAGGCTAGGCAGAGTTTGGATTTTTTGTGGCTCTCAAACTCACACCCCTCAGAATCCGGCAGATCTCTACACCTAAGTCATTTGATATCTGCATGCATTTAAGGACCAGCACTCAAAAATGGCCATGAAAGATTTATCTGTAAATTCTATACGGGCAGTTGAGAAAATTCATAAGGTTTCAAAAGACAAAATTACTCAGAATTTGTTTCTCTAAATTCTATGAAATACAACCCAAAATGTCTGAAAATAGGTGCACTTTCAAAACCAGTTAAAGCAATTTGAATGTTTTACCTACAATTCCAGTATGTATTTCATATAAAATTAAAATGATTACAGTGTGTGGATTATTGTCTTTGAAAACCTTATGCATTTTCCTAATTAACCGTTTAGAATTTATAGATAAATCATTCGTAGTTTTTCTTGAGTTACCAGCCTGCAAAGTGTGTGTTTTTGGGTGCTGACCGTTAAATATGAGTTTAAAATATATATTTCCTATATAACTTCTATTTCATTTATATTAATCTCGGTCGGTTTAGTATCCAACAGATGAGATGGGCTGATGTTTTGTAAAGAACTGCGTGCTTCATGTGGAGCCGTCAAACCTCGACATTTCGAGGCATGTGTCCAAACTGAATGCCAGAAGGCTCATGAAGAAATATATGGAAATAACGGTATATTTCAGCTACTCGGATTGTTTTTTTTTTAATTGAAATTTACCTTAAGTACCGCATATAAAATGAAATTGTATCTTCACTTTTTCCTCACTGTACAGCATGTATTATGTAAATATTTTATTGATATTTTGGTATACATTTTTGGGGAAGGCGCGAGCTAAGGTAGGCTTTCACATTTTAATCGACCAATAAACTATTGAAATGAATAAGAAATAACATTTTTTAAAAACCACTTTTTAATAAATAAATATCAAAACATGTTTGGGAAGTTATTTTTTTTGTTTTTGTTAATGTATGTATATTTTTTCAGTTATTTTTACACTTTTAATTAATTACCTACCCATTTTCATCATTTCTTTTTAAGTTTGTAATTTGTATATTCTTAGGTACGTCTATTTTTGTTAATATTTCTCAGTATATTGTGAATCCTGATGAGTAAAGGAAAGGAAAGGAAACATGATGATATTTCATCCTCCCTTTAGCCATAAAAACTATTAAAAAAATTAACCGACTTCAAAAGAAGTATTAAGATATGAAGTATGGACAAGGGAATGAAGAATATAGATACAATGTTACAACCAAACAAAGATTAACGCTCGTGTTATGTTTTATTCTAGATTTAAGAGTTTTTGTTCCTTTATTGCTTTATAATTGTTACATTTTTTTTATATTGCTTACCTACTTGCAACTGTGCTTATACGAGTATGTCGTACGTATTTGCATTTAAATTCCTAAATAAAAACATTTAACAAAGTGACACCTCACAAGAGCTCCCCTGCATGTACAGAGCATATACAGGGGAATATCGCTATCCAGTTGGGCAGCATTGTGAGGCGTGTTTAGAAGGTGGCTGTAGGAAGATATTTGTTAATGCAGGCATTGAAGAGGCCCGGATTAAATGTAGGTGGAAATACAGACGATAGCGCGTTCCACATACGAGCCGATTTACGCAAAAATCAGTCTAGAAGCCAATATCAACAAAAGAATCTGCTATCCCTATAAAAGACATCCAGTTTCTTGGAAGCCAAATTTACTTATAGAGCACCGATGCTTGAGCTGGTCTGAAATACTTACCCCAAGCATCACATTAGAGTCTAAACCTCACCTTTGAACGGGGTACCCTAGTAAGGTCACATTTTTTTCGAATTTTGTAAAAAATTACCTTTGATGAAATAAATAAATAGATACACCGTGTTTTACCGCGAAACTTCTCCGTTTTTATCCCGGAGAATTTATAAAAGAGTACCATAACCGACATAAATAAATACTGTTGCCCCAAGACTTACATTATTTTGCTCTGAGTAAAAAAATGTTATTAATAAAAGAAACAAGCTCACACCTGAAACCATAGAAAAATACAACACAACATGATATTCCAGTTTAATGTAAATTATTGTCTATATTTGTGGTGGTATTAATTAAGCTCTGAGTTAGTTTTTCAATGAGGGAGCAGTCACATGCTAATTGAAATAAAAGTGCTTAAACAAAGAATAAAATTAAAATGAATACCGCTAATAAGAAAAATGAAATGATCTTGCTATGACACTGAACAAAAACAGGGGACAAACTACATAAAATAACATAATAATAAAGTATTCAAGTATTTTACTTATATCTAGTAGACTGATACTAACATTCTAGGTAATATAATACAAAGTTCAGAACATCTCTACCGTATTAAGCAGGTAAGCGCGGCCATAAAGCAGGGGTCGGCGTATCATTTATACGATTATTTAAATTCCAGAATATATATTACGAACGTGTCCTGACGCTCCGTCTTTGTGGCATCCATCAAAGGACTCTTCAAGACACACGTTTGTGCGACAAACTTGCCGAGATGACGCTCCGCAGTGATGCTGCTACTTTGTCAAAGGAACGTCTCTGGAAGGAGGAAGACCGAGGACTGTTTATACGCTCGGAGAGTTGCAACTAAACACAAGCAGTGATGGAAGAATTCGAACGGGATGATGTGACGTTGAGAAAACTGTTCAATGAAACAACAACTTTTTTTTCTAACTGTTTTTCGATGATCTATAAGCCTGTCCTACCAAACTAGCCGTTGCTATCACTATGAAGTTGAAGTAACTTTCTAGAATGTTTAAAAAATATATTTGATGGTTTTTTTAAAGAGTAGAGGAGTACGCTGCTAAAATTCTGGATGCCACCACAAAAGAGATTTTTGGAGATGGAAAAGGGTATAAATGGGTGATAAAGTCACACCTTCCTGAATCTGGTGACGGTTTTTGGCTGCTTTCTACATAGGCTATAATTGTAGTAGTTTGTAAAAGGGAGATGAGTCAGTAAAAATGGGATGTGAAGTTAAGTACGTATACAAAACGAATCCTAATTATTATTTTCTACATGGAAAAGAGAGACGAGACCGCTAGAAAAATTATATTCCGTGATATTAGCTGTTGACATACGGAAATGAGTCGGATTTTTTTAAATAAATTAATATTCACTTAATGCTGTCTCTGTTTACCAACATATTTGTTTTAAAATATTAACACGGAAAACAGAGACAACTTCAATAATCGCTCTGTTCTTTGGGTCGAGAAACGCAAGGCTTAAAAAAAATTTATTCATTGCGTTTCTCAGATCTAAAAAAAATCCAGAATGCAAAATCGGCTCCCTTGTAAATTGACTAATATTGACTCACCTCCCGTTTCTAAAACATCACAGATATTATGTAGTTCAAGGAGATGCACGAAGAGTGGAGTCGATGACGGGCACTTTGATATTCCGAAGATTTTTGACACTTAGGTAAAAAATGGATGGAGTGGAACTGTAAATTACATTTGTTAACTTATAGACATTCCAGCACTTGCTTTGCAATCGGTTTATGAGAACCTGAGTTTATATATTAAACGCTAAAACAGCTGTCACAATAATAGCTACTAAAAATACTTGCAGAACTTAATAATAACGTTATTAAATTTAATTTACATTAAATAAAAAAATTAAAAAAACTGAATTTATGATTTTTTTTTCTAAATCTACATGAGCCAACACTGTGGCAATGAATTTAGGAGATCAGATTTTTTTTTTTTTAAGTAACCTAGGAGCCAATAATGACAATCGTTTTTAAAATGTAACAATTTTTTGTGTTATAGGTGTTATATAGGTAATAGTGCGACTATCCCAGTGGTTACTGCAGCCTCTTCAGTTACATCATCTTAGTAACACAAACAACGCGAAGTGAATTAAAAAGTAACATTACCGTCTGTCAACAAGTCTGCAGTAAAGCTGCTTTTGAAACGGCTCTTGTTTGTTCAAAACGTAAGATCTGTCCCAATATATTCTTTGTGTCATTAAGGAGTAACTTTAATTATTCATGGTACATTATTTGTTCAGTGTAATTAAAAAATAATGCAATCCTTTCAAATCCCGATAGGTAGAAAAATAAGCTATCTCTGAATGCAGTACTTGTATTATTAAAATAAAATTAAATAAATAAAAGTGGGAAAAGAAGGAGACGGGGAAGAGGGGGGGCGGGAAGTACCTACATGCCAATTCAAAGACCCATTTCTAGTAATGTTCCGATTCTGAATGGTGGGTTTTCACCGGGGCGACACTGAGAGTATCTATCACTATGTAAACTGTACCACTTCCTTCCAGTGATCTGTACACATAATGCACATATCCGCACACAGACACACGCAATGCGTACTGCATAATATTTTCTGCCTGTACATAAAATTATTAACAAGTATATTTTAACGCGGCATCACGTTCATTGGTCAAATACATCGTATACATCATTTGATATTACAGATCGATGAACTGGCGAATGCAATTTATAAGACATAAGTTGTAATAATATATTGTCTATAGTTGCTGATAAGATAGAACATTTGAGAAAAATATGTACGATTTTTTTCACAAAAAGGGAGCTATACAAATTATCCAAATATTATTGTCATTATTATAAATATAATCTTGAAAGTACTCAAATTTAACTATTCTAAAGATACATTCATTTTAATAAATGCTCCGTTTATACATGATTACTTCGAAGATTGCATAAAAACAAAGCAAAGTACCTATTATACTGCCGCAAACTTTTCCCGATACGCTTCTAATGAAATAAAAGAAGTGATTGTTTAATAGAATCAGTGTCTTTCACTCTGACAACTTCCGGAAAGAACAAAGAAAAAGAAAGAAATGAAGAAGCCTGTTCCCTGTTCATTGACTGCCTTTCCGATTTCCTTTTTACCCCCAAAATAATTCCAATTTAATGCAAATTGAGATTGATAGGTGGGTGTAATTGAAAAGTTTCCTAGTAAGCTTTTTAATCAATGGCTGTGCCTTATTCATTCGGCTTCCTTAATTATTTTTACTTTTCTCCCGTTAATTGAAACCAGATTTTTTATATTTATTGTTTACGGTTTTCACCCTAATAAGATAAGATAATTGAAAATTATGTGACAATCTCTACGTTAATCCTATGGCTTTATTTATATTATTGTAATATACACATAATATGTGCATATTATATTTAATGAAATTTTAAACAGAAGGTCGAATTCCACTGAAAATTCTGAATGCTATTTCAGAGGGACGACGTCCAGTAGGCCACCCCAGACACAGGTGGGAGAAGCAACTCCAGAGGCTGTGCGAGGAGAGACTGAACCCACTATAGACGAATGCCGTTAAAGGGAACGGCTGCGCTTCCTGTTTCATACATAACTTAATTTTGAATTTGTGGCCAAAATACCCTTCCACACTGGATGATATTTTTTTTCAAATTAAAGGTTTAGTAAATATTTTATTTATTTTTGTTATAAATTATGAAGTATACGCCATGAAAAAAATTATAATTTTCATAATTTTAGAGGCAACTTGGAAAATTATTTGCGGGTTTATTGTATGTAAAAAAACCGTATTTGCTATGTACATATGATTATGTATATAGAAATATAAAAACAAAACATTAAAAAAAACGTTCTTTCGGGTCG
Source organism: Halesus radiatus (assembly GCA_022606495.2). Classification (NCBI taxonomy): domain Eukaryota; kingdom Metazoa; phylum Arthropoda; class Insecta; order Trichoptera; family Limnephilidae; genus Halesus; species Halesus radiatus. The sequence continues at coordinate 70,952 of JAHDVE020002862.1, forward strand.
ATATATTAAATTATTTACGGCAAATTTTTGTTCCAACGTAAATTGGTCGTTTTAAATGTAATGTAAAGTCCACCTTGATGGTTATTTTAATATTTTTTTTATTATATTTTATTTTATATTTTATTATACTTTCAAAGGGGACGGTGTAAAACTTTTTTTTTAAATCACCGTTAGCCCCCAAATAATTGTTAAAGGTGCATCTAAATTCGTGAAAAATCAATTCATTTAATATATTTCATAATTTAAAACAAAAATAAATAAATTACTTCTCATCCATACTAGATATTTACTAAACCTTTAATTTAAAAACTATATCTTTCAGTTTGGATGGGTATTTTGCAGCCGTTCCCCTTAATGTAACAAAGGACAAGGACGCCTGGAGGCGCCTTGTCAATGCGATGGGTCCGCGACCCGAGTAGGATAAGAGAAAGATGTATGTATATATAAAACAATGAAATGTTAAACAAATATGATAATCTCCTCGATTGTATATCTCCTTGATAGTATTAAAATTATTTAAGTGCTACTATTATATAAGGAGTATATTCTCACTGTAACAAAACTGTACTACTGTTTTTACATTTCTCAACTATTGCTGATATTTTGAAATTTTTTCTAATATTATTTCATTGCTATTATGCAATTGAAGTTTGTTATCACCATAACAAAACTGTTCTACTGTTTTCATATACATAATTTTTAATTTCAACTTTTGAACATTGATCACAACTTACATGTACCTATATTGTTATATTATTTCTCCACTATTTGTATGATTATTTTTATTTATTGTTGTTTTATATAAGATTGTTGAACTAAGCTCCTGCAGATAATCTACTTGCAGTAGCTTAACGGGTACAAATTCCCATTTTATGAAAATAATCTTTTACAATTTAAAAAAAAAATTGAAACGAAGCTTTTTTTACAGTAAACCGATATTCTAAGCACGGATTACAATAAACACTCCTTTCCTGTAACGAAAGGGTTGTTTTTGGAGAGAAAGGTTTGCAAGTGCCTATCATGGAATTTAGTATAAGTATAATAGTGTATATTGTGATGATCTCGGATTATACGATAATAAAACTCAATGTCATCCACACAATAACTTGTCTTTTTATTAGACTATCTTCACAATAGAACGAGAAGAATTAGAACAGCGAGGAAATTACTGTTCTCTATTTAGTTGTTCTTAAATCTGCCGGTCTGCATTGCATTTATCTCTTAGAAAGTGATATCTGTCGAAACTATTTAGAACTACTATTAAAGCTACCAGTGACGCCATCTATGATTTATAGCTCAAACTATCTTTAATAATAATGTTTATTGTCTTATTTTTATAATCAATTAAAAAATAGTGATATCCTCTCTGAGATGTCATTTACACAATATGAAATTACATTATAATAAATTGATAGATTTCTGAAAAAAAAGTAAGGTTTGGAGTTTTAAGTACAGTTGAGTGGTTTCGGTATAGGACTGTATTTAACGTATCCAGTGTTTTATTTAATTTTTAAAATTTATTATAGCTGTTGTGATTTTTTAAGAAGAGTGGAGTTTGTTTTTTGTCCAAATGTTGCGTTTTTGATTGCTTGTTGAATGTGTATTAGACTCTAAGATATAATGTTTCTAATATGTGTGTTTGTTTTATTTCTTTTTTTTGTATTTATGAAAGTAAAGTAGTATTGTTTTTGGAATATAATTGTTTTATTGACATAAGTTAAGATTGTTGAAGATTTCATCAATGCTAGTTCTTACAGGGACTGTAAGTATACTTTTCACGATGGCTTTTTGTATTCTAATTAGAATATTATCATTTTTTTTACATGAATACCGCACAAGAGTCTCAACTGCTCCCAACCGTCTGGAGCTAGTGAGACTATGGCATTTGGGGAATGTTGTGAGGCTGAAGGTATTGGTGAGGGGAAGGAGAAGGGGAAGAGGGAGGTGGGGAAATACCTGGCTATTCAGATCTGGTCACCAAACACGGCTAAAAGGCATTACAAGCAACGTTTCAATTCTGAATGGTGGTCTTTCACCAGGGCCATACTGAGAGTATCTTCCACTCTGGAACGTGCGCAAATATACTATATATTATTTTTTAATTAATTAATTGTGAAACAACACAAATTAATTAAATAAAATTTACATTAGCACTGCCCCATCCGATAATACTATATTCTAATAGTTATTGGCAGAGAGCCATATATGGTAGACGGTAATCAAATCGTTCATCCTGAAGACATTCCTCATATAAATAATAAATAATCTCATATGTAAAATTCAAAATCCATAACGCTTTAAATTATTTGTAAGAATATAAAGTTTTTCTTTTACTATTAATTTATTTTTCTTCATATTTATTGTTATTTCTTTTTATGCATTATTATTGCAACCCTTTGCACTGCCTGCATGTCTTCTGGAATAAACAATTATTAGTATTATCACTATCAATAAAATTTATTACCTTAAGATGACGTAATTATTTCAATCTCCAGGATAAAATTTGAATATCACAACAAGGTGACCATTATTTGAATGCGTTTTTTGTTGTTTAATAATGGCTCAGTATAATCATAGTTAAGCCTAGTTTTTTTTGTTGGTGCGAGGAGTTATTAGCTCTTTATACTTAACATAGTACTTAGATAATATTATACGGTTAATGCTTATTATTATATACAAAAAGTCCAACAATAAATAGACTACGGTTTTCAAAGGTCATAAGCTAATCGAGAGTTTTCGACACTTGTTTGTTATTGCAATGTTATCATATTTGGTATTTTAAATATATAAATATTTATCAAAAAGAAACACTATATTTTGTGCATGAGTAGGTGCCTAGGTATCAGACCATGGATATATGTGTATTTCCAAAATCCTCTATTTCTTTATTTGTGGCCAAACATTTGCATACAAACTTTCCCTTCAACGTCCCGCCATCTGATAGTTGCACCAATCCTTGGGATTCTCTGGTTAGTTTTCGTAATCCTCTTTGAGGGGGATCCGAATAATAGAAATTTATTTCAGTTCAAATAGAACCCCACCTTTAGTTTGGAGATATGGGCTTTTCTACAAAAAAATATCAATTGTCAAATATGAGATGTGTGTTTGTGGAATTCCTTATCTGTGAGATAAACTATGTATGCAGAGGTCCGCTAAGATTCTGATTTATGCGAACGTTATTTAAATCGAAGCGGAAGAATTTCAGGCTCGACAAAAATTATTTTTGGTTTTAGTAATATAATTAAATTTTTTTAAATAAATAATTTATCTTTCTAGTTCCAGTCGCGAATATTACCTTTTTTATTTTCTGTGTAAATCGTCTCTTTCATATCTTCATTGAGAGTGGTTGATATTATCTTCTTCAATAAATTAATCACAATAAAATGAATATGTATTTTAGACATGTAGAAAAGTCAAAAGGTGTCCCATAAAAATAAAATTTGTATAAGTATATCCAAAACACTATCTAAATTGCAACAATTTGTACAGAAATTTGCAAATACACCTAAACACACCAAACACACCGCACAAATGCTGGTGTCAGGGATCCAATCAGAAGAATGTGCGAGTTATTTAATCAAAATCAAACTCTGATGGATTCCTCTTTGATACATGTAGTGCTTTTAAAAGAGAATTAAAGCTGGTTTCATGTAATAAAATTAAACAAACAAACTTCAACAAACAGTGTTTGGACATTATGTACTTTTTTATTGTTTCCTTGAACAACAATATTTTAAATTTAATCATTATTTTCTACCTGTACATTCTTGTAAGTATTATTTGTAAAGTGTATTTACCTTCTGTTACTCTATTTATAAATTGCGCACTTTTAAAAAAAATCTGTGTAACACAATTTTAAATTCCTTAACTTGTCTAAACATTATATTTAATAATTGATAAACTAAGGTTCTTAAAAACTTAAGACAAGATTTTTGTGCATAGCGCAAAGAGTAACAATTATTTTCATAAACAATAATTATTAGCCTGAAACACTCATCCAAAAAAAAATGACCGGACATCAGAAGGGTGCAGGTTCGAGTCCTGTCGGCGACATTTATCTTTGCTCGGAAAGGTTTTTTTCAATTTGGATGAGTGTTTCAGGCTAATAATTATTGTTTATAAAAATAATTATATTTAATGTTTATTTCTTTATTTATCTTTATCTTATTAATCAGTGAGAAATAGGTTAGGATACAGGCGAGTTCTCCAAATATTTCTATATTGTTTCGATATTACTACTGTCTGTATCTGTATTTTCTCCATAAATAAATTTAAAAAAGATGGCAGCCATAAAAATATGGTAAATAATTGATGATGATGTTAGTAATTCTCAAAGGGAAGTATGAGATTGATAAAAATGACTGAATTATAAATAGACCTCAATTGCTAGAGGCACGTGTGCCAGTAAAACTAGAGGATCTAGATTTGAGTCCCAGTCCCGACCGTTCCCGTTTTATTTTATGTGTACCTATTCGTCTATTTATTATATATTTTCATTGCAAGTTGTTGATACTATGTTCTTCAATTTTATAATTTAGTTTACAAAACATAGTTTGTGAATGCGATGTAATTCCATATTCTATTATGAAAACCAGTAATTAATTTCTATGTATAGATAGGTATACTAACCAAAAAAGAATACCAGCATATTTTGTAACATGCATCGGGTAAGTGGGCGCATAGAATTTTGCAAATATATATATATATATATATTTATTTTTTTTATATTTTGTAGAAAGCAATTACTTTGTCGGTTGACATATTTATTAAATACAGCAAACACTTTGTTTTAAACCTCTAATTTATTTTTAAACTATCACCAATCGGTTTCGCTAATCTCAAGCTTCATCAGTTTTAAGTTTTACCCTGATGAAGCTTGATATAAGCAAAACTCTTTGGTGATATTTTAAAAATTCATTAGTGGTAAAACAGCTTCTTGATTTTATTTAATACTTAAATCAATTAACTAGATTTTTATTGTTGTTTAAAGCAGCTAAACTCTGTCTGAAATTTCTATTATTTACAAATCGAAATATAATTTTCATCATGTACTGTATTAAATGTTTATATAACCGTCAAAATATAAGAAAATACGCAATTTTTAATTTGCCGTATACAATTCAAATCTCGGATCACACCACGTAGTAAATCTTTAAGGTGGCAACATTCTAATCATCGTGTTTATAGCCACCACACTTCATTAGTACCGAATCAACTAACGAATTTTTATTCGTCGTAAAACTAGTTAAAAACTCTGTAGTAATGGGTGTTTTATAATTTACAAGTGTTATGATGTAATTTAGTGAAAATGTTTTTACGAGCCGCCCACCGAATACCGCAAGTTTTACTGCGAACATCGCACTGAAACCACGAACCCGAATAAAATTCCACTTCTAATGAACATTTCACCTTTTACAACACAAATAACAAAATTATAATAACCACATGCCGAACACCTAAAATCTCCCATCTACCATGTTATACTCTTCCAAGACAACAAATGCGGTAAAAGATTAGGGGCTTATGCTTATGGGAGTTGTGTAAATGTTTAGGTTTTTAGCTATGCAAACTTTATCTTAGTTTGCCTTCAATAGAGTTGTATTATATAGAATCATTAACAAACTAATTGACAGCCCCATCTTCGCCATTATTAATTTAAATGTAGCGACGAGGAACACAATACAAACTGTATTTTTTTTCTGCAACACTCAACCAACTATCAGTCTCATTCATTAACCAATAGAATGCATGATCTGGGCAACAGGTTCGGTGATGTTGTTGATATATGTGATGACTCCATTTATACATTAAAGTGTCATCTATACTAGCACTTTGATGAATCCTACAATATGTAGTATTGTAGCTTGGATAATGTAGCGTTAATGATTTGTGTTATAATATTGTTTTGGTTTTCTATTGTTTGTCACTGTTAAACTTTTAAAAGAGATTGTTTTGTACTTCATCTTTTATAATCTCTATGTACTTGTAATTTTTGGGACCTTTTTATATTATGTTCTAAAATCCATGTAAAAGCCCAGATGGGCGTATAATCAAATAAATAAATATCGAACGAAGTGTAGAGGTACTTATGGCTGCGGTTTTTATTGGTTGCGAAGGAGGCTGTTGAATTCTTGACATGGGCGATAGCGTTTTTTAATAGCTCCGTGGGTCGGTGATCACTGATCAGTGAACACCCCCGAATCATCACGATTGAATGTGTCTAAATGTGGTGCTTCTGTTTGTTTCCTTGCGATAGTTGTGTAGTCGAAACCTAGACTGGCAGCTGGCAGCGTTCGTGTGTATAGAAAATTGCGTAGAAGATTGGCAGCACATTTTTTGGGTTTCGGTGGCAATCGAACCCGAACACTACTTAAAGTCGAATCTGTGAACCATTAAGCTACAAAATTTCGTCTGTTATTCATGTTAATGGTATCAATATGAATCAAAGATATAAAAAAGTTGGATGAGAAAAACTCACTTGTACAACCGTGTGCAAATTGTACAATCGTTAAGCACGCGTTTGATGTTTCCCCGATGGTGAAAAAGTTCCGAAAAGATCAATGGCGTTAGTTCTTGGAAAGATATTCAATTGAAAAATAATTCAAAAAATTTGCATTATAGCGATGTCTATCGGCCCATTTTTTTTATTAAAGATTTAATGTTATTATTGCACATACCTATCTAGGTATCTAGAGGCTCCCGGACAGAGTTGGCCGCTAAACTCATCAGCGGGCGCACTTGTGATTTATTCAGGAATTTTAATATCCAGTAAATAGTCTTTTAATATTAGTTAATATTTAATTATTAATGAATGGCAGGGCTGCGAAATAGGGAAGTAAGGTTCTTCTATGCAGCTTCCATAATAATATAATTTAAACTCCGCCAGTTTTCTTCGCCCGTCGAATCGGCCACCTGCCATCGCCCCGTAGCGCCACTTTTTATGGACCCCATCAAACGCCGGCAGAGCTACTTACCTCCGATAGTTTTTAATGGCACAATAAAATGGGATTTATTTATTTCGTCTGAGGCGATGAGAAGAGATGTTTGGCTAACGGGGAGTAATGGCGGCTGGGATCGATTTCCGATAGCATCCTAAAACGAAACAGACGATCCAGTCAGTTGGGTGTAGTTACATTTATAATCTGACTCTTCCGATCTAATGAATACCATTAAAGTTATTTGTATTCGGTAATACTTGCTAAATCACAAAACGTAGCGAACCGAAAAAAAATTTTAACTTCAGAGAAATTTTTAAAGAGTAGTGTTTTAATTAAGTAAATATTATCAATTTTGAAAATACAATTAATTTGAATGTATTAAAAAAAAACCTTCAACTTCAATTAGACAAAATAATGAATAACCTTTTAAAACAGCGTATATTTTTGTGCTAACTTTACAACCAGACTATGCCCGAGATTTGAATACCCCACTCAAAATTTTTGTTCTTATTGAAAAATTCATAAAAATTAAACAAACAATATTGTATGATGTCTTATATGAACAAAGGCTCCATCACTCATGATAGAAATTGTCTTTCAAAGTTGATGGAGTTACTAGGATATAGAAATTCCAGGTAGAAAAGCTGTATAAACTTCATAATGCCAAATCTCAGAGTTCCAAAGATTTTGGATGATACGCCTTACAAAGTTGGACATAACGGTTTTATGATTCAATAATAAAGTACGTATTCACGATGAACCCCTTGGGGTCGGAATATACTATATTTAAGAATATATTAGCAAAATACCAGATTTCAAATCCTATTCTTGACAATTAACATTTTTTTCTGTTGAAATTTTCCGCGTAATTTGATCAAATATATTATTTCAATATTCGTCAAATATTATTGCCGATCTATGTGTTTTGATAAAGGTAGATAAACAATCAGTCAAAGGGTTATTTTTCACTCAAGGCCGTAATAAAGGCTTAAACTTATTTTTGATTCAAACGGCAGGGGAATTAAACGTAGACAATTCTAAAGCTTCTTGTATCACAGTAAATTTAAATCCCGCCGTGCCGTTCCTTAAGACTTTTGATTACTTCTCGGTAATATATAAATGTCTGAAAGTTGGCCCTCCGTACTTCTGAAATACATATAAGTACTCCGGTCCCAGAAGGATTTACACGTGGTAGACTAAGTGTGGTAAAGTGACTTAAGTGACTGTATGAAATGAGAAGATTGTACAAAGGACGAGGCTACAGGAAGCGATGATTAACTTGATGTAAGTATACAATTTTTCAATGTTTCTCAGCATTTCGTATTTTTGTAGAAAAGTTATATTTTCTATTATTTTATTAAGAAGCAATACAGCATTGATGAAGGCACGATTAAATCCGAAACGACTGTGCTTGGAATGATGATCATATTATGAACAAAATAATTAATAGAAAATTTTGTATAGTGCACTCATTAAGTTAATTCATCGAGTCATTCTTAAACTACTCTATTGCCAAGGAAAATCGGGTGTAGTGACAACCATAAATATGCAAATATGGCATACAATGCATCGTATGCCTGAATAAATGTATATTAATATATAATATTATAATAATTCCCATAAATATTCTTCCTCAGTGTACATATTATGCATCGCGCATAATCTCTGCTAGGCAGTGTAATGAGTGTTGAAAACTATTATGCAAGCGTCGGATGCTCGGGCAAACACGTCCGGCATGTCTGGACAAGTGGCCTGCACAGGTTTGCCGGATTCGCATGGTGAACCCACACGTTTGGACGGTCCTGTCAGTCCGCGCACGGGCAGTCGGGAACGATAGCGTCGACGGATGACATGCACTCATTTGGATATTTGCAACTAAAAAACAACCTAAAAATGTTGAAAATGGTGTAAACAATTGTTGCTAAAAATGTACGAAACGTAAACTTCTGAAGTGAATTATTAATTGAACTATAAGATTGCAATTTTTTTCGAGAATGAGTGAAAGTGCATAGGTATTTAAAGCCTCTGTCCTTATTTACGCCTTAATATATAGATATTTTTTAATTATATATTTATGAGAAATGCCATTTCACCGCATGACACATTAACTGAGGTCTTAAGATTTCTTGCCTGACGCCTGCGCAGGTCAAAATACGATTTTTTGTATTTTCTCCGATCGCCTGATCGGGTTGACATTGTTGCGCAGTTATTTCATCCATACTGTCCGGCTAACCTGTCCAGGCAACCTGTACAGGCATACCGGTCAAACTCAACTGAACGTGTGGAGCCTGCATAAGATTTGTTATGA
>JAHDVE020002863.1:0-38502 GCA_022606495.2 Halesus radiatus
TACAAGTGATGACTTATAAAAGTTTTTTTTATTATTTGAATTTATAAACAATTTTTTCTTTTAAATTACCAGAAACCAAACTGCATTTAAAAGACAACAGAATTCACTTTACTGATTTTTTGTTTCAATGTAACAAAATGCTTTCCATGTAACGCAAATGGCAAGGCTGTTTTCCGTTAATAAATGGTAAATACATTACTAATAATATTCAGTTTGAATGGGTTAAGTAATATCATTGCTTGTTGATAAGAGAATGAGTTACGGCTGTGTTTGAAAAGTAATGCCCTAAAAAAAGGTCAAACTTTGCTTATGTAGGATATACCAAGCATCAGTTGACAAATTCAATGAAAATATGTTAATTCGTGTCTTCATAAGAATGGGAAGTAATTATGACTATAAAGGAAGAAGGAATGATGATTACAAACTGTCTTATAAAGAACGTCCCGATTACCGTTGAGAATGAAACTGTTATCTAACAACTTTAATATTATTTAAAATGGCTGGCTGCCTCTAAAGGGAGGATAACTCTGTCCTCTCTGAAATTAATTTAATCTATTCATCCATTTAAAAAAAAATCTATTTAATAATGTAACTGTTTTGTTATCTAAATACTTGACGCATTACTTATTTGTGTGCCATTGTATATATTATAGTATATGAGAGGCTGTGTATTGCACGCCACACACAATCACGCTGGAGTATATGCACAAAATCTGGGGAAAAATGCAAAGCTTTTCTGTCAGGATTTTAAAATCAAAACAACTATGTATAATCTGTTTTATAGTGAAAGTAAGATCCCGACACAAGTTTTTGGTATCTCGGGCCAAGACAAGTAACAAAATTAGTACAGATTATAATCTGTATACATAGCAGTTAAGATATTTCTAAGTCACACAATAATTAAAATGTGAGATGTAAAAACACCTTCCTTTTGTACGTGACTTGATATTTCTGCATTCATGTGATAGCATTATCATAATGTTCTTTTTATTTCTCAAAAACATGGCGCGAACATACATTTTATATGTACACTGACAACGAAATGGTGTGATCACAGTGCTCACATACAGAAGACATTAGAATATTAATTATATATCAGTAATAAACATGATAAAAGCAGCAAAAATACAATTATTAAGTTGTTTTATCTACGACCACCCCAGGTTCAACAAAGCTATTAAAATTAATAGCTTATATTTAGGTATGGAATTTTAAAAAACCTAAAACTTTATCTACCTATGAATTCAATTAACTACAAGCAAATTAATTTTATTTAATTTATAAGAACCTTTTCAATATGGAATATAAAATTTTTATGACACTAAAATACAGCACATAAGGGAATCCAGTCCATTTTTGTTTGTTTATCAATAATGAAGTTATAACTAATCTAATAGTTTTCATAGTTTAAATAATTTTCAAAGCCCGCCAAAACACTCCAAATCTATGACTGGTCGGTTTTAAGGTTAGAATGTAAAATGTCAAAAAAAAGATGAGCTTTACATACATCATTTTATATGATATGCACACCATAACTAAACATAAGTAACACTTAACTCAAAGAATAATAATACATTCTAACAAGAACATTTATTTATTTATTTAAATCTATATATTCTTTGTTTTTTTAAAAAGAAAGACAAATATTCCCTGGTTACGAATAACCTGACAATATTTGAAAATCTCCTACTACCATCACAGTAAGCGGAAGATGTTGCTTGTGTCGTAAATGGAGGACTTAGCCAGACGAGGAATTGAACTCACGACGCCTGGGTAGGACCCAAACGCGATGCCAACTCAGCCACTGACCGGTAATAAATATTATACAGTACCATTATACATAATATAAGTATAATAAAGGTGCTTTGTATAGTGTTTTATAATGTGGAGTGTAAGGTAGTGTAACGTAAATACTGACCCCGCTTATAAAGGCATCACTTCTATTGTCTACGACTAGATTTGAGGAAATGTCTATGGGAGACATCCGACGGAAGAGAGGGCGAGTGAAGACAAGATGGCGCTAGACGTGACTTGACACGGCGGACAGAGCCGGTAGTTTTTTGGAAAGGGAGTTAAATATTTAAATTGTGCTGTGATATACATCTGCGCCAACGAGCGTTTCAACACCACGTACCCGGAGTGGGTAGGATGGTAATATAACTATTATGGATAGTGACGTGGAGTGACAAAAGTCCAACTGCGCGTGCAGGAGCGCTGGATTTTAAATAAAACCATACCAATGATGACCGGGCAATAACGACGTTTGTAGGAAGCGAAAGGTACCATCTTCTCGCATTGTTTATTGGATTCTACGGATGAAGTTTGCTGTGGCGGATGGCGCTGCCGTGAAACGTCCCAGATCTCGCGGATGGTGTACGGAGGAATCGACAATCATCGGGACAAGCGCGGCCCTCCCTGGTGCAGAAGACGAGATGCCGTCCACAAGACCCATCCTAAATATTTTAATACATTTCGTTGTAGCTTTAATCCCCCTCTCTACTCTTTTACGGTAACGACAATGTTACAATTAGTATAACAATAAACCCATGTTTTATCAATACCAGGGTTTTATTTCTGTATCGGGAAATACATTCCTCTTCCCGTGCTTCATACATCAATTTCAGCCATGAATCCTGAGAGATAGAGTCGAGCATCTAAACATAGTAGGGGTATGTTGCAGTAGGTTTGAAGAGGTGATACTGTGAATGGAGTGTTATATGTGTCGTGACCACCTCACTAGGAGAACCTGTGCTGAGGTGTTCACGTGGATGTGTTAAATGTGGTACAAGTATTGATGTGTATTGATTAGTTTTGTTTTAATGTTTTAGTTTTGCTATATAAATGTAAATTAGGTAGAGAACTTGAAGAGAAATACATTTATTTTTTATTTTTGTTACAGTAGGCAAATCCTTTAAAAAATAATAAACATGCGATTATAGATACTTTCGACTAAGTTTGATAATATTAAAGTATATTGCACGGAAAATGAGAGAAGGGACTACCAAGTAAGCATAGTATTTTATGTATTGGGTTATGTTTGGTTTGGTTTTATCACGTTTTGAATAGCATGGATACCTTGTTTTTTTGATCCAGGCTGTGACATATTTTTTTAGATTAATTGTAGATATTATATTTACAGTTAGTAGTTGTTTCAGAGTGGTGGGGATGCAATTATAAAGTTTGATTGCATAATACTTGAAGTGTTTTTGCCCGTGTGAGGTGTGTTATTGGGATATTTAGGGTTTTATTTGTTGAGGATCTGGTTTTTATTGCAGTTTGAGGTTGTATTGGAATATGAAGTTTGTTGGAAGAGGTGAAATAATACAGATTTGGCATATACTTGTCTTATTGTCATGAAGTCAAATGTTTCGAAAATTTCACCAGAGTTTGTGTAGCATGGTACTTATTTAATGAGTTTAGTCGTAAGTTTTTTCACTGGAGTTTCTTATTGCTTTTCTATCAACATTTCTTTAGTTTTTATTCTTTCATAAAATTATATTTTCATATGAAGCGGTAATGTGACATTATAATTTAAAAATAAAAACAATAACTTTGTTTACATCACTTTTACTTGGTATATACTTTTGCCGACCGGGTTTCGCTACTACCATAGCTTCTTCAGAGCAGTATAATATATAATAATAGTATTATACTGCCCTGAAGAAGCTACGGTAGTAGCGAAACCCGGTCGGCAAAAGTATATACCAAATAAAAGTGATGTAAACAAAGTTATTGTTTTTATTTTTAAATTTCATAAAATTAATTATATTTATTGTAATAAAAATGCCTTTGGTCTATCAAAACAATTAGTCAACTGATATCAATTAGACATTTTTATCAGACATGCGGGAACATCATTTAGAACTCAATTACCACGTGGATCAATGAGGCCCGGGACTTATGGATCCACGTGTTATATAGAAAAACCCATTTTTGTATTTTGTGCAGTTATTTAATTTTAGCAGTATGGCGATGATATAGGAACATAAATAAATTTCTGTACCTCTTCATTTTTGTCCGCAGAGCTTCGAGTCTCGATAAGACATCTTCCAGTTTCCGTATCCTAGCCCTGGATAAATTTAAATACTTTTTTTATCTATAGAAAAAAGGCACTAAACTTTAACGCATGCAAATAAGCAGCGAAAAAAACATAAACAATGTGACGAAAGTAATCAATACTTACATGGGTCAGAGAAAATGAACGCATTTGATTTTGGAAACAGTTTTTATTGGGCGCTTTTAAGTAAATATTTTGAAAATAAAATAGTTGACGAGATATCAACCTTCAAAGGGGTAAATACCAGTAGCAGTCATCTTATCCTTTTATTATTGTCGATATAAAGGCGCCGAGCACGAGATTTATGACGTCAATACCAAACTAGCCCACATCAATACAGACGCAGACAACACACACACGCACGCACCAATCGGGATAACGTTGTTATTTTTTACAGAACAAAGAGAAGATAAACCGAGACAAACTGGTATATTTGGTGAGGTACATACAGAACATTTTCAGAGAGATGACCCAATGCGATAACAAACATCAATCCTACAGATGGAAAATAATAAATTTAAAATTACATTTTAAGATCCCAAACAAACTCATTTCCTATAAACTAACCTTTTTTAAATATGAATACCGCAGAAGAGTCCCAACTGTTCCCAACCATCTGGAGCCAGTGAAAGTATGGCATCTACAATTGGGGTATGTTGTGAGGTTAAAGGGTATGGGATGGGGTAGAGAAAGACGGGAAAGTACCTGGTTATAAAACCTGGTCACCAAACACGGGTAAATCAATTTCAAGGAACATTTCCATTTTGAATGGTGGTTTTCCACCAGGGCGATACTGAGAGTATCTACCACTCTGGAGTGAGTGTGGTTTTTGATTGTTCCCCTATGCCGGGATTGTATTCTATCTCAAATAATGAAATAAAGTCAAAGTTATTCCCTTCGGCCTATTCACATCCCATACGTAACCACCTTACACTATTTAATGTTTTTCGGAAAAGAACATATTATAAGAGAGTGATATAGAAATATTTTTACGTAATCGTGCTAATTTACTGTTTTCAAAGAAATTTATATGCTTTATTTTTCTTAAAAAACAATCTTCCATATCATCGGTTACTAAGTAAAATATCATGTTGAATAACAAGAAAAAAATATATTAAAATAATTTTAACCTCTGTGTAAGCACTTATTTTCGTTTCGCGGCTACATATTTTCTGGGTGTGTCAACAGTTTATCTGCAGGTCAAGACATGCAGCTATTATTATTAATCTGGGCGGAGGACCTTGCCTCGATATGTTCTAGAAAATGCAAACGATGTGCAATTGAGAAAAGAATGTTGGCAAAGATAAAGCTTATAGTTATTAGATATCGAACTGCAGCAGGGCATTCCAAATTCTGAAGAGCGCTTTAATGAGAAAAAAATCTGGAGCAGCCTAAATATTATGTGCTCCGGCAAAAACTAATTGCTCCAGATCCAGGTTCCGCCTGAAAGCACTGGTCTATCAATATAAGCACATTATAAACAGCACGCTGGTAAAATTCCGCATTGAAAATCCAAGCGACCAAATACTACGGTCGAAGAGCAACGCGATACTCTTACGATCCCAAGCAAATAATACTTCATGAGAAAAAAACCAAAATGACACAATCCCCCTGATGGTGAAATTAAATAACCTAGGCCAAACCATGTTGAAGTTTGTGCCCAGCGCTAAAGAAGGAATGTTTAAAGACACGTGACCTAGGAAGTTTGACCAGTGTAGGCCGGCTGAACTTTACACAATAAAGATGCAAGTTAAATGTTATTATTTTACTTTCTACAGGTAGTAGTAAATACTTGTAAGTTTTATTTTCTTGTTCTTGCATTTCTCTAACTGTTTGCTTTTAATGCCATTTATAAATCTACTAGCAAAACAAACCGATTATAATGCATACTTTTGTTTTCGTATTTAAAATTCAATCATTTTTTAGATAAGACATTATATTCTGAAGTAAAGAAAGTTTCGACAAACATCGTATAGTCTCAAGTCACTAGTTATCATAGTACCCTTCCCACCAACTTTATTTAAATTATGTGACTGCCGCTGTATTTGACGATTCGCCAAAGAACAACAACAAGCACATTTTGATGAACTATAATATCTTGACCGGTTGACCGATCAGTGGCTGAGTTGGCATTGCGTTTGGGTCCCGCCCAGGCGTCGTGTGTTCAATCCCTTGGCTAGCTGAGTCCTCCATAATGACACAGGCAACATCTTCCACTTACTATGATGGTAGGAGAAGATTTTAAAATATTGTCAAGTTATTCGTAGCCTGGGAATCTTTGTTTTTCTTTAAAAATAAATAAATAAAAATCTTAAAAAGACCACGAACCACCACTGACTAGGGCACAGAGGCCGCCATCTCATTCCACCAACAGAAGTCTTGAATACTGTAATGAGAGATAATTCTGAGAAACCGATTCATTGAATTCACTTCCAAGGCATGAAGGTACAAAGGTCATTAATTGTAATAATAAATAAATTAATCATCAATTTTATTGAATTTTTACCAGCTCGTGGTCAGCCTAATTGTTCTCCGATAAGAACATCATTACGGAATGTAAAGAAAAATTATTCGTTAATGAAGCAGAATTACTCAATTAATTTTAATTATCGCATTTTTGTACTCGAATCAATCGACAGAATTGTTCTAAGTAAGAAACAGTTGGGTCCAATCACAAAGCTGTCAATTACATGCCTCGTTATCAATCACACGGCTTGTTTATACAAGACCCATGTGGGTGTGATGGAGAAGTGATATCTAAGTGAGAATGGACATGGAATAAATGGGCAACTTGTTTTTATGTTAGACGATATTCCAAGTAAATATTAATTTATCAACTTATCACACCATGTAAGAGTATCCACTAGCCAAGGACAGGTTTCTATTGCACCCTCAATGATAAACCTATCTCCCTGTTTAACATCTTGACTCCAAAGCAGAAAATCTCTATACCGAGGTGGACAAAAACTCTAATGATAGCGTTGTAGCCACAAACCGTGATGAATACATGTTTAAGCTTTATTCTCTGATGGGTGGCAACACCGCGCAGTACAGCTGATCGTTGACAGGCCGTATCTCAGCGTATTTTTCCTCATGGCGATTCCGAACACGGCCCTCTTCCCGCAACTAAATTCTAATTTTCGTAAGGTCTATAGTAATCTCAACGAAGCGTTATTTTCCACATTTCATTAATAATAATTGGGTGATTTGTATAGCGCTGTTTTTGTGAAAAATCACCTCAAGGGCACTGTACAAATATTACTTCCTATTCTTTACAAACAGATACAGAAAAACATACTAACCTGGCAGGTCGCTTCAGGTGAACGGTTTTATTAGAGAATTTAAGCTTAGAAATGACATGATTTTTACATTTGTTATTTTATCCTCCTTTTCTATTGATGTTACATTTATTATAAGATTGGTGACACAAGAGTTGGTATTTATTTGA
Source organism: Halesus radiatus (assembly GCA_022606495.2). Taxonomy (NCBI): domain Eukaryota; kingdom Metazoa; phylum Arthropoda; class Insecta; order Trichoptera; family Limnephilidae; genus Halesus; species Halesus radiatus. The sequence goes on from JAHDVE020002863.1 coordinate 7,506, forward strand.
AATATTTATAATTTTTAGGACTTGAGAATATTTATAAAATGATCTTAAAAGGCGTAAGAAGTTTTTAATAGATATTAACATTTTTTTTACCCATTTAGTTATTTATAGTGTTGCGATAGTGGGCTGTGGACGCATTTGCGTCCCCCGGTGCTTGAAAAAATTTACTTATTCTATAAGTGACTTTAGGTAAGCATTAACCGGCTAGCATAGCTAAGCAATTTACGTGTGAATTTCTTCAATTTATGGATATGATTGTCTGAAAAGATGAGATGAGTTTTAAGTTTAGTTCTGAATTCTTAGTCGGTAACTATCACACCTTCAGCGTCATGAAATTTGCACAGGTTTTTCCGTCTGTATTTCAATGTCAACACAACTGTTTTAAGCTTCCAATGTAAATATTTCTATTTTTGATACTGACCATTCATGGTGGAATTCCGTTCCTATTATTTATGAAATCAAATTTTTAAAATTACTCCATTTTGTTTTTTTTGTCTTCTTTGAAAAAATAAAAAGTGGAAAAAAGTTTAAAAATTGTTTTAATAAATCATTGCAAAGCAAATTTAATTTCCATCATGAACTATGAAGCTTTTAAATGTGCATTCTGTTAAAAAACAAGAGCAGTTACCATATTGTTTGTTCTGTTTTTATGAGTTGTAATAAGAAAAAAGGGTTGTTGAAACCGGGGTGAAGCTGGATAATAAGGAACTAGAGGGTGTCTGTTTTATTTACTTACTACAAAAACTGTCTAATAACTAAGATCACCTTATAAATAAATAAATCATGTTTTGCTCGTCGCTCCATTGAACTGAGACAGTTTTGGTGTAATTCCGTGCTAATCTAGTTATGAGAATTCAACAACAGATGGCAACAGTTTCAAATTAAATAATCGGAGAAATAATTCTGATATCGAAATATGAAATATCATAAATATTAAATATCACAAGCATAGGTATTAAATAAAAAATATAATTTTTTTATTTAATGATTTAACGTGACATCACTGGTCATAAAATTGCAATGTAGATGTAGATGGCCGGTCTCGGTTACGTTTCTTCTTACAAATAGGTGTGACATGTTTCAATCAGTATCGACTGGTACGATAATTATTTTTGACCGGGACATACAACCACCACAGATGTTCAATAAACAAAATAATATCCCGAGTTCCCTAAGTTAGGGAAGTCCTCGCAGTCTGCTTAGCCTAAATAAATATTTTCCTGAATAAATTGCCAGTGTGGTAAAATAATGCAACTGAAGACTTCCCATTATTTCAGTAATTCCGGGAATTACCTTGTTTTTTCCTCAACAAATAAATTTATTCGATTCCGCTAGAAAATCTGTTATCTTGTAAAGCCCGTTAGACACAAAATTCTCCCGTTATGGAGGCAAACCAATCCGCTAGAAATGACAGGAAATCCGTCAGGATGGCAACGCTGATCTGCTACTTTTTTTTTTAATAATTCCTTAAATGGTAGAATATTTCACATTAGATTAATCATTAAGGCATGTTAATTTGCACACTATCATTTTAATAATTTATGTAAATATACACATCCCCACCGTGTGCGGCAATCTGTTAAATGATTATTATTAAATATTATAAGTACTATGTACTGACTAACAATAGATCTAAAATGTACCAATGATGCACATGCTATGATAAGTATTAACAGCATGTGCATTTTGTGTGATTTTCCCAGATGTGAGACACCACATTTCGCAAATATTTAGCGAGCAAGTATGAAATGCGAAGACGTTTAAATGTACATACACTAAGCTTTGATGTGAAATTAAATGAGATGATGTGAGAAAAAATGTACCCTAAACAAAACCATGACTTGTGATTATGTGAAATTGATGCGTGTTGTGTTTGCGCTGAGACATCATTGTACGTATAGCCCGTAGAGCAAATAATATATAGAGATGGTCTAACATGCAGGAGGAAGAAACCAAAATAAGAAGGGCGGGTGGCGAGATAGGCATGCCGTCAATTTGAGTAAAACGTTTATTTAAAAAAACCAAGTATTTTGATAGTGTTTCTCCAATCTCCCTGGTGTATAAGGCTCCTCCACTCCTCACGATCCTGCACTGCGTGGAAACTACGGACACCGAAGTTCCGGACGCCTGAGAAATTTGGTCACTCCAACGCATCGGTGACCTTCCTTTGCTTCTCCAGGTTAGAGTTTTTGGTTTGGCGAGCAACGTGTCAAAAAAAATCTGAGGATACGCTGTAGGCAGACAGTTAATAACCTATTGTAGATGCCAAGCCCTTAGAGAATTGATATATTTGTGCACCTGACTGTCCATGGAATCCTGAGCATTTTCCTCCAGCACCACATTTCAAGGGCGTCTATCCGTTTTCTATCGCTGGTTTCTGAGTGTCCATGTTTCCACACCGTGAAGGAATATGAGGAAAATCAGCGCCGGGCCGAGTCTCATCTTGGTGGTCTTCGTTATGGTCTGTCACTCTATATCTTTTTTTTATAGTAATTAGTTTAACCATATTTATAGATGTTTTGTGATTTGTTTACCGCAGTAAAAATCACACGAAACAAATGTGGACGACTGTGAACTAAGCTGGTATAAAAATGAGTGTCACGCGACCATTGGCTCCAGCCGTCGAAATCATATTTAGGGCAAGTTTATTAATTGTGACGTCAGTGATATAGCCAAATTTTTCTAACAGAAGGCCAAAGAGACGTTTAATAGAGGTAAAATTCTTCGTTTCTTTCAAATGCATGGAAAGATGTTTCAAAAATATATCAACAGATGTCCGGCGAGAATAAAATACTAAATAAGCCTATGGCCAGTGCGAAACTTGGATGATTAGAGTTCATGTTAGATATTTAATTAAGTGCGGGTCAGCGTTAGTGGCCTAATCAAAACACTGCTGTAGTTGAATGATGTTTGGAATTAATTGCTGGGAAATACTGATGAAAGCCAATTTCGAATCTTAAAAATGACAATTATATTAAATAAGGAACTTATTTCAATTTATTTTTATTTTTAATTAATATGTATTAACATTCACTACTCGATTTTGTATGCAAAAATTCAAGACATTTTTAATTCTAAAAATTTAACTGCTTTTAATTAAAAGAGACATTGTAAAATAATAATAGTAATATATTTTTTTTGTTTTTTTCATATGAAGCGGTAAGTTGGTGATGTGACATTATAATTTAAAAAATAAAACAAAAACTTTGTTTTACATCACTTTTATTTATACTTTAGCCGACCGGGTTTCGCTACTACCGTAGCTTCTTCAGGGCAGTATACAACTAAACTATGAACTCAGATGCACATGTGTTATAGATTGATACAAACAGGCGAGTGAATGGCCAAGGGTGGGAGATCAGCAGGTACCTGCTGACCTGGAAGGGTGTGTACTTTGTTAATTGGGAATAATTTAAGGATTGGACTTTTATTTAAATTTATTTGATTATTTATGAGTCTACTATTAATGTTTTTGGCTTTCCTTATTTCTAATGCCTCTAAGTTATCCAGTCGAATGCCGGTTCCATTTTTATGTAGTAAACTAGTGCCTGTATTTTTATTGAATGTGTGGTCTGTTTCTAAGAGATGGTTAGCAAATTCAGAGAACCCATTATCATTTAGGCATCTGAAGTGTTCTTTTACCCGGATATTAACATTATGCGACGTTTTGCCTACATAACGCCGGGCAATCATTACATTGAAGTGAATAAATGCCCGAGTGGTGTAAACTGTCTTCTTTATCTTTACCATTAATTAAAAATTTACCTAAACTATTGTCTGTGTAAAATGCTTAAGCTTAAGGATTATTTTTGTAATCGTTTTCTGTGCCTTTATGATTGGGTCTAGTGCAGATGAAGTACCACCTCCCAATGCTATGATACCACACTCGATAATAGATTGACAGACTGCAAAATAAACCATTTTCAAGTGTTGTAAGTCGAGAAAATTTCGTATATTTCTGAAAAAGTGCATGGTTTTTCTTATTTTATTTGCGATAATTTGGGAATGAAGATTCCATTTGAGGTGTGGATCAATGGTGAGGCCGAGGTACCTCATCTGATTAGTGTGCTCAATGTAGGGGCACTGATAATATTCATTGGGATTCATACATGTATGTATTTTAATAGAGAAATGGTCATGTATGTGGTTGACCTGTAATATTTAGGCTTGATGTGAGATATTTAGTTTTCTCGGTGTTCAGTGTGAGCGTATTTATATCTAACTATTTTTTAACTATTCTAATATCCGTTTCAGCTTTGTTAAAAACATATAACCAGGTGTCAGCTTCAAAAAGGAAGACAGTGCTAACAATTTTCCCCTGAATATTAAGGTTGCATAAGTCATTAATATACAACAGGAACAAAGTCGGTCCTAATATGCTTCCTTGTGGAATGTCAGCATCTCATCACTATTGTTTTTGCAGTGTACCAAAGTGTAAAAGAGCAACTATAGCCGAACTGTCATTCATTTTTTACATCTTTATAATATCACGAACCTCATTTTCGAGGTTATGTCAAAGAAAAATTAACTTTACCATACATAATTATATATTATATTCATAGTAAACCATATCTAATAAAATTATGTACCTTTTTTAGAAATTTTAACTGAAAGAATAATAACAATATATATAATTAATAAATGCTCGGTTGTTAATTTGCCTATGAATATATCATATTTACTTAATAATTAATAGCAGTGTTTTTTTTTTCATTGAACCACAATTATAGAGCTTAAAGTCATCCAAATAATTTTGTCAAAACAAAAACAATATGTAAAATACAAACAATATCGACAAATAAAAATTTCCATACAAATCCAATACCAGAATACACGGGGAGAGACCCGTGACGTCAGATGTCGAAAATGCAATGGTATCAATAGGATGTTTCGAAGAGATGATTTTTATTCACATTTAATGCCACCAATCATCTAATAAATGTAACATCAATAGAAAAGGAGCAACAAATAACCATGTAAAACTATCATCTGTATAAATATTTTTTTCTAATAAAACTGTATTCATCTGAAGCGACCTGCCAGGTAAGTATGTTTCTCTGTATCTGTTTGTACATAATTAATTAAGAAATATTTATACAGCGCCCTTGAGGTGATTTTTCACAAAAACGGCGCTATACAAATCATCCAACTATTATTATTATTATTAAATAAAGATTTATAGATTAAACATTTAAAAATATAAATAATCATAATAAAATAATAAAATATAAAATCGCAAGAATTTTTTTTTTTTTTGAGAAAATTCTGCATGATTTTTTTTTTTTTATATGAATACCGTACAAGAGTCCCAAACTGCTCCCAACCGTCTGGAGCCAGTGAGACTGTGGCATTCCCAATTGGGGAATGTTGTGAGGCTGAAGGTATTGGGGAGGGGAAGGAGAAGGGGGAGAGGAAGGTGGGGAAAAGGGTAAATACCTGGCTATTCAGATCTGGTCACCAAACACGGCTAAAAGCCATTTCAAGCAACGTTTCAATTCTGAATGGTGGTCTTTCACCAGGGCGATACTGAAAGTATCTTTCACTCTGAATGATATTGACAACCCGGGAAAAGTTTATTAAATGGACTAGGTTTACTGTCCAAGGAATACAGTGAAAGATGGAAAATGTCACGATGGACCTATGGTCTGAAGACTCGCATTCTGTACGCAATTCAATTTAAATAATACTTTGTATCACGGGAGGATAGAAGAGTTATGTTTTTCACTCTTCTATAGTAGAAGAAATGATGAAAAACTAACGGTAAATGTTCTTAGACTCAAATCAAACCTTCACCATACAAATGACAATTATGATATTTCACATAAAAAACCTACAAAAATATAACATCTCTAAAAACGATCAAGCAATCTAAATTAGTATCATAAAGCAAATGCTAACCAACACTAATAACAAAATTGGATAACTTTTAGCCGCTTTTATGAAACGTCAAATAAAAGTTGTTGATAAAAGCAATATTTTTGCATGGATATTGGTTGAACTGAAATAGCAAGTGTTCAACAAGGAGTACGTAAATGTGCTATGAATGCCTAGTGTTCAACAAGGAGTATAATGTGCTATAAACGCCTAGAGTTTAAGGAGTATTTAAATGTGCTATGGACGGCTAATGTTCAACAAGGAGTATGTCAATGTGCTATGAACACCTAGTGTTCCATAAAGGAGTATGTATGTTATGAATGACTAGTGTTCAACAAGAAGTATGTAAATGTGGTATGAACGCCTAGTCTTCCACAAAGAAGTATGTATGTGTGATATGAATGATTAGTGTTTAACAAGGAGTATGTAAATGTGGCATGAAAGCTTAGTCTTCCAGAAAGGAGTATGTATGTGTTATGAGTGCCTACCTTGATTATTGAGAGCCAAGTCATCGTCGTGTAGCCAGTAGTTGTCGTCATAGGAGAAGGGGGACAGTGGCTCCGCCTTGGCGGACCACTGCGAGCCGCTGGGAGAAGAACTCATCGCAGGCTGTTGTTACTTCCTGGAACACATCACCATGGTCATTGCAACAATACATACATAAAGCAATTGCTGAGAAAGAGAGAGGGGTTATAGGGGAGCCAACAGCTATGGCTTCATGGGCATCATAAGAAGAGTATCATGTAAAACTTTAGAAAATATATTGGGTCTTTGCAAAGTTGTTATTTCTGCCAATCTGTCATACACGAGCCATAATGTTTTTATAGATCTGCAAAAAATAAAATTTTCTCCGCAGGGGTAGGCAGAGAGGATGGACTGCCACACAACTCTGTCTTGACACATCCACCTTGATTCATTCACATTCATACATGTTATGCAGGCTCATGATGTGACCCATTTCCATTCAGTTGCGCGTCATATATTTTCTTCAACATTACTTCTATATTAAATTTGTAAATATCCATGTAAAAGCCTGTTATGGGGATACAAAAATAAATAAATAAAAAATATTAGTAGTTCAACATACCTTGATAGATGAAAAATTGATCTTAGGTAGTTTATCCGATAATAATAATGATGTAGTAGATGAGGATAATGAGGACGTCTCAGGAGAAGGTCGAATGATGCTGATGTCTTGATATAATGATGATATTTGAGTCGAAACGACTAAAAGGTTTGCTAAAAACGCCATGATGGCTCTGAAAAGAAAATTAAAAATTAAATTAGTCAAATATAAACATAATATACAATCGGCAAGATTCGGAGCAGTCTTCTTAGAATATACATGTGTTCCTCGAACGGCGCTACAGGAAGAGTACAGAAAAGTAAAGCCCGCTAAGTAAGGTAATGGTTTGCAGCACAGTGCATTATGGGACTTTTCTGCAGTCTGGAGCGGCGCGCAGAACGCTCGCTCCGAAGCGTACATGTAAAGCCCGCTAATAATATATATTATACAAGATTCCATCAAATAAAGACAATAGGTACCTACATAATAAGGAAAAATAATCTATCTGAATTACATAAATCTACGCACTTAGATGAATTGATTATTGAGGCATAACTCTTTATCAATTCAACTCTTTATTCTTTTTTTAAATTTTACAAAATTTTAATTTAAAGCATTTTTAAAGATGATAAAGGATGTACAACATCCAAAATAATTACTTATAAAAAATAATAAAAATTAAAACAAAAAATAAGTTAGACATACATAATCTCAGTAAATTGTATACAAGGCATACTGGCATTATACAAGTAGCAACAAAGCAAACCAATGAACAACGTTAATTGGACAGCATTATGCTGGAAAATGTATAATTTGACATTATGTCAAATAACAATCCGAGGTAAACAAAAATGTCCGCCATTTTGGATACAAAAATGACACATCTCGGACGAATTTCAAAATAAATAATTCACAAGCGGAACAAAAAAATCACTCTTTTTCCGCGTTAAATAAATTCTAAAATAATAGTTTTACGATATTTACAATGATTTGATATAATTTGAATGAAATTTTCCTTGCGTCATCCACCTGACACATTCCAATATGGGGATAGGAGCTCTGAACTTAAAAGCTAAATATTTCGCGAAATGTAACAAATTAATTATTGAAAAAGGTTGTACTTACTCCATGATTAATAATTGTTTAGCAGACTTGCGTCTGCGGAAAAAAACGCAACTAGTAACCCATTTTTACCGCGGTGGCACAAGAGGTATAAAATATATGATGTTCGTTGTAGGTGTCATGGAGAAGGAGTGAGCAAAATTGGAATCGGCCGACCGCTGTCGCATATCGCTGTCTCAGTCGTTCGGCGAAATCTCCATAGCGCCAGAAAGAGACAGCGGAATTATAGGTTACTTTCGAATTCCGAAACATTTTAAAATTAGGCCATAATAAAACTTGTTATGTTTATTCGTGATGTTTGCAATCTGCAATCTCTCAAGAATTTTGTCTACAGTTAGCATAAATATTAAAATTTTCATATATGATCAAAATAATTGATTCATTCCACTTTGCGGCAAGACTTGCACGTGCTCTCAAGCCGAATTTCACAATCAGTTCGTGGAAATACATGACGTCATTAGGAACAACACTTTTTGCGCTGCCGTCGTGACGTGAACGTTAACTTCGCCTAGACACCCTAACTTCGCCTATTTTGGTTTAATTATTTTTTTACTATTTGTTTATATGATACAATCAGGTCTATGTCTTTTAAAACAAAGATTGAATAGTGAAAACATTTTTCCACAAATTTGATGCTAACTTCCTGCTTCTCGTGAATACGTCAAACAATTGGTTATTGCGATTGGAGGGAGCATGGTGCTTATTCTGTTGGACGGAAAATTGATTTTAGGAGAAATCTAACGAATGTACGTTCCTGTATTAGAATTTTAAATAATTGTAACTGAACTTTTCAAAACAGAAATCATTAGGCCTCCATCTACAGAGGTTTATATTTTATTCAAATAAAACTAGGGCGTGCTGCCGCCAAAATAATCCCATCTTCGCCTACCTCTGGGTTGTCAACTTACCTACTTAGTTTTGATTTTATTGAACTTAGTAAAATGTTAAATTAAATTAATATCTACGTCTTAAAGTGGATGATTTTGGATTGCTATAGTTAATATGTTTGTGTTTTTAATACAATAAATCTTAAACTCGTGGGTGGAAGGAATGCTTAAATAGCGCATAGGTAACGTTTCTTATTTTTTTACAACACAATATTTTATGGTTAAAGCAGATCCTAATAAGAATACAAAGGTATTATAACATTGGATTTAAAACTCGTAAAATTGGTAACTATGTTAACCGTTAACACTAATATCATTACATAAGAATTTAATTAAACTTTTTTCTTGATTAGTTTTTGGGATATTATGCCGTGTTGTGCTTCCTCTTCCTTATTTTGAAATACCAGCCCTAATGGGATTAACGCGTGCAACACGGTATCACTTCTACATACATAAATACACACTTCACCACAATCTGCAAATCTGCTCTGATGAAGGATTCTGTAACGCTGTCCGAAACGTTGGCCAAAGGAGGAGGAAGCGCAACACGGCATAATATCTCAAAAACTGATCAAGAAAATACTTTTGGAGGTCAAAACCTGAAAACATTTTAACTTTTTTTGAAGTGACACCTCACAAGACCGCCCCTGTATGGACAGAGGACATACAGGGAACGATGTCGCTACCCGGTTGGGCAACGTTGTGAAAACTTAACTTGTCACTCGTGTTAAAACTAGGTTAATTAGTTTAAGTACCAACGTATTTTGTTTTTGGGTTTTGATTGATATTGGAGAGGTTATTTTGAAAACCATTACTCATTATTATAATTTATTATATCATCATTGAAATACCCCCTACCTCAAGTTTATGAAATGTATGAAAACACCTACAAACGATTACCTATCTTCGCCTGATGAAGATATTTAAAAAAATTGTACCATAGTAATCTTATTAATGATTCAAATTAGTTAATACAATTGTCTACACTCTACAACATACCTGTATTTATTTTATGTTAATCTATAGTATTTCATTTAGCATTTACACACCCCAGGCAAAGTTAGGTTATATTCCCCAAACTTCGCCTATTGACCGCAAATGACCCTATAATAATATTTTGAAAAAAATGCAATTTCTTATTCCATCGATTCTATGGAATTAATCATGTTTGACATCATATTGAGGCTACACATCTGCACCGCTCCAATTTCGGGTTTAAAAAAAACGTTCAAAATCCGGGCGAAGTTAGGGGCGAACGTTGCGAGTCGTGACTTGCAACGGTACCTATATTTATTAATCTCTCCTTTTCACGCATGTACAAAATACAGCCGTGTATAAATGGCTTATGAATAATTGTTTACCATGGTTTTCCGCATTGTTCCCAAGGTAAACCAATCGGGTTACGATGCGTGTTGAATGAAATAATGCCAGCAAAAATATTGTTTTGACTCTTAGTCCTAAGGTACCTAATGTATGTTAGCGAAATATGACAATTATTGTTGTATACCTACAAAGCGTGTAAAAAAATAACAATTTAAAAATGAACTGTTTTCTTCTTCAATAACAATAGTAAAAGTACTTTGTAGCACCATCTATCTACGAGTACATATGGATATAAATGAACGTTTGCCCGTCTGTCTGTCTTCGATATTCTCGAAAATTACTGTACCAATCTCGCTGAAAATAGCACATTTTGCTCTTATTAGTGCCGGGAAGGTTTAGAGAGTAGTTTGAATAAAATCCAATATGTAAAACTGTTGCTATAACGTTTTACAACATTGAACTCGCCATTTTGTATTGAGGTTAGCCCATAGATGTACTACTCTGTTAGCCACAGATTACATATTCAAAAGAAAAAGGTTTGTTTAGGCAGAATATTTTCATAATGTAAAACACAAGTGGGCACCTTAGATTTATTTTATAAATTTGAAATGAAATAAAATTTGTAAGTGAATATTTCGTTGTTTCTTTGTTTAGCGATAGTAATAGTCGTCACAAGGCATTACCTTCGTCGTTAAATCAATTATGGCACCCAAACAACAAGCAAGAATGAACAATTTCAAGACATTATTAAAAAAAAAGTATTTAATAAAAAAAAAACGCTTACTTTTGATCACTTTTATTAAATGATAAATTATCTACATATTTCATAACTAATGGTTCATTCTTCAGGATACAAATCATACTAAAAATAAAATGACATACAAGTATAGATATAAACGAGATTGTAAAGTAAGTAGTGGGAGGGGATTAGAGGGAGGGGGTAACTAATTGGTACAGACCTGAAATTTTCGCGACTGCGGCAATGCGATTTTTACGCGAATTTTGTCATTTTCACGCGAATAATTCGAAATTAGCAATTTTCGGGTAAATAACCGCGAATTTTCATATTTTTAAGCAATATTCTGGTATTTCAAAATGAGTAATATTGTACGTTCTAAATATGTCTTTGTCTATGGTTTTAAAAAGCTTGAATAGCCATAAAATGGAACGCAGCTAACTTCATGTAGAAAATTCCGCGAACGATCATTGTTTTTTTCGATTTAAAAAAAAAAAAAGTTTTATTTGCAAAATACCTACCACCGCTTTTGCTGAAAAATAACCCAAGAAAATTAGCGTTATTTTCCAGAAAATAACGCTAATTTTTCTAAAAATAACGCGAATTTTCATCAAAATAACTCGAATTTCACCAAAAAATAATGCAAACTTTTCCCAAAAAAATGTTGCGAAATATGCAGGTCCCTATTAATTAGGTATTTATGCGAAAACAAATTAAGGAGGTGCTTATTTGTAAAAAGGATTTGGCTATTAATAATGTTGACCCTCTTTCTTATTCTTATATAATTGTATCGAAACCCCTGGTATTTATGTGTAAAATTTCTAAACCCTTCTCATTCTTCTTCGTATGGTGGAGAGTTGATGGAGCTCATAGTGGGATGCTGAGGTTATTCAGCCAGTCGACGGCATCGGGAGTCACTTGGTTCAGCACAGATGTGCCATAGAGAAACTGATGAAGGGGACATTCTTCTACGATGTGTAGTTTGAATATGTCCACGTTCACATTGTTCAGAATCCTTTACGTTCCATTTATGCATCATACTCGTATACGCACAACAGCCGTGACTGCACCGGATGCGGTTTAATTTGTGGTCCACGTCTTCCGAGGGAGAGGGAACCCTTGAAGTTTAATAGTTGAGTCCAGAACAAGGTGCTTGTTTTTCACATCCGAGAAGGTCTGCCAGTTAGTTAAAAGTTCTACACCATGATTTATGTTGAAGTAATGATTTGTTTCCCAGTTGGTTGGCTAATTCAGAATAGTTATTACTGTTAACACCTTAGGTACTCCTGTTTCTTTTAATACTGATGAAAACGACGAAGGCCAAGAATCTGGGAGTATTGTTAGACCAGAAGTTACCTTTTGACTACCATATCGAATCCATTGTTGCAAAAGCTTCTAAGGTACTTGACTTTGTACTCAGAACATGCAAAGATTTAAAAGAAAATAAACAAGAGGAAAATGCTGTACTTCGCGTATGTACTCAGTTCTCTGGAGTATACCTCTCAAGTCTGGAATCCCAGGTACATATCGCACGTAGAAAGGATTAAGAAAGTAGAAAATCGTTTTCTACGATACCTCGATTTTCGGGACTATCCTCCCTACTTAAGTCATGAAGAGTCTATCTCGTTTTTTGGGATTTCATCACTCAGAAATTCCGCAGACGTACTATTTTCACCAAAATAGCCATATCTGTGATAGATTGCCCTAAACTACTTGAACTAATTCAATTAAAAGTGCCTAACAGATAAACCAAACAAAACCACACACTAAGCCTCCCTCAATGCACACCAACTAAAACAAAAATCGTTTATTCACAGCGCTTCACTCATTTTTAATACTTCATACAATGAGTTAGATTTATTTAACTTAGCCTCTCACAATTTTAAATCTAAAACCACTAAATAACATTCTCATAATACATATTACTCTACACATACTAGACCCTAATTTATTAATTGATTATCGACATTTATCTTTGCTCGGAAGGTTTTTTCAATTTGGATGAGTGTTTCAGGCTAATAATTATAGTTTATAAAAATAATTGTTACCCTTTGCGCTATGCCCAAAAATCTTGTCTTAAAAACTTTAGTTTATCAATTAATAAATATTTGACAAGTCAAAACATTTTTCACCAATAAAATGAAGACATAATTTGTCTCGACGTCACCTATTGAGGGATTTAGCCGTTACAAGCCTTCCTCATACTAATAAAGTTGGTTGTTTACAGGTGAAATGTAATAAAAAAAACCGTAATTATTGAATGAAACACTAGTATATATTGATTAACTTGGCGGGTTTGCGATAAGCCGACGTAGCTCAATGGTAGAGCATCTGACCGGATATTAGAAGGGTGCAAGTTCGAGTCCTGCCGGCGACATTTATATTTGTTCGGAAGGTTTTTTCAATTTGGATGAGTGTTTCAGGCTAATAATTATTGTTTATAAAAATAATTGTTACCCTTTGCGCTATGCACAAAAATCTTGTCTTAAAAACTTTAGTTTATCAATTAATAAATATTTGACATGTCAAAACATTTTTTACCAATAAAATGAAGACATAATTTGTCTCGACGCCACCTAGTGAGGGATTTAGCCGTTACAAGCCTTCCTCATACTAATAAAGTTGGTTGTTAACAGGTGAAATATAATAAAAAAACCGTAATTATTGAATGAAACACTAGTATATATTGATTAACTTGGCGGGTTTGCGATAAGCCGACGCAGCTCAATGGTAGAGTATCTGACCGGATATTAGAAGGGCGCAAGTTCGAGTCCTGCCGGCGACATTTATCTTTGCTCGGAAGGTTTTTTCAATTTTGATGAGTGTTTCAGGCTAATAATTATTGTTTATAAAAATAATTGAACGTTATACAGTTTTATACAATACGGCATGTTTAAATATAAGTACAATATGTTAGATAATTATATTACTGTATGGTTTACATTACCTACCTCACTAGGTGAAACCTGTTCTCAGATAGGTATGTGACTGGATGAAATATATATTCAAGTGTGATGTTATGACAGATGCATTGTTAAAATAAAATACTTAAAATGTAGCATATTAAAATAGTGATGCTAGAATATACTAACATTAATTGAAAGGGAATTTCTAATACATTATGAGAGGGTAAAAGAGGTAACAACATTAAATAAAGAAGTTAATGTGTATACTTTTGTATTATTTAAAACATGGAGAAAACAAAAGAAATACATTTAAAGTTACAGTGTAAATGCAGGACAGTAGGTACTATTAGCAATGCAGAAAGAATAGCAAATTTTATTTCATAAGGTCTTCAATTTCTTTAGGATCTTTTCTCATTAACCATTCATTCAGTGCGGTATTTGTTGAAGGAATACACATTAGTCATGCTATGGTCTGAAGTGGCGGTTTGTTGTCTGCGTGAGGCGCTGTATACTCGTACATATGGTGTATTTGTGCAAAGGTCGTAGTATATTTCGGTACCAAAAGTCTCCCCTGTGGTTTTGCTCTTATGTTTTTACTATGGGTAATATATGTTGATGATTTTGATGCATGGGATTGTGTTTAGCATTCATTACCTTGAGGTATAATTGCCCGACATTTAGAATTCTTAATGACTGAAAAAGAATCTTTGTTGGGTACCTGATAATATATGAAAGTAATTTACAATCCTTGTTATTTAATCTATATTTTTATTTTATTATTCGTTAGCATAAAATTAATGCTGGCTGTAAGGTATTTGGATTGTTTTTGATAACTTGATTTGAAGTATGATTAATTAAATATACTATTTTTTCCTCTGTTTCCCACCGTCAATTTCCCACCGATTGGAGGATAAAAATCTGATCTAACAATTTTTTTAAAAACTTTACGTTTAACTTTTCTAATGTAAATCAAATTTAATAATGTTTCTATTAATTTTTTTGTTTTTATTATTGTGAAAGCTGTATCGGGGTACAGGGCCATTTTTAAACTAGTTTGAAAATGGGCTTGTACATAGGCATTTCGCGTTGGAAAATTTTCTTAACCCATATTGTTGGAGCGTGAGAGTGTTATTGGATATAACATATTTTCTAAGTCAATCTTTAATTACGTGTTCAAATACTTTGGAGAAGACTGAGAGAATCCATTCTCTTGGACTATAATTAGAGATGTTTTTTTTTGCAGCTATCTTTGTGGATTGGAACGATTTTTGATTGCTTTAATTGTTCCAGAAAACGTTCACTCATCAATGATTGATTTATGACAATAATAAGATAGTCTGATAATTTTTATTTACAGAAACTGAGTAATTCAGTTGTCACACAAGGGATCGACACAGGTTGTGCTTTCTCCACTCCCACCCCTCTCCGCAGATCGGGATCAGCTGCCCCCGTAAGCGATCTGTATTGCTTATATATCACAAGCGGTCGGTGAGAACACATTTCTCAAAGACCATCCAGTATACATTGAACAAAGGGAGAGAGTCAGGTTATTTACGAAAGAAAATTTATTTTCCGTACAACCCAACTTCCTTACAAATAAACATGGTTAAGGAGAGTGGAATATAACAAATGTATTTAGTAAATGGTCGCGCCAAAAACATTGCGGGAGAGGTGAACACGTCCGCCACAAAGTCTTGACAAAAAAATCACGTGATTAGGTTTATAGCTTGGCATTTAATTGTAGATTATTATTATTTTTGAACCACATAGTGTCATTAATATGGCAACACTTAGCTACCCACTTCTTTGAAATGTGTTATTTACATTCAAATGTTTTCAAGTATTCGCATTTGACAGTTTGTTTTAAAGAAACAAAGCAAAACATCATAATTTTTAATCGTAATAGTTTTTTTTTCGTTAAAAAAAATACGTATTATAATTTTGATATGTGAATTTGATTTTGTTTTTTTTTATGTATTTTTCTAACATATAATACATGGTTATATCGATACCTAAATTTCAGAAATATGAAGAAAACGCTTTTCCATGTACATAATTATCTTCCTTGAAAAAAGTTTAAACGTATAATTAATTATCTTAGAATGTGATGTAGAATCACCTCCTTTCAGTACGACTAATTTCAGAACAACGCTTTGTTAAAGTGAAAAATGTATACTTGAACCATTATGCTTTTTTATTACAATCATTTTCGTATGAGCCATCTTGGTGAAACCATTTAGAACATTTTAAACGATCGCAGCGCCCTTATTTTTTGTTAACTGTTAAATGTCAAACTGTATTTACCCGGAAAATGGAAACGCTAAAATAAAATTGTTATTTTTTAAATGTAGAAGGAAACCATGGAAAGAAAAAGGAAGTTTTAAAATGTGGTAAGTACCTACCTATTTTATAATGTAATTTTCTGGTTCCCAAATACAATTTATTTTATCAGCTCAATCTTTATCGAAGTGATGTATTATGGCCATGATCGATGTATACGTTTTGTTATCATTGCTTGCAGCTTTGTATATATATTTTCATATTCTTTCAATGTTTTGAAGGTTACTTAGTATTTAAATATGTTTTCTAAGTAGACGTCGTTATCTTATCGCGTTTTTATTCAAGATCAACTTCTCTGATTAATTTATTGCAGTACCTACCCAGGTAGAAAGTTGTTATGAACGGTATTTGTCGGCAAGGAGCTCCAGGAAGTTATTACATTGCATTGGTGCAGATTAGCAGACTTATCACAGGCGGCAAAAAAGGAACTGACGAACTCTTTTTATAAATATATTTTTTGCGTCAACAATTTTTAAAATAGTCACACCAGAGTTAAGTTTGTACCTACTCGCAGTTATTGTAAGAATATCATCGGTTTCGCTAGAAATTCTTTAGCTACTTCCGTGTTATAGTTTATTGTAATTTGAATCCTACCCTTTGGCAGGATAGTATATAGCTGGTACTAGTGGTTTTATATAAATCTTTTTTTTAATGTTTACGTGTTAATTCATCGTCATCCACTTGTTGCCCACTGTTGATTTTGGCAGCCACCTTTTGTCTGGAACCTCTAGATTCCAAAAAATACTATTTCAATGAAAGATGCCACAAAAAACTCGAACTTTTTTGAATTTTTTTTTTCGATCGACTCGACTCAATCTTGTGCTAACTCGGCTGTGGAATGGTTTTCCGACCTCCGTGTTCCTCCTACGACTTGGGTCTCCACACAGTATCCCCAAAGATGACATTATTTTATTTATTTATTTCATTTATTACAAAAAAATATAACATAATTCATATTATAGCACCAATATACTAATGTACATATTTTTTCTGTTATTTTTTATCTACTCTCCACAAGCTGAGCTCCAGTAGGTCGTGGTTATGGGAGAAGTACGAGTATTTACACACGTAACAAAAAAACATTGCAAAGGAGT
This sequence comes from Halesus radiatus, assembly GCA_022606495.2. Taxonomy (NCBI): domain Eukaryota; kingdom Metazoa; phylum Arthropoda; class Insecta; order Trichoptera; family Limnephilidae; genus Halesus; species Halesus radiatus. The sequence goes on from JAHDVE020002863.1 coordinate 24,851, forward strand.
TGATATGTAATTATTCAATTTATTTTAATAAATTATTGAAGGTTATAAACCTCACTGTAATATTTAATTATCTTATAAGATAATATTAACCAATCTTAAATGAAACACGAAACCGAAAAACACCACGGAAAATAAAAAGGAATTAGTCGCATCTGGGAATCGAACCCAGGACCTCTATCTTACCGGTACAACCGCTCTACCAACTGAGCTAATGAGACCAGTTCACTTTACGCCATCTTCATCGATAACTTTTTTTTTGTGTTTTTTTCGGTTTCGTGTTTCATTTGGGATTGGTTAATAGTATATTCATCAATGATTACAACTTATTCCATAAATACAAACATATACATACATAGATCTTCTTCCCCTTGTCGGGGACCCATCGCATCGACAAGGCGCCTCCAGGCGTCCCTGTCCTGTACTACGTTAACAGCATCCGTCCATAGTAGGTCCAGTCTCTCCTCGCACAGCTTCTGGAGTAGCTCCTCCCACCTGTGTCTAGGGCGGCCCACTGGACGTCTTCCGTCTGGAATAGCACTCAGAATTTTTAGTGTAATTCGACCTTCTGGCATTCTTAACACGTGCCCAAGCCGCCTCAATTGCGACTTTTCTATGAAAAATAATCGTTCGATGTTTGGCTCCTCCCGGATCATCGAGCTTCTTGTTCAATCCCATCTTGTGACTTCTGCAACTCCTTTCAAAAATCTCATTTCGGTGTCTTGGACACGTGTACGCTCCTTCAACATCCAGATCTAGTGACATTAATACAAACTTAATTTAACAAAATAATTTTGGAGAATGCCCCGAGGGATTCTTCCAAGTATGTTTTTTGGGATACCTCGAAACATTCTTTAAATAAGGCTTCATGGTGGTAAAATTTTGATCTTTGGAGAAAATATAGATATATGGGTATATTTATTATATAGGTTTCTGAATAATAATGAACTCCAATCCATTTTTTTAATCAATAATGACGTTCAAACTTAAATACCAGTATATTTCGTTTTTATCCTAAAGTTAGTTTTCATGGGTAAAATAAGTTTCAATTTTTCGAAGGCCGCCAAAACGCTCCAAATCGGTTTTGATCAGTTTTGAGGTTAGAATGTCAAATTTCAAAACAAGGATAAGCTTTACCATACATAAATGTATATTCTATTCATGGTAAAGCATAACTAAACATAAGAAATAAAATGATGTACCTTTTTAGAAACTTTTAACGCAAAGAATAATAATAGAATTGACCATTAACATTACCATAATATATGATAATTGTTTTGATCATGAATACTCTAAAATCTTTCATGTATAATAGTTGTTTATATTGAACAACAATTATAGAGCTTAAAGTCACCCAAATTAAGTTCAAATTTTCCCAAAACTGATAAACATGCCTATTAAAAATACAAATAAAAATCGAAAAAAATATTTTTTCATACTAATCCAAAAACAGAATGCTCACGTGACGTCAGATGTTCCAAATTCAATGGTACCAACATAACACAGTGTTTTGATAGGTTGATTTTTTATTCACTTTTAAATAACGATTTATAAATTCTAGGTATAATACGAGTATAATGAAAGTTATATATTCAGAATCGGCGTTTGCTGATCTATTTGAATATATGTTTTTAAAGTCAAAGTATTTTTCACTGGAGTTCCTTATTATAATTCATATAATAGTGATGTCCATTATCTTTTGAAAACTATTCGAACCTGCCTGCTTTCTGCGAATGTGAGCAGAGATATGAAATTTGAAAATGCTTTATTTCGAGTATGTCCCTTCTCTGGTCTGATAAAAACACAGATGAATAAGATGAAGGTACTGTCATCGGTCCAATCCTTTTTGTTATATATGTAAATAAAATGTTCAACCTCCCAATAGTTGGAGACATCATATCTTATGCAGACGACATTGTGGTGATCACAAAAGGAAAATCACGGAAGGAAACAATGATAATAGCAAATACAAATCTGAATATACTCAAAACATGGTTTGACCAAAATTGTCTGTCACTAAATACTGACAAAACATACTTCATCCCATTCTCTTTCCGAAAAAAACCTTGAAAACAATATTTCTATCAAAATCCATTCATCACAGTGTGCAAATAAAAAAGAATGCGACGATGCCAAATGATTACCCATCAACGGCAAAAATAGTATAAAGTATCTCAGTGTTTTAGTAGTCAACTAAAATGGAAAGAACAAGTACGAAATACGGTAACCAGAGTAACAAAACTTATTTACATATTCATTAGATTGAGAAACATCCAATATGATGAAAACAGTATATTATTCCCTTGCGAATCCATTTTACAATATGGTATAATCAGTTGGGGGGGAACCTTTAAAACTAACCTCTTACTTGTTGAAAAGATACAGAGATTGATTTTGAAAGTCATCCTACGATAATCATCGATATTTCCTACTACGCAGCTGTTTAACACTTTTAGAGTCCTGAGTTTAAATAAAATCTTTAAAAAGAACACATTGTTACAAATTCAAAAATACCATTTCAATTCAAAAACTTCTACAAAAATAAGTAACCGACCAAGATCACGTGGCAACTTAGAAATCCCTAAATTTAAAACTAGTGCTTCTCAACTCCATTACGCCTATCAAAGTATAAATTTTTTTAATGCCCTCCTGCATAAAATCAAAACAGAAAAAAATTATTAGATAAGTCCAACAGTAATTACAAGTTTTAATTTCTTCTTAATTGTTATGAAACTCTTAATTAGTAAATAATTTATGTAAATTAAAAAAACAAAAAAAGGCAATAGGTATATCCTCTAGAAATATTCGATCAGGTCTTTCGAAATATGAATGTACTATGTTTATATCTTGTATGCGCCTTAATGTTGCATTTCTAGTATCACATTCTTTTAGTCTTTCACAAACATTATGTATGTTACGTTCTTGATGTACTTTTATTTCGAATAATTTAATTTATTCACTACTGTTGCTAGCTGGCGGTGCTCCGCAACTCAAACACGAGAAATCTTTCTCTATTGAGTTGGGCATTTTTTGTAAAATAAATTTATACTTTTTTGTAATTAGCTATTATATCTGTACTATTAAATATTCTATATGTATTTATTGTAAATAAATTTAAAAACAAAATTAAAGTCGTGACCTAAAATTTGAAACCATGCAGTTCAAAGATATGAACGTTGACCCCGGCTGCTTTGCGAGGGGTCTCGATAGTTGATATGAATGCGGTCACGCGTTAGCTGCATGAAAAAGTGGTTGATAAGCTGCGTGTTGTTTTTATCTAATCCTAAATTGACTGCAAAGCGCCGCGAAGATGATCAATTATTATATTGAACGTTAAAACAACACCCAACAAGCATTCCCAACTATAAAATAAATAATTAATCTATGTTTATAATTTGTCTATTCTTACATTATTGTGTTTCTAGGTTTATAATTTTTCTATACTTGACATTTTTATTTTTTAGTATTATTCCTGGTGAGGAAAGCATCGCTTTCGAAACATGTTGATATGTATATATTAATAAAGTGGTGAATACAAAGTAATTTTTAATTCATTTATTAATAATGACGCCACAAAGTGAATTTTGAAGAAATTATAAATAATTTAGCCGTCAAAATTAAGGTGTAAGAAATATATTTTTAAAATTTTGTGAAAAACAGTTTATCTAATAACACTTCTCTCACCCTCATCACCTTTTCTGGGGAAGATATGAATTAGCTCCTTGCCAAAATAGAAGAGGAAAGCCGTAACCTAAGTCTACTGAACAACAAAGTCCAAACAAAACTAATGCTGATCGACAGGGCAAACTCCTTTGTAAGAACAAATGCTCTCAACAAATGAAACAGTGAATAACTTTATATACCTTGGCTCATCTATAAGTGTCGAACGAGATTGTGAAATAGAAGTGAAAAGAAAGATTTGCATGATAAAACACGCCACGAGCAAGGCGAAATAGATATGAGGTGACAAAGGTATAACGGAGACCACCAAGGTGAGACTCGTCCGGGCACTGATTTTCCCTATATTCTTTTACGTTGTCGAAACATGGACACTCAGAGCCAGCGAAAGGAAGCAGATAGACGCCCTCGAAATGTGGTGCTGGAGGATAATGCACAGGATTCCATGGACAGCCAGGTGCACAAATACGTCAATTCTGGAAGAGCTTGGTATTCGCAATAGGCTATCAACTGTCTACTTACAGCATATCCTCAGATTCTTTGAACATGCCGAAAGCCAAACCGAGAACTCCAACCTGGAGAAGCTCATGGTCACTGGCAAAGTCTAAGGCAGGAGAAGTAGAAGAAGGACACCGATTTTTTGGAGTGAATAAATCTCGTAGGTGTCCGGAACGTCAGTGTCCGCAGCTCGCGATCGAGCAGGATGTGGAGGAGCCTTGTACACGAGGAAGTTTCAGTTTTTCATTTTCAGTGTCGATAAATCGTCGTTTATTGAAAGAACGTTATACAGTTTCATACAATACGGCATGTTTAAATATAAGTACAATTGCACCAGACGTAATGGCACACTAACGAACTGTAGGGGCACACTTATCCCGATCTACGGAGAGGGTTGGGAGGGGAAAAAGCACGACCTACTGTTCCCTCTGCAAGGAGGAATGGTACTAACGACAAAACCCTTATTTACGACTTTTGTAATTCTGCGGGCCTTGTCCGTGTGACGTTGCTTGGTCTGGATCCAGTTCGAGGCAGTAGTCCGATAGAAGTCCAGGGTAAAGCGGTGGTCAGAAGAAAAGAAGGCGAGTAGATGGGAAGTCGAGCGGGCAGTGGAGATAGAAGGCGTCTTGTTAGGCTGGCGATTGAAAGCTAACTAACTCGAACTGGTTTTCGCAGGCTACTTGAGGTAGTCTGCGACGCGCGGGCCTACCGCGCTGTCTGGATGCCCGACAAGCCCCCCTCTCTTTCCCACCGCCGTACTGCTCTGACGCTTTATTTAAGCCATTTATTTTCTGAGCGGTCGATGAGAACACGCTCGTCACAGATCGCCTGTTAGATGCGTTAACAATGAGATCGGGAATCGGGTGCGTTCGCGGACAGTGAAGCAATATTTATTTTCCATACGACCAGCTTCCCTTACAAATTAGAAGATAATATCAATCTATACAAAAAAACTAGACACACACAATGTTATTGATCAAAAAGGCGACAAGACGTCCGACACAACAATATACGAGCATAACTCCTATGCCACATAATTATATTATTGTATTGTTTACATGACCTACCTCACTAGGTGAGATCCATTCTGAGGTAGGTAACTGGGTGTACACAAAAATATTTAAGTGTCATGTTATGACAGATTAGGCATTGTTAAATTAAAATATTTAAAACGTAATATGTAAAAATAGTAATGCTAGAATATACAAACAATAATTGAAAGGGAATTTCCAATACATTATGAGAGATTAAAAGATTTGAGAAAAGAAGACAATATGTGAAATAAGTGTTTTATTTTGTTGCATTATTTCACAAAAATTAAACAATTTTACTTTTGTTTTATTTAAAACAATCAAAAATTAACAATATTATATTAAAATAATGTTACAGTGTAAATGCAGGACAGTAGGTACTATTAGCAATGCAGAAAGAATAGCAAGTGTTATTTCATCAGGTCTTCAATTTCCTTATGATCTTTTCTCATTTACCATTTAACGATGTTTTTTGTTGAATACATATAGTAATTGCTATGGTCTGAAGTGCCAGTTAGTTATATGTGTGAGGCGCTGTATATATTTGGTCTCTTTGAGCAAAGGCCGTAGTATATTTCGATACCAAAAGCCTCCCTTGTATTTTTACTATGGGTAATATACAATGATGATTTTGACGCATGGATTATTTTTATCATTAACTTGTACAATTAGTTTGGAGTGGGGGTCACGATCCTCACCAACGAGGAAGCGTAGAATATATCAAATCATCATTATATCACGTCAGTAACCTATCACAAAAAACAGATGATCATATTAGGTACATCAATACTTCACAGTCACAGACAGACTCGTGTTAAACAAAAAATAGTAATATTGGAAATGATATAAAAAAATATTGAAAATTAAAAAATCCCTAAAAATTAATTCTAGTATATTAAATAACCAGGTAAATTTAATGTACTTAGATATTTTTACAGTGAATCGCTTTGTTCCTCCAGAGAACACCCTAATTACACCTCCCCCTTTGGTCGGCTCCCACTCCAACACCTAAATATTAATGTATGTCTATAATTATTTTGTATCTTAGTTTAGTCTTAATATATTCCTGACGATGGAAGGATACTTCCGTAAGCGGTAGATTATGATATTAATATTGAAGTGATTCAAAACAAATTTACGCGTTTATATTAACACGTAATACCCGGAGGTTCAAAATAAAACACATTCGGCGATGGTGGGTCCAGATTGACCCGGCTGAAATGATGAAATTAAAAGGCTTTTTTATGCATTTTTCGTTCATATCCTTACTTTTATATAATATTATGTAATTCCTCATAAACTCATAACATATCCCTTGTGTTTCTTGTATGAAGATGGAAGTTTTAGAAATTAGTATTCCGTAAATGTTGCGGTTCGTCGATATACAGTAGCGCGGGTATCCCACGCGACAGCAAAACGACGACTGACTCAATTCCGTCTCGAGACAGCTTCTGCCGGGTGCTGCTATGATGGTCAGGAGAATGAGGATGGCAGTCCGGGAGGGGGGTAAGGACTCGTCCCAGGAAGTCAGTGGAAGCGAACATTTTTTATTATTTTTGATTGTATATTTATTAACATTTTCGGGAAATCGACTGTGTGCATTTACAAGTATATCATGTATTATTTAAAATACCAGAAATAAAATCACTTATTTAATTCTTCCTTGTTGCTGTACCTCTAATAGAAAGATGTGTAAAAATAAAATAAAATAAATTTATAGCCATATTACATGATGATTGCTTATGCAAATATTAGAAAATATTATATAATGGCGTTCTTATTTGAGTATTTAATTTACTGACACATTAATTTGTCACAATTAAAACCATTGAATGACATACATTTTAGTTAAAAATACTAAAACTTGTAATGATAATGTATTTGTGCGGGGAATGCGGGAATGCGGGAGAAGGTGTGGAGGAAGGTTGGGAAGGTGAATTTGCGGGAGACAGTGTGTGTGTGTGTGTGTGTGTGTTTACCCTGAGAGAGGTTTTCTTCCAGGGTGCTCGGGACCTACGACTAGCTCATCATCGGCAGGCCTCGGAGCTCTTCTTCAGGATCGTGAATCGACAGGCAGTCTTATAATTGGGGATTGTGACTCGAGACTTTATCAATTAAAACACTCAGATGTTTTCAGAAATCAGTGGTTTACTCGGTAAAAAGGGCACAGACATAGTAAGATTACACAAGGGGAACAGGCTAACCTACATATTACAAATAATATTACGGGCAAGTTCTCTCTGAAATACTCTACGAACGGCATTGTTAAATGTGACTTGAAATAGAATTACAACACAATGAAATGGGGATAACCAAGATACAGCTCACGGTTGAGAATGGCGGTCGTCGGTCGTGTGTCCGGGTAATAATCCATTGCCAGGTCCATGGTGGATGGTGCACTTCGGGGAGGATGTTGTCAAGGCCGAGTCCACAGAGAGAGTGGCGCGTTGAGAGCGTGTGGGCGGAACCGGGGGCCGCGTAAGAGTGATGTCTCCTTTTGTCGCTAGGGGTGCTAACCTAACGAGTGGCTAGTATTTATAGGGTATTTGCGTTATGTAACACATTCCCCCATGTCACGAAAAAAAGCGCCGTGGTAATGAAGCTGTAGGACTAAAAAAATCCTCTAAAATGCACCGTTGTTACAAGGTTGAGAAAGCAGAGAGAGAGAGGTCTAGCTATCCTTATAAACTAGAGATGGGTGAATTACATACAATGTGAGTGATGGGGCATACATACATGATTATGCACTAAAATCAACAAAATAATACATAGTTATGCAGAACAGTGATAACAATACATGGTTATGTTGAATAGAAACAAAAATACATGGTTATGTTGAATAGAAACAAGAAAAAAAATGGCTCTATGGTTTATCATTGGTCTGTAAGCTAAGTTTCGGAGTGGTTTTGCGTTGTGGTGTGACGTGGGTTATTCACTGGTTTTATGTTATGACTTCACTGTAACCTGACCCTTTCGAGATAACACTCGGGTCAAGTAAAAACAAAAGTTCGGTGGAGTTTCAAAGAAGTTGGCGGAGAGTTATCATCACAGAGGTTTGGAGAAATAAACAGCAGTAAATGGTTTGTGGTTTGCGAGATGAGCCAGAGAGGATTCCTTATGCCAGGTGGCGAGGCAGGAATGTGGTTGATGATGTTCCAAGGTGAAGTGGTTGTATATGGTGAATATTGCGCGGCGGCAATGTTGGTAAGTCTTGACAGTTATGGTGTACAAGATAAGGGTTGTGTCCATGTCTAGCGTGACAAAAGACGGCAGCTGGCTATTGATGAACTGGAACGTGTCTTGGTAGTGATGATGTATGCAAGACAATGATGAGTCTATGTCTAGCGTGACAAAAGACGGCAGCTGGCTATTGATGAACTGGAACGGGCCTAGGACTGACATGTCCAAAAGGTCGTTTTGAAAGTGTCTATGTATTATGAGACAACTTGGTTCGCAACTACACGTACGACTCCAGCTTGATTATGGTAAGCAGGGTCGGGTGTTTTTATGTTTGTGGTTGAAGAAGATGAACCTCCGTGACAGTTTTTGGTGATGGGGTGAAGTTCTGCTAGGCTGGTGATGAAGAAGGCTGCTGGGCTGATGATGAAGAAGGCTGCTGGGCTTCTTTTTAGTCCAGGGGGAAATTATTATTAAAACAAAATTCTTGAAGTTTACCTGCCTGGTAGACCAATGATGCAAAGGTTTGGAGAGAAACAAGTGTGTTGTAAGAGAGAAAAGAACGTAGGTTAACCGCGTTTAGAGCATTCCAGAGAGAGAGAGAACGAACAAAAAGGAAATAAACAACTGAGCTGAAAGTCTTAAATTATATACAAATACCAGTATTCAGCATCAAAGGTGACAATATATAGTCCATTCAGTGCAGTAGCACTGAATACATATCCACTGATACAAGAACTGAGGTTTGTACATAATTACACATGTCTTACTTGAAAGCAATTGACCCTTTGTGGTCAATGTAATCGCTGAGGCGGTGATAATATATTACTATCAAGGTAAGATATTTGAGGGTGAAGTTGGGAAAATAATTCATGGATGAGGTTTGACCTATTTGACAGACGTTATGCTGAGAGCGTAACGTACAATTTCCAAATACATGAATCATTTTATTTCACTTGGGTGACAAGGAAATTGAGTACAGAAATCTGCTGTGATCTGGCTATAGTCCAGGTTCAATCTCTTGGGGAGAATGAAGGAAAGTAAACAACAGGGTTCTGGACTCATTACATTTGTACAAATGAATGATGATTACAGCATACACAGTTATACAGAACTAGTCTTTTGCGTGTATTAGGCGAAAGGCTAGGGGTCGTTTTAATCTTCTACACGTTTGTGAGAAAATGACAGACCCTTGTTCAAATTTCACAAACCTAGGAGTTTTCTTAATCGTTTCCTAGACAACGAGTTACAAGTTTTATACAAGTATCACAAAATATCAAACATTTAGTTCGATAGACAACAAATGTGGCAAACTTTATTTCAAGAAAAGCCAAAAGATATTATGTCGTTCGCACGAATCATGGTGAGTTTTATAACGTCTTCACATATCATGGTGAGTTTTATTACGTCTCCACGTATCATGGTGAGTTTTATTACGTCTCCACGTATCATGGTGAGTTTTATTACGTCTCCACGTATCGCGCAAAATTGAACGATTTGCAAGGGTGCCCAGTATTGAAAAGACGGTAAAAAAAATAGGAATTTATGACAATTTAATGAAACAAATTTACCTAAATGTCAACATAGTTGACAACAAGAGTGATTATGACGACTCCTCGTATCATGGTAGATGTTTTAACGTTCACACGTATCATGTAATACAACAATTACGTTCCAAAGGTACCCATTTCAATACAGACGGCGAGGTTAACATTAATACCATATATTTAATGATTGAATTAACAGTCCTTAACACGGCGTAAAATGTACATTTTAGATAATACAAGAACAAGTACAAAAGAGACCTAAATGGTTTTAAAAACTCTAATTGTAACGAGGGGAGCAAAGTGATGATAAAATATTTACTTACACAGAGCAAGGTATTTTGCAGAAGAGACCGAATTGGTTTTACTTACTCTTTTGCCAGAGAGTTACTGTGATGACTTAGTTATAGGGCTAAGTTTACGCAGCACAAAATGAATTAGGGACAATACAAGACATGAACCTAACAAAGAACATATCACCATGGCTTATCCAAGACCACTTTAGGTTTTACATACTTGGAATAACGAGGCGATAGTTATACAAAGTAATTGTCATTAGTGAGGGGAACCGATCTTAAGATTGTTCATTATGCCAATGACGTTTTTCAGAATTGACGTGTCAGTGTCGAGTTCTGAAAAATGGGAAAATTAAAAGAGCAATTAGGGTGAGCGCCATTCAATTTTGGAAAAATTGAAAAAAACAAAACATTTACCCGTTATAACTTTCGTTCAACAGGTGTGATTTTCGAGTCAGAATGTTGATACCACAGCGGGAATTTACACTTGCATTTGACTGAAAATCCTAACCAGAGTTTGGTTACTGTAATTGGAAGAGTAACAAAAGTCAGTGACCTTTGTACGGATGTACTCTCGAGGAGTGAGATATTTGAACAACAAAAATGACAAAAGGTCGCACAAGAAATGACAAACACAGAGATGAATTGAATATTTACACATGACATGATAGGACGGAACTGTTGTTATAGTAAGAGGGTAGGGTAACACCTCTGGGTACGTTTCCCAGAAATAATTACCGACAACAAAGGTGATTTCCTTATTTTGAAGTGATCAGTTTCAAAAAAGGAGAAAAAAAAATGTCCGACGTGAGTGAAGATGAGGAGTGAAAAACAGAGATTGAAAAAAACAAAACAGACGATTGATTATATACAATTATGTTACAAGAGGAAAGTATTACACCTGACACTAATGTAACTTTCAAAAATGCAAGGTTTTCTTACATGTTAAATAGTGAATGTTTTCGCAACATGTGGCAATTGTTGATTCTGCCAGTAAGGTATAGATGAGTTAGCATGGGCTATGGTTTCTACTGTTTCCATATTTCCAGTTTTGCAGATGTCCTTCATGTTGTATTTGACATAAATGTCAGATGGAGCGTATACTGAATCTGAGATTCTTCTCAGTCCAGTTTCCAAACGTAATCTTCGAGGGTAGACAGAGGTTTGTAATTGTGGAGTGGTTGACTTTCCATTATGATGAAATTGGTCGTAGTTTATATTTAATTCCTCTGTGACCGAGATGGTATTCTTGTATTCTTGAGGAATGACTTCTCCTTCACCGGGCTGCATGGAATTGAAGGGCTGGGCCTTGATGTATTTTGTGTTGAAAAGCTGTGCGTATTTTATTAAAACTTTCTTGGTTTTGTTTTGTGGAGACAGGTTTCTGTCGCGCAATGCTTGAAGAATTGTGTCCTTGTTTGTTTGGTGAATGTTGGCGATGATACCCAAGGCAGGTGTGGTTTCCATTTTGAAAATTAAAATTTAAAAAGGAGAGAGAAGAAAAAAAAAATTTGAGACTTAGAAAAAAAAGTTGAGAACCTCTGGTTTTTCTAAGTGTTTGAAATTTAACAAAAATTGGCCAGGGATTTGTTTAGGGGGATGATATTTTAAATTTCACTATTCACTTTTGTAACTTTTACTTAAAACTTGAAAAATTTGCCAAGATTCTAGTTTAGAAAACGGTAATTTTATTTTTTTTTTTTAAAAAAATCACTTTACACTTGTTGAAACTTGAGGTTAATTGACACTAGGCCCGTAATTGGATTTAGGGAACCGGTAATTGACAATCACTTCCTTGTTTATTGTTTTTTAAAAAAAGAGGAACTCGAAAAGAGATAAAAATTCGTCATTAATTATTTGAAGTTTATTATCTTAGAAACACTGGCGTAATAGTTTTAACTTATAAATTTAAAGTATCACTTGATTTAATTGTCTTTGGCTTATTTTATTATTATTAAGTCACTGTCAGAGGGTTTTTAATTACTTAATAAAGTATCAATACAATATGTAAACACAATGTTACATATTTGCGAGAATTATTTGAGGAAATGGAAGTAGGTAATCCTTGTTGTAAATTATTTGTACCTGTTGTTTACTGGACAAAAGGACTTAATGGTGTGTTTGCGATCTTATTTATCGAAAATAACTTAATTGTTGCAAAGCCGATAGCAACGTAAGGGACGGCGTGAGTTGTTTGTTTATGGAACTGTCAAAAATCAGCTGACTTGATCTAGGCAACTTGAGAAAAATAAAAGAGGGACTGTAAAGTTGCCTATTCTGTTAATTTGCAAGTTGGTATAGATTCAATCTTGCCAACTTGACATTGATATGACGCGCCGCGTCTGGAGATTGTTTATAACGAACTTCAAACGAGTTTGGTTGAAAAAAAGAATTCGGCCGAATATTCCAGAATTCTGCCGCGCTTCGTCGAACGTTCCCGATGCGATTGTTGCGTCACGTGATATGAAATGTTCTAGAACGTTTTGGCGCGTCTTTTAACGGTTTCAGTCAAGCGTCTCGAGATTGTTTCTAGAACAATCTGGCGCGTTTTTTAACGGTTTTTTGAACATGGTTAGAAATGATTCTAGAAAAATTGCTGTGGGAACAAATTTACAGGGAGAAGATATAATACAATAAGAGATATTTATACCAATTCTGAAAGCATCCTATGAGCAGGAACTATGTTTGCAACGAGAATAATTGCGGCAAGTTTAATTTATGGAGTCTGTTCCAATTCCCAAAGAAAGCACCGACGTTGGGAAGCCAGTGTAATGATAAAGACGGGCTGTCTTATAATTGGGGATTGTGACTAGAGACTTTATCAATTAAAACACTCAGATGCTTTCAGAAATCAGTGGTTTACTCGGTAAAAAGGGCACAGACATAGTAAGATTACACAAGGGGAACAGGCTAACCTACATATTACAAATAATATTACGGGCAAGTTCTCTCTGAAATACTCTACGAACGGCATTGTTAAATGTGACTTGAAATAGAATTTCAACACAATGAAATGGGGATAACCAAGATACAGCTCACGGTTGGGAATGGCGGTCGTCGGTCGTGTGTCCGGGTAGTAATCCATTGCCAGGTCCATGGTGGATGGTGCACTTCGGGGAGGATGTTGACAAGGCCGAGTCCACAGAGAGAGTGAGTCCGGTGCGTCCAAGGCCGGGTGCGAGGAGAGAATGCGGGAGTGCAGCGAGCGTGGGGGAACCGGAAGCCGCGTAAGAGTGATGTCTCCTTTTGTCGCTAGGGGTGCTAACCTAACGAGTGGCTAGTATTTATAGGGTATTTGCGTTATGTAACAATGCATGAAGTGATTATTTTTAAAAAGTTCATAAACAATATACTATAGACAGTATTTGTTCATCCTTATAAGGGAAGCATTGCTTCTGAAACATGTTGATATTTATATATTAAAAACAGTG
>JAHDVE020002864.1:0-21042 GCA_022606495.2 Halesus radiatus
CAACTCAGAACCTCTATCTATCCGGGACTTGCATCTCTAACCAATTGACCAATTGAGCTACCGAGACATTGTTATATTCCATCATTTCTATCAATCTCATACTTCCCTCGAGAATCTTTAATATTTTTAAATTATTTCCTATATATTGGCTACCATCTTCGTATGAGAACACAAAGTTCTGACCAAACATGATTGCGCCAATAGACGATTCTCGAGAGAAGTATGAGATTGATAGAAATCAGGTTGTCCTTTCCTAAAGTTGGTAGGCTTGACTTTAGGAAAGGACGACCGGATGGTTGAACCTTTTGACGCGGTGGCTTGTGTTAGTAGTGGGCAAACCAGGCCCATAACAAAAAGCATTTTATTTTTAATAAAAAAAGGTTGCAAAAAAAAAAATCTAAATTAAAGAATGTAACGGATACACGTGTGATATAGGTTGACGTTATGGGTAAAAGAACACTCAAGATGTCTCAATAATAAGTGCTCTACAGACTCGCTAAAACAATTAATAAGTCCCCTAAAAAAAGGCAGAGTCACCGACAAATTGATTGGACGAGGTGATTTATCATGCTTCGGTTGAGAACCCATTAGAGTCCAAAGATTTTAAATGACACTAGATAGAAAATGTGTATATTTATAGGACATAAAACACAGAACAGAATAGCTTTATGAATAATAAACCTTAAAAAATAACACTTACATGAAGTCGTATCATAAACTATTATCATTATTCAATGACACATGGTAAACCCAATAACTAACTAACTATCACGCCTTTTCTCCGCATGGGTAGGCAGAGGACGGACCGCCAAACAACTCGATCTTGGCATACACTTCTTGCTTCATTCACTTTCATACAATGTCTCATACATTCTCTTCTGTTATTCCGACTTCTGACATGGCCCGACTCAAGTATTTGATTCACTTGATCGTGCCATGTCTTCCTCGGACGTCCCCGGATTCTTCTTCCATTCACATTCGCGTCATATATTCTTCTTACACTCCTTTCTTCGTTCATTCGCTCTACATGACCATGCTTACACTCACTATGCTTACATCAGCCTTGCGCATTCTTTACGAATCTCAACATTTTTCACACGATCATACATGGTTTTATCACACATTCGTCTCAGAGATCTCATTTCTACAGCATTCAGTCTACTTTCATCCTTCCTCTGCCAGTTCCATGTCTAACTGCCATACATCAGGGTTGGTATCGTAAACATACTTCCCAAATACACAAACTCATCGACCTGCTCCAAGTATTCATCATTCACAACTATATTGCACACTGTTTTCGTACTCTCTCTTTCAAACACCATGAATTTAGACTTACTTACATTCACCATTAGCTCATTCTTCATACGTACTTCGTTCATCCTAGATACGAGGGACTGTAGATCTTCCATGCTGTTAGCAATCAGCACCGCATCATCAGCATACAACAGGCAACATACTTGCAGACTACTCATTTTTGCGCCCAAGCCCACCTCTTTCAATTCTTGCATACAATTATCCATGTATAGATTGAATAACTACGGTGACATTACGCAGCCTTGCTTAACACTTTTTGTGATGTCAAACCACCCCGTAAAATCAATGTTTGCCCTAACACATGCAACACTTCCCTCGTACAGAGATACGATTGCCTGTATAAGATTTGTATTCACTCCATACTTGGACAACACCTTCCATAACTTTTTTCTGTCAACTCGGTTGTATGCTTTTTGTAGATCTACAAAAGCATAGAAAAGTTTTTAATTTTTTGCCAGAAACTTCTGTGAGCATACGCAACGAGAAAATCTGATCCATGCACCCCCTTCCACTCATAAATGCACCTTACACATCCCATATTTTATCCTTTGTTTTCATTTGTACCCTTTCAATCAATATCCTTCCATACAGCTTTCCAACTGAACTTAGCAGGCTAATAGCCCTGTGATTTCCACATTTCATACGTGACCCTTTACCTTTGTATAGAGGCACGATCACAGCCCTTCTCCAATCTAATGGGGTTTAACCCTCCTCTAAACACTGGTTAAAAAGTTTGCATAACCATGTGAGAATTATACAGCTATCTCCTTTAAAGTAGTCATAAATATTAAGCATTAATTGTTTTTGTGTTTAATCGTAGAACTCAATTTTATTTTTTTAAACTTAATTTAAATCAAATTTAATGTTATTATTAAGTTCTGAAAGTGTTTTAAGTTTTTATTATTGTGACAGCTGTTTTGGCATTCACGTCCGTTAGAAAATGGCCTTGAATGCCGAAATAGCTGTCACAATAATAAAAACTAAAAATACTTGCAGAACTTAATCATAATTAAATTTATTAAAAAATATATATATATTAAGTACGATTTTTAGATTTCAAGTCTTACCTTTTCCCGACAAACCCGTATCAAACGGTCGGTCGTGCATTTTAGGAGGATCCACAACATCGTCGTCCACGAATATAACATCCTGCGAATCCGAATCGTACTGATCCGGTCCTTTCGCCGGTGTTATATTCCGTATCGTCTCCGGCTGCAGCCGCAATGCCGGCGAAAGATTCTTAACGACGGCCATATTGGAACCGCCGTGCTTCAGAATCGGCGGCAAACCGACAGGACCCGGCGAAAGATTCCGATTGTTTCCTGGCGAAAGGTTCCTGTTATTCCCCGGCGAAATGTTCTTAACGCTCGGGGAATGATTGTGCTTCATTCCGGGAGAAATGTTTTTCGTGTGGGTCGGGTGTTTGATTCCGGGAGATATGTTTTTCAACCCGGGAGATATGTTTTTGAGGCCAGGAGAGATGATGTTGCCCCGGAGGCCCGGGGAACTGGTCCGCAGGGCCGGGGAGATAGTTCGCAACCCGGGCGATATGGTTCGGTGGCCGGGAGAGAAGTTCTGGAGGGCGGGGGAGGTGAGGGGTTGTCTTCTTTGCGGCTGCAGGACGGGTTTTATACTGCCCGAGGAGGGTGTCAAAGAACCTAGGAAAAGTAATAAAAAAAATATTAATTTAAGGATTTTCATTTTAATCATAATGTAAGTATGAACATATGGAATACATGACAAGACAGAATAGAGACAAAACTAACCAATTCTTTTACCATATTCTGTTTTATCACTGTTCTATTTTATCAGGTTATCGAACATATTATGATATGTACATATCATGAAAGAGATACCATACACGTTTAGTTAGAAGGTTGAGGGAGCAAAATGCACACCAGATATCGATAATCGAAACATTGCTTGAAATGGCTTTAGCTATATTTGGTGACCAGATCTGAATAGCCAGGTACTTCCCCATCTCCTTCCCCTCCCCACAACCTTCAGCCTCGCAACACACCCTAATTGGGGATGCAATAGTCACACTGGCTCCAGAAGGTTGGGAGCAGTTGGCACTCTTGTACGGTACTAACATTAAAAAAAAAGATAAGTAGTAAGTTCAAAGATTCGTTTTTGGAGAATCAGGTTCTAACGCTTGGAATAAACTGCCACATGAACTAAAACTGTTAAAAACTCGACAGAATTCATAGCAAAATTAAAAAAACATCTCTCAAGAAAGTCATATCCGTGGACAGATAATAGATTTAAGAACATTATTTCCGGGCTAGCGCAGTGAAATCCATATAAGTTTTGTTTTTTCGGTCCCTTGAAGACTGAAATTTAAAAATTGCTTTATTTTCCAATCTCTTGAAGTGCCTTAAGATCCAAAGCGCTATGGCGGCACAGCGCATCTCACCGCTGCACATCAAAACATTATCTAGGAGGCAACTCTGCCGTGCAGTGCAGTCTGGTGTAATTTGTTTCGTACAAAAGAGTGAAAAGAATATTTCGTGTTGACACGGCGCATAGTGTAGGTCTATTTTGACCCTTATAAGAGAGTTTCACCGTAGCACCTATTCTGCTTCCTTGAGAGTCTCAAGGAAGATACTGTATTTTTACTTGCAACGGCATTATTGTGCATAAGTGGATATGTTTTTTACCATTAAATTTTAACCATTTATTCCATAAGTATGCAAATACCATTGATGCTTATACATTGAAGTATTCGGTAAAATTAACTGGAGTTTTGAGAAATCTGAGCAACTAATCCTAACAAAAGCAGACAAAAGTAACACGGTCATTATAATGGATAAAAGTGATTATTATTTAATTTTTTCTGAATGCTCTTCATAGTGGATGTTTCCCTATTGGAACTGGCTTTAAGTTTAGGAATAAGTTTTTTTATTGTTTCGGCACTTTTGTATTGTGGTGTTCCAGGTTTATTAAATAACGCGGTCTCGATGTCCACAACAACGTTTTCCACTGCACTGTTAAAGTTATTTTTATTGTATTCTAAGTTATATTTGAGGCCTTTTGTTAACAAAGCCATCTCATTCGGTTGGAACTGTACAGATGACAGGTTCCGTAGCAATAACGTGCTTTTATGGAAGAGGTATGTCGACGATATTTTATGTATATGGACCGGTACGGAGCGCCAACTTAACTCCTTCCTCCTACTAATAAACTCCTTCCATAACCAAATTAAATTCACCATGGAAATAGGAATAAACACCACTTTAAATTTTCTAGACCTCACGTTATCAGTTATAAACAATAAAATAGATTTTAAAATTTACCGTAAACCCACTTATACAGACATAACTATCGATAACACCTCAAATCATCCAACCTCCCACAAACATTCCGCTTTCCACTCGATGATTCACCGGTTAGTTACGGTCCCGTTATCAAATGCTAATTTTTCACTAGAACTATCCATAATTAAACAAATTGCTATAAATAACGGTTATCATGAAAACTTAGTCATTAACATACTAAATAAAAAAACTAAAAAAAATGTCGTCAAATAAGTTTTTATTCAACAGTACCCCCCCTAATAATAATATAACAAATAATAATAATCAACCGTACCAATGGCGTAGAATCTTATATATCAATAACTTTTCCCAACAAAGCATTAAAAACCTTCCGTCAGAGATTAAACCAGCATTTTACACAGACAATAGTTTAGGTAAATTTTTAATTAACGGAAAAGATAAAGAAGACAGTTTAGGCCACTCAGGCATTTATTCACTTCAATGTAATGATTGCCCGGCGTTCTATGTAGGCAAAACGTCGCGTAATGTTAATATCCGTGTAAAAGAACACTTAAGATGTCTAAATAATAATGGTTTCTCCGAATTTGCTAACCATCTCTTAGAAACAGACCACACATTCGATAAAAATACAGGCACTAGTTTACTGCATAAAAATGTAACCGGCATTCGATTAGATAACTTAGAAGCATTAGAAATAAGGAAAGCAAAAAACACTAATAGTACTCATAAATAATCAAATAAATTTAAATAAAAGTCCAATCTTTAAATTATTCCCAAGTACATTCTAGAGGTGAGTAAAAAAACGTAAAACCGTTTTTATGAAAGCGTTTAAGTTAGGAAACGGTTGCAACCGTTTCGAGGATTTTAGAAAAACCGTTTTAAAAAATCTGTAACTACGTCTCCAATAAACCCGCGCGAAATGATTCCAGTAGAGGATACTTCGCTTGAGAATTACGCACGAAACATTTAAAACAGCTCCCCGCAACATTTACTAAACTCGTAACCGTCGTAAACCGTTTGAAAACGAACGCTTTCGCGTGAAACGCTTTTTCCCGACACCCCGTTTCTGACCGTTGCGGCAAAACGCTTTAAAAAATGTAACGCCCTCCCGCAACGCCCGCCCGCAACGCTAAACGCGAAATGCCGTAACGCTTTCTTGTAAAACGCTTTCTCGTGAAACGCTTATTCGAAAAACGGCTTCGAAAAACGGCTTCGATAAAATTAAACGCCCTACTGCAACGCCATGCGATATTTGCCGTGACCCGTTTCAAACAAACGCTTTCGCCGCATCGTTCACCGCGAAATGTTGTGGTTTAATAATCACGATAGAATGGTTTCCAACGTTTTCGAGTTTGGGAGCTACTTTTTACCTTAATTTTTCGTGGACATCAACTTCTAAAAATAATTTTATAAGGATTTTAGCTGTTTTTTTTGTTGTTTTAGTATTTCAGAACTGCAGATAAGTACTAATCTAGCAAAATCAATTTGTCTTACAACCATGGTATTATTTTTATCTTTCATGGTTATGAATTTAAATTATGGGAATGATAACTATTTTCTTCGTAATTGTTAAGATTGAGAAAGGACTCTTAGATGTTTTGGGCACGTTGAACGGATGACCGAAGAGAGGTATAAAGAGAATATATGGCGTGGAAGATAATGGTATAAGAAGTCGGGGACACCCGAAGAATATATGACATAATCAAGTGAAGCAAATACATACTGGAGTAGGTTATAATACGATATATGAATGTGAATGAAGCAAGGAGTCTATACCGAGACAGAGTTGTGTGGCGGTCTATCCTCTCTGCCTATCCCTGCTGAGAAAAAGCATGATGGTTAATTAGTTAGCGTAGTAATAAATGCCGTATATTCGCGTATAATATCAGCCGGGGTATCTAGACTTGAAAGAAGAATGTAAAGTGTTTTTTAGACTAGAAGAAAAAAAAATTGTAATGATTGTAATGTACAGAAACGGCAGACCCACTAGTGATAAAAAAAATATATTCTCAAGCAAACACGGTTCCTTTTGATGCGATATCTTTTCCTTTCGTGGGTACGTACTTCATCGAGTGCAATCCATCTCTGAAGTAAAAAGAGACTGTTCATGAAATACAATATAATGAACCACCACCAGCTAATGTTAGTAACGTAGAAAAAAGGTTAAACTATTTACCGTAGTGAATTGTGGCTCATTAAACAAAACGTTCTAATTTTTACTATTCGCCTTTACTTAATCTGGCTAGGTAATTCAAATTCAAACCTGAATGTTTACAAAAAAGCCGACAGATCTGTTTATGGCGTATCTCAAGTAAGTAATAATAATAAAATGTTGCAGATAATCAATATTATCTTTCCAAAAAGGGCCAGAGCATTTTGGTAATATCAAATATGGCACCGGGAAAATAAAAATCTTCGATTGTTCAGTGCCACATTTTAGGCGATATCGGAATACGCAAGAACAAGGATTGCTTATTATTGTTTCGATTTTTAGATCATTCTGGAAGATTCCTTTTTCAATCCATACATGCAGTCATAAAGTATATTATTTGGGGAGATTTAATATTTGAACATTTTGTCAGTTTGGAAGATACTCTCAGTATCGCCCTGGTGAAAGACCACCATTCAGAATTGAAACGTTGCTTGAAATGGCTTTTAGCTGTGTTTGGTGACCAGATCTGAATAGCCAGGTATTCCCAACCTTCCTCTTCCCCTTCTCCTTCCCCTCCCCAATACCTTCAGCCTCACAACATTCCCCAATTGGGAGTGCCATAGTCTCACTGGCTCCAGACGGTTGGGAGCAGTTGGGACTCTTGTGAGGTATTCATATAAAAAAAAAAAAAAAAGTTTAGTATGCGAAAAATTGTATTAACGCGAACATTGACAAGTGCCGTCGTTCAGTTTTATAATTTTTTGTTATTATTATATCAAGACTATTTTACCTACTTCTATGATGTCGTCGCATAAACGCAGAAAGGTTAGTGTTCTATGGACACATTTCGAAACTGTTGGGGATGATTTTGCCTAGTATAATATATGTAAGACGCGCATTTCATTTAAATCTACTGTGTCTAATTTGAAAATACACCTAAAGAGAAAACATCCCCTAGTACATTTAACTTTGTTCAATTCGGAAATCTCCGGTCGGCAAAATGTGATTCTTCCGCTGGCTAGAGTGGCTAGTCAAACTATAACCGAAAGTGATCAAACAAGTGTGAGTGTGAGTGCTTCTGAATTATCAGCTCAGCCAGTTGAAAAATCACAGGTCATAGCCAGCACTTCAGGTTTTTCTCTTGGAAAAACGACACAGCAAAATATTATGCCTTTTATTCCAAAAAACATTAGTTCGCAGGAAAAAAAAAACAAATTGACGATTTGGTTATGGGCCACTTTATAGAAGATCTTCAACCCTTCAGCATGGTTGAAGATAGCGGTTTCGTCAAATTGATAGCTGGTGTAATTCCATCATACACTTTACCCAGCAGAAAATATGTGTCAAATAATTTGTTGTCATTGCATTACGATAAATGTGTTCTTAAAGTTGTAGACTTGTTAAAAACTGAGGCAACGAGTGTTTGTTTAACTACAGATCTTTGGTCTTCTTCCACGACCGAGAGCTACATGGCTATAACGGCACACTTTTTACTTGGTTTTTCAAACCGTTTTACTTGGTTGTGCCTCTTTTAGCGGGCCCCACAAGTGTAGAGTTGGCTAAAGAATTAAAAAGGATCTTGGAAAAGTGGGAGTTAGGTGGAAAGGTGCTAGTTGTTGTGTCCGATAATGCATCTAACATCAAGGGTACTATAAATGACATTCTCAAGTGGAAAAACTTTGGCTTTTATGCACATAAAATAAACTTAATTGTTCAAGATGCGTTAAAAATTGTTTCAGATACAACCAATAAATTTAAAACAATCGTTAGACATTTCAAAAAAAGTAACATGTCTACTGAAAAATTATTAAAATATCAATTAAATTCGGGAGTTGTACAACCAAAGAAGTTACTGCAAGAAGTTCCGACACGATGGAATTCAACATATTATATGTTAAAACGCTTATCGGAGCTTCAAGAACCTGTACAATGTACGATAGCGGTAATTAACAAAAATCTACCGTGTCTTGCATCTGAAGATTGGGAACTGTGCAAGCAATTAATCGAGATTTTGGAACCGTTTGAGCAGGTTACGAAAAACATCAGCGGGGAAAAATACATGACTGCCAGTCTTGTTATTGTTTTAACATCGGGCCTATTGAAAGTTTGTGGAATTTTATAGAAAGAAATTTTAGGTGCACAAGCAAAACAAGTCCTGGCAAAATTAATATTAGGAATAAATGATAGATTCGACGACATTGATCAAAATGAATCCTTAGCATTGTGCACATTATTGGATCCGAGATTCAAAGCGCGTGCATTTAAAAGAACGTCAGAGGCTGAGAATGCTAAGATGAAAGCTATCGATTTAGTCATTGAACTCTTAGATGCAGAAGCGGGAGAAGTTTAGATAATACCACAATGTGTTAATATTACCCCCACAAAACGTCACGAACTGTGAATTCTATTTGACTTTGATACTGATTGTGAACACCATAGCATCGCCAGTTCCTCGTATTCCAGATCATCACGAGAAGTGATAATGTTTTTGGAAGAGCCCTTATTGCCACGACAAAATAACCCATTAGAATGGTGGAGACAAAATCAATATGTGTACCCCAATCTATCCAAAATATTCCGCAACAAATGTAACTTCTTGGCGACGTCAGTTCCCTGTGAGCGAATGTTTTCAAAGACAGGATTAATTTTAAGTGACAGAAGAACAAGATTAAAATCTAAAAAAGTCGAGCAACTGATGTTCTTGAATATTAATAAATTTTGA
The DNA here is from genome assembly GCA_022606495.2 of Halesus radiatus. Lineage (NCBI taxonomy): Eukaryota > Metazoa > Arthropoda > Insecta > Trichoptera > Limnephilidae > Halesus > Halesus radiatus. The sequence goes on from JAHDVE020002864.1 coordinate 9,467, forward strand.
ATCTTTTAAAACTCATAGAAATAGTTAACTTAAAATATTTAACCCAAAAATAAAGTGATGTAATAATAATATAAATGAATGCTGTAGTACTAATATTGAATCTCAGTTGGCCGTTATTATAATTGAAGTATATAATATTATCAGAGTGTGTGCATACTTTTGTGGCCTTATTTGTGATTGACTTTATTTTAAATTATCGCTAAAGTTGACCCCAACCCCGTCCTCACATTTTGGTAAGTTCATATATATATTTTTAATAGGAAGCCATGAAGCCTATGATTTATATTATCTAAACAACCTACATATATTACTTTTTATCATTCAACGTAATTATAACAGACGATAACTTTTATTTATTTTATATTTATGTACATGAAAAAAAAATTACGTTATTTTTAAACGGTTTCTAGAAACCGTTTATTTTGAGAAACCGAAACGGTTTCGGTTATTTTGAAAATGAAACTGAAACGCCCACCTCTAGTACATTCCCTTCCCGGTCAGCAGGTACCTGCTGATCTCCCACCCTTGGCCCTTCACTAGCCTGTTTGTATCAATCCATAACACATGTGCATCTTAGTTCATAGTTTAGTTGTATACTGCCCTGAAGAAGCTACGGTAGTAGCGAAACCCGGTCGGCTAAAGTATAAATAAAAGTGATGTAAAACAAAGTTATTGTTTTATTTTATAAATAATGTCACATCACCAAGTTACCGCTTCATATGAAAATATAATATATTATTACTTTCATTATTTTTTTCATCAAGCACATCAATTTAATATAATGTAATTTAATATTTTGTAAATGAAATCCTCTGCACGGGAAATCCCAGCGAAGATATCATTATTTGTTATTTTGTTATAAAAATAAATTAATAAAACATTATTATTATTATTAACATAACTCATTACTACAGATCTGAAAATTTCGCATTTGAGATACTGCACATTTTTACTTGAATCTTGTTATTTTAACGCGAATAAGATGAAATTTGCCATTTTGAGGTAAATAACGAGAAATTTCGTATTTTACATGTGATATTCTGGTATTTTAAAATAAATAAAACTAAAAATTATACGGTCAAAAATTTCTTTACATATGGTTTCGACAGGCTTGAATATCCATAAAATGAAATTCAGGTAACTGCATGTCGAAAATGCTGCGTACTGCGGTTCTTTTTTAAATAAAAGAAAAGTTTTTTAATTTAAATTACTAAGAAAAAACAAAAATAGTTTTGTGGAAAATACCAAAACACAACACCACTTTGTTGCAAAATATGAAGGATTTTGCTGAAAAATAACACCAAAATAATGTGAAATTCTCAGATCCCTAATAATAAGAAATTCCAGTGAAAAATATAATGGCTTTAAAAATATGTATTCATACAAATCAGCAAACGCCGATTCTGAATAAATAACTTTTACTATAAATAATTACATGTAGAATTTATAAATCGTTATTTAAAAGTGAATAAAATATCATCTCATCAAAACACCTTGTTATGTTCGTACCATTGCATTCGGAACATCTGAAGTCATGTGCGCATTCTGTTTTTAGATTAGCATGGACATTTTTATTTTTCACCCTTGTTTTGTATTTTTTTTAGGTTGGGCGAATAAACTTTATTTGGGTAACTTTATATAAAAAAAAAATTGAAAACGGACTGGAGTTCCTTATCAGAAGTGTTTACATTAAACACATAAGTGGTTTGTTCAAAAGAAAAGGTGAATTTTGAATTTTCGCGGGCTGTGTTACATCGATTATCGAATTTTTTTTTTTGTTATGTTGGTACACATATTTTTATCATATGTTAGCATTATCAGCCATTTTGGATTAGTGGTTTGTTTTTGACAACTGGAAAGGTTAGTCACGTTTTTGTGTGTTCTTCGTTTTTTACTTTTGAAAAAAATGGATCAAAGAATGTATTAAATTTCACATTAAAAATGGAATAAAGTGCTCCAAAGCACTTAAAATGTTGACTGTGGCATTTGGCGAGTCTACTTTGTCTCAAAAAAGTTTTTATAAGTGGTACACGCGCTTTACAGAAGGCCGAGAAGATGTTAATGACGATGAGCGTCCTGGAGTTGCAACCACGTCAACAAACGAAGAAAATATCGAAACAGTAAAGAAAATGGTTTGGGAAAATCGTCGAATCACTATTAGGGAAGTTGCAGAGGATGTTGGCATGTCAATCAGCCCATGCCATGCAATTTTCTCGGATTTTTTGGGCATGAAACGTGTGGATGCGAAGTTTGTTCCGAAATTGCTAAATTTTGAGCAAAAGCAACGTCGCATTAGTATCGCTCAGCAGTTGTTGAATGACGTCAACGACGATCCAGATTTGCTCAAAGGGGTCATAACTGGTGATGAAACGTGGGTATATGGTTATGACGTGGAAACCAAGGCCCAATCATCCCAATGGAAGCGTTCAGAAGAGCCAAGACCGAAAAAAGCACGCCAAGTTCGATCAAATGTGAAGGTTTTGCTCACTGTTTTCTTCGATTACAATGGTGTGGTGCATCATGCGTTCTTGCCAACAGGTCGTACGGTTAATAAGGAATACTACAAGGAAGTTATGCAACGTTTGCGTGAAGCAATACGGCTCAAACGATCGGAATTGTGGAAAAACAAATCATGGATTTTGCATCAGGATAATGCACCAGCTCACACATCAATGCTTATTCGTGATTATTTGGCCAAAAACAACACCGTAATCATGCCTCAACCACCGTATTCACCAGATATGGCTCCCTACGACTTTTTCCTATTCCCAAAACTGAAGAGACCAATGAAAGGAAAGCGTTTTGCCACAATTGATGAGATAAAATCAGAATCGAAGAACGAGCTGATGGCCATACCGAAAAGGGCATTCCAGAAGTGCTTCGAGGATTGGAAAAAGCGCTGGCATAAGTGCATTATATCTGAGAGGGATTACTTTGAAGGGGAGAAAATGGATATTGATGAATAAATAAATACTTTTTGAAAAAAATCGAAATTCACCTTTTCTTTTGAACAAACCTAGTACAAACTCTCCAGTATAATGATTATACCCCTACCAACGAAAGCTGATTAGTTGAAATTGTGACTAAAAAAGAAAAACTTTCAGCCCTTTCTTTACAAGGTGAGTCACACGGTTTTATTGGGAAAACCAAAGAAAACTGTGACTCATTGTTGTTGAGAAATGACGCTAAACATAAGTTCACACTTTCAATAACAATCCCATGATGAAAAATATAAGGAAAGTAAATAAATGGAAAGTCTATCGAAAGATAATTAATGGGTGTGGTGTAAAACATACATAAGTTTAAAGATAACATATTATAATACAATAAATAAAAAAAATTAAAAATTAAAATCACGCACCGGTGCGCAAATGCGTCTACAGCCCGCAACACTGTAAGTAACTAAATGTGTAAAAAAACAAATGTTAATATCTGTTAAAAACTTCTTACGCTTTTTAAGGTCATTTTACAAATATTCTCCAGTTCTAAAAATTATAAATATTTCAAACAAACTAATACCAACTTTTCTTGTGCCACCAATCTTCCAATAAATGTAAGATCAATAGAAAAGGAGTATAAAATAGCAACTGCAGAAATTATATCATCTCTAAGCTAAAATTTTCTAATAAAACCGTGTTCATCTGAAGCGACCTGCCGGGTAAGTATGTTTTATCTATATCTGTTTGTACATAATTACATAAAGAATAGGAAGTAATATTTGTACAGAGCCCTTGAAATGATTTTTCACAAAAACAGCGCTATACAAATCATCCAATTATTATTATTACCTAAGACTTAAATTAATTAAAAGCAAACTTTAATGTATCAGTAACTCAAATCTATGTTATTCTATTTTATAAAGAAAAATGTCCCGGGCGGGCGGTGTGTTTGTTTTGTATACAAATCTACAGTTTTATTCCTAGCTTGATGAAATTTTGCAACAAGACCTATAAAATAAGAAGGTCACTGTCTATATGAAATTTCGAAAAACTACCCCCGTCCCCACCACCCTTAAAGCCAAATATTGGTACTTCTTGATGACATTTTTCACATTTGACATTTAAAATAAGGGAAAAATTACTAGGTATGGGGTAGGGGTAGAGAGTAGGGGTAGGGTTAGGGATTATAAAAGTTTACTCTAAACTATTAAAAACCCCGGGCAACGCCCGGTGCTTCAAGGGCGCTGTACAAATATTAATTTCTGGGTTCTATCTTATTAGTAACAATAAATCATCTATTTCAACAATTTATCTCTTGCCGATTGCATCCACAAGCTCAACAATAAATACAAGGTACAAAACCATATACGAGTATACAATGCATTTCACCAATGAGCTTGATGCAAAGGTGTACATATTATTATGTTATTTTTAAAAAATAATATATTAACTACTCATTTGTAATATTTAATTTAAAATTTCTCTGCACATAATCTCACCTTGTTTCTGTGACAAACTCAATCCCTGGGCGGGCACCTGTGGACTGCATAATCGAGGCGTTACCTGAAAGACATAATCAATATAGTCGATCCCACAATAAACATAGCAAAAGAAATCGACAGCAAAAATTATTGCCGAGTAGATGAGAATATGTAAGTATTGCAGAAACATCACCGAACACTTTTTGTTGAGCGGAAAAAAACTTGACATTCCTAATATCTTATTTACGGAAGTTTCTGTTAATCGAAATTAAATGTGAACAAAACTAATTCATAAAAATAATTATAAAATATACAGGTTGTATTCCACAAGGAAACAACATGAAAATAGAATAATTAATTCAATTCATATTGCAGGAAATGATTAAAGTATAAACAAAGATTAAAACATAAATAATTTTTACATGGATGAAATTAAAGATAATTTTCATCAGGATGAAAAAGCTGGGCTCAAATAACTATCTAAGGTTTCTCTTATCTTATTCATGGCAATATTTTAAAACAATGTTATTCCTTGTTTTAATTCATTTAGTTTAGTTTGTTATGTATCATGTCGCTGCACTCAGTGGCGGCTCGTGACTTTTGGCAGTGCCCCACCTACCATCTAAATCTCTGTCCAAAAAATTGAAATTAAAACAAACAAAAAAATCATTTTCAGCTTCAGCAATGTCAATAACGTCGTATTTTTCAATAATAGCACTCTAGCTCACTCAAAAGTCACGAGCCGCCACTGGCTGCACTCTTACAGCCGTTCTCCCCAACTTTTCGAATGATCAATCTGAGACGCCGATCAGCCAAGTATTCGCTTTATTTGACTGTCTCCAAACATTTTTCACCTTTGAACTTCCTAAATTGTCTATGAAGAACTCGCCCATTTCTATGGAAAATATAATTGTACCCCCACAGGTTCATAGTAAATAAAATGACATCAAAGTAAAAACTTTCAATGTTAAATTAACATAGACGATCTAATTTTCTATTTATTATGAATACTTATTATTTGTCTTAAATATTGTAATACAAACACCATCATTTTATATTTAAAAACGTATATGTTAACAATAAAGTGTTAGCTTGACTTTTACTAATGCTGCGAAAAAAGAAGTAGACGTTTTTGACGTTTGTCTTTCGTGCGTGTCTTTCAATTTTCAATCAATAATTGTCAATAATATCTTCATATTCGCTGTCCATACCCGCTATTGGTATTACATTAAAAATATCTTCATTTTCGCTCTCCATATTCAAAATTGTCAATACACAATAGGTACAAAAAATAGTTCGCGAAACGAATGACGTTTGACCATAGATATCTATGACATTTAACGTTTACACTGTCATTTGACACTCTGTTGAGACTTTTTATAACTAGTCTTTTACTGAGGAGAACTTCAATCCACAAAAATCGATAACTTAAGATGATCGTAAGTTTGACTGAGAATTTCGTTGGGAATGGCGAATTTGTGCATTTGAACAGTGCTGAGACAAAATTTCGGCTCAGCAGTTGCTCAATAGGGTTGGGAAGAACGACCGTTATTGTAGATTATTCACGCAACAGTGGTCTTCCTCTGCTTCTCCTACTTTCCGCTCCCCAGTGAACATGAGCTTCTCCAGGTTGGAGTTTTCAATTTGGCCAGCAATGTGTCCAAAGCATCTTAGGACACGTTGTAAGCAGACAGTTCTATTTTGGATGCCTAACTCTTCTAGTATGGTAGATTAATGGGTTATATTAAGGGTTAACTCAATATTTTTAGGTAATAACAATATGGATAGGAGGCTTACGGCTGGAGTGACTGCTGGGCTGATGCCCCTCGGGGCCAGCGGGGATTGGCGGGGCGTGTTGTCCCCACTCCCGGGTTGGGTCCCTGCCTTTACACCTGCAACAATAATATAATTAGTATCGCATCTCTAAATACCGCACACGATCAAACCGGTTTCACATTTGAACAAATAATGTACATCATTTTTCTCACTTCTATCTATCAGAAAAAGAATCTCTCGTGCTCAAGCGACGATATCTTCATTCGGTATGCAATAATGCGAATACGACATGAAACAAATTATTCGGGAGATAAAACTACGACGCATATTCAGTCTTCTTCTTCTTCAACGTACGGTGAAGGTCACAGTAGGATGCTGTGGTTATTCAGCCAGTCGAAGGCATCACGAGTCACTTGGTTCAGCACAGATGTGCCATAAGGAAACTGGTGAAGGGGACATACTTCTGTTTCCGTATTCACATATTTCGGAATCTTTTAAGCCCCATTTATGCAATGGCGTACAGTTCATAAAGGCTAAAAAGCTGTGCCTACCCTAAGAAAAACGATCCATAAAAATAAATTAAAAGATTATGGAAAAATGCAATAAATTTGTGATATAGTATTTTGTACATGAATTTGGTAAGAAACTTGTAAGTTCATTTATACAGTGGGTCACAACAATCGGCGGAAGACGATAATAAATAATATAATGGGCCTTTTCAAATATTCAACCCACAATTTATTCAAACTTGAAAAATTACAGACAGCCTACCTTTGGTGAAAGTGCAATGTACGCCACTGCATATATGTACATGTGACTACACCGGATGCGGTTTAATGAGGTCCACGTCTTCCGAGGGAGAGAGACTGCCGGCAGTTTAATAGATGGGTTCACAATAGTTTTTCACATCCGAGGTCTGCCACTGAGTTCACCACAGCTCTTCAGGGGAGTGTTGTGATAGAAGCAGAAGTCTTTCGCCTTCAGTCCAAAGGGGTTTTCTAGATGTGAGGCTGGCCAGGAGGTTTGCAAGGTCATCTTCAATTGGAATATTACTAAACACGGAACTTTTGTAATCCCTAAGGGTTGCTGTCTCGTCTTACGGAGACCTATGTAGTATAGTCCTTGGAAGCGGTGTTATATATATATTGTACAATAAACAGATTGATAATTGGTATTTAGTGGAAAGATTGATTTGAAAGTGTATGGTTGAAAGTGTACCTGTTTTTTCAGGCATGACGAGGTCCCTCCACCGCTTGACGAGCAATTTGGCGCGACGAGCCAGCGCCGCGTCGCTCGTCTTCCTCCTCAACTCGTTCACATGCTTGCCAAGTCTGGTGGTCTGTAAACCAACAAACAAACAACATTATATCATTAGAACCATAAAGCAAATAATACATAGAGGTGCCCTAACACGCAAGGAGAAGAAACCAAAACAAGGGGGGCGAGCTAGGCGTGCCGCCAATTTAAAAACAGCAAATAAATAAAAAGGTTCGGCTTCTTTACAAAAACCGAATATCTTAATTTAGTATTTAGTTTGCCTATTTTATAAATGTTATAATTTGTTTACCGCGGTCAAAATCATGCGAAACAAACGTGGATGACAATGAACTAAGCTGGTGCCAAAGTGAATGTCACGTGACCTTTACCTCCACCCGTCAAAATGGTACGTTAAGGCAAGTCTATTCATTCTGACGTCAGTGACTGGAACCATAAATAATCATTATTGCAAGTTTACGAGTTGTAAAGTTATTCTAATAGATGTACCAACAGATGGCATTGATTGCTACATTTTCTAGTGTTATTGAAAGGCACGGCCTTTTAGACACTAACACAAATGAGTCGTCCCTTGAAGAATGTTTTTTTTGTGTAGAATATAGTCAACATTTGAATATGTGTGAGTCTTTTTGCATATTTAGTTCCTGCCTTTGACACCTTATGCAGCATGTGCGGAGCTGCGATTCGTAGTTGATACTTTGCAAGTATTTTTGATTGATTTCATGCAATAATTTTAATATAATTTATATTTTTATGCGAGTGAGGTAGGCTAGGCAGTGCTTGTGCCTATATATATATTCTAAATTCTAGTCCGAAATGCGGAAAGAAAACATTAATATTTAAAATAAATACCAATTCTTCTTTAGTCACCAACCATCTAATAAATATAATATCAATGACAAATAAGATTTAAGCAATAACTGCAATATCATGCCAAGTGCAGTGTTTTCTAATATTGTGTCCTGTGGGTGTGAAATCATATATTCTCAAGCTAAAACTTTACAATTTAACATGTTAATCTAGAGTGACCTGCCAGGTAAGTATGTTCCTATATCTGTTTGCACATAATAAGATAAGCCATAGCAAGTAATATTTCTACAGTGCCCTTGAGATGATTTTTCACAAAAACGGCGCTATACAAAGCATAAAATTATTATGGAAAGCACACATCTGCAGTACACAGAGATTTCAATAAGAAAACAGTGTTAAACCTGGGGGAAACCCCGTTTTAACTTCTAACTCTATAAATTCAATACGGGGTTTAAATTTGATGGGGTTTAAATTTGACGGGGTTTAAATCAGATGGGGTTTAAATTTGACGGGGATTAAATTTGACGGAGTTTAAATTTGAGGGGGTTTAAATTTGACAGGGTTTGAGGAATAACAGAAAGCAAACGAATATTCTTACCTCCAATAGCTCTTTTGTGATGTTAATATTTTCCAATACAGATATGATCTCACTGATGGCGCGCATGTCGACAACCTATAATCAAATTGAAAAAAATATTAAATGAGTGCCGTTTTGACAAAGGGATAAGCAGAGAGGATGGACCGCCACACAACTCTGTCTTGGCACACATTTCTTGCTTCATTCACATTCATCGTCTCATACAATATATACTCTTCTGTGGTCAGGACTCGCGACAAGACCCGACATGTGTGTGATTCACTTGGTCGTGTCATTTCTTCCGCGGGCGTCCCTGACTTTATCTACCATTCGCTATCGTGTCATTTATTCTTCTTGCACTCTTTTCTTCATTCATACGCTCCATCCACATGTCCAAACCATCTAAGCATCCCTTTCATAAACTTGTTCACTATACTTTCTTCATTCTTGAATTCCTTACGAATCTACATTCGTAACACGGTCAAACTCCTCGGGGATCTCATTTCGACAGCATTCAGTCTACTTTCATCCGTCCTCTGCCAGTTCCATGCCTTAATGCCATACATCAGGGTTGGTATCGGCACTCCATTGTAGACTGCTAGCTTCGCTTCTTTAGATAACCTTTTATTAGCATCCAAGTTATTAACAAATCATAAACATTGTTTTATGAAAACAGTCTGAAAAACAAAACAAAAAATTAAAGCAGTGAAACATGAGAATTAAATAAATGAACATACGTCAACACAACAAATTGAAACAATAATAAAAAATAAAAAAACTATGACAAATTAACATTGCACGAGCGTGGTGCAATACTAATTATAGGAAAAACTAAATGAAATTGAAATCCCTTCAACATTATGAACCCCTGGATACAAATGATTAAATTATCTGATTTGTAAATTGGAATGCGATTATAGATTTTTTTTTAGAAACATGGTTGTAAAATATAATATTTGCTATGTCCTATGAAAAAATATGTTTTTTGTATTCAAGGAGTAAAATAGAAACCCTTAAATTACGAGATAATTATTACGAAATCATTACTATTACTGAAAATATAAACAGCAAAAAAAAAACAACAGTATACAACCAAAAACTAATATTAAAGAACAAATAACTTTTTGGTTGCAATTATGGCAAAAATGTTTTATAGCACTAATGGAGTAATATAAGAATCAAAACAAACCATCTGATGAATAATCATACATGTACGAATATCGAAGAAACGAAACTTGTATTATTCGAACTCCAAATGTTTTAAAAAGTTGCGTGTACGAATATCAAAGAGACAAAATGTGTTTTATTCGAACTCGGAATGTTTTGAAAAGTTGCGTGTACGAATATCAAAGAGACAAAATGTGTTTTATTCGAACTCGGAATGTTTTGAAAAGTTGCGTGTACGAATATCGAAGAGACAAAATGTGTTTTATTCGAACTCGGAATGTTTTGAAAAGTTGCGTGTACGAATATCAAAGAGACAAAATGTGTTTTATTCGAACTCGGAATGTTTTGAAAAGTTGCGTGTACGAATATCTAAGAGACAAAATGTGTTTTATTCGAACTCGGAATGTTTTGAAAAGTTGCGTGTACGAATATCAAAGAGACAAAATGTGTTTTATTCGAACTCGGAATGTTTTGAAAAGTTGCGTGTACGAATATCGAAGAGACAAAATGTGTTTTATTCGAACTCGGAATGTTTTGAAAAGTTGCGTGTACGAATATCGAAGAGATAAAACATGTATTATTCGAAATCCGAATATTTTGAAAGATACATGTACGAATATCGAAGAGTCTAAGCATGTATTATTATCTTTTTGTATGTATTTAAACAATGCGTGTTGAATATCGAAGAAATGAAACGTTCACTATTCTCTTTTTGCTTTATTTGAAAGCTAAACTTTATTTTGGAAACTTGTTTCCTAAAATATAATTCTTGGGATAAAATCAGACTCCTTCACATCCAGTTTCCATGTTTTGAACTAGAACTGCATACTGGACCTGATGATGACCATCGTGAGACAAAATACTGCCTATTTAGGACTCTGAAACAGGTGACCAATGGGTTTCCAAGATTCATTCTGGAGGTGAAGATATCTGGAAGAAGAGCAACAGGAAGACAGCGAAGAAAGTGGATGGATTAGCTTACTATTGCTGTTTACTTCCAGTTCCGTATGCTTAAGGATGCGGCGTTCACCTCCACGCCATCCAGCCATCTAATTTTAGGTTTTCCAACACTTCTTCGTCCTGTATGATTACTATAGAGAAGTCTCTTTGGTGGTCAGCTTATTTCCATGCTTGTATGCATCTCGCCCATGGAAGCCATCCATATCAATTTCTGAAAATTATCTCCATCATCACGGAGTTCCTTCATCACTATCGCAAGCAGGTTAATAAGCTGCTGCAACATTACATTTACCAACACTTATATTCCAGTTCATCGTTTGTTGGTTGATGGAGCTTTTTCTCCAATATGGCTCATACCTTTCCTTCTTCTTCCATATGGTACGAAAAGGCTTGTTTCTCTGGAACAATAGTTCAAAAATGGAATGCCTTAACGCAGCATTCAGTGGTTGTTTTAGTCTTCGTCCCCTCTTGTAGTGGCATTTTCCAAATAGGTCTGGAGTCCCTGAAGATTGCCACTAAAACTTGATACACTATGTACAACCGTGCACATTTTAACAACGGGCATGAAACATGCGGTACTTTCCTTCAATC
>JAHDVE020002865.1:0-39720 GCA_022606495.2 Halesus radiatus
AACTATACCGAGGAATTGAGGAAGACATCACGAAATATTATGGGTTCCTTAAGCAGAGGATTGTGGACCAGACTCTCGCTAACAAACACGTGTCCCAGCACCTCGGAATGATGGCAGACATCGTTGATGACACCCTGATGTATAGGGAAGAAGTTGCCAAAATGGTTGACCTAGTCAAGCACAACTGTCAAACAAGTATATTTTTTTAAATATTCATATATTACCAAACATGTATGCCCTTCATGAAATTATCACTCTTCAGACTAATTTATGATCGAATATGACCCCGATAAACTAACAAAAGCATTCCGCGAAAAAAAATAACCTTTAATTAAAACCCTTGATGATGTTTATAAACTTAGTACTAACAAGTTAGCCAGCATTACGACTCTGCTACAGAAAGCAGCCTTCACAGAAGTCACCACAATACCTTCTATAGATGCGTTTCGCTTCTCTTCAGAGATGCATTCCAAAACTATATCTGTAACAGCGGATCAAAAAACCGCTACACAAAATTAAAGTGCCAATAACGATATGAGGTTCGCCTTGATCGATGATGCCCTCCCTCTGGACCGACCCTCGTCGATAGCTATCAAAGTAAAAAAAGGACAGAATTGGGTGGGATTCGGAATATGTTTTAAAAGCATTATAGTGGATTCGAAAGCATATAAATTTACATGTACTCATATACAAAATATACCTATATTCATCGATCGACATTTGTTCGATGAATTATTATGATTATGAATGTAGATAATAATGTGGGACATGGTAGTTATCTGATGTCATCAAATGGATTCACTTGGTCTCACCACCGGTTAGAAGATAATATTAAAAAACAAGGCTTCTAGTTTACTACAGGAGCGAAGATGCTGCTCAGCTTTGATCCGGTAGCTCAATCCCTAACTTATTAAATCGATCAAAAAGCTAGCAAATTCGTACAGAAAATACTCATCGATCCCACAAAACATGCGAATGACGTCTACTTTTGTGTTAACCTCTGCTCAAAAGATGATTCTGCATGTTTGGATTGATATGTTTAAATAATTTAACCCCAATCATCATTAATCTTAACAATTTTGTGATACTATACATATTTCTTGTATTTGATTATTTAAAATTTCATAGATTTATTTTAAATATTAAAAAAATATATTTTTTTACAACCACAAAAAATAAACATTCAAAAAAATCATTTCTTTCTATCTCCTCTTTGAAGATCTCCCTAAGCGTCGTCTTCAGTTTTCTTTTTGTAATATGTCTTTAAGACATCCTTACCAATCTTGGAGAGGGACTCAGGGGGGTACAAAGAAAGCAACTTCCATGCTAAGGCGAGTGAGTCAAACAAGGAACGAGACTCGTAGGGACCTTGAGCGATGAACTCAGTTTCGAATCTTTTCAAGAACTCTAAATGGATGTGATCTTCAGCTGTCAGAGCTTCTTCTCCTATGACTGCCTTCATGGCTGCCGTATCTTTTGCCATGGCATAGTTGGCATAGAGCTGGTTGGACACAGGGGCGTGATCCTCTCGAGTATGCTCGGTGGCTTTCTTCATCAGTCTACTGAGGGAAGGTAGCACATTGATTGGGGGGTATATCTGTTTGTTGTGGAGCTGTCTGTCGATAAAGATCTGGCCTTCTGTGATGTAGCCTGTTAGATCGGGAATGGGATGAGTGATATCGTCATTCTATAAAAAAATACAATAAAAATAATGGATATATAGATATGATAAATAGAGTATACAGGCATTGACAAGATGGGAATTTGTGTGATAGATCCATTCTTACCCTGTACTCTCCCGGCTCTCTCATAAAGGGTTGACAGATCGGTGTACAGATAACCAGGGTATGAACGACGGCCTGGCACTTATTCTCTCGCTGCAGATACCTCTCTGAGGGAATCTGCATAGGCACTCATATCAGTCATAATTACCAACACGTGCAGTTCTCTTTAATAGGCTAGGTACTAGGCTGTAGTCAGGGCGAGACGGGGGGTAATGATACGCTCGATAGTGGGATCATTAGCCAGATTTAGAAACAGGACCACTCTCTCCATAGACCCATTTTGCTCGAAGTCAGTCTTGAAGAATCTAGCCACCTCCATATTCACACCCATAGCGGCAAATACAACACAAAAATTCTCCTCGCTGTGATCTGATGTTCCCTTTCCCTTGACGAGTGAAGCCTGTCTGACGATCTGTGCTCCGATTTCATTATGCGGTAGTCCATTGGCAGAGAATAGTGGAATCTTCTGTCCTCTTGCGATAGAGGTCATGCAGTCGATGGCGGAGATTCCTGTCTGGAGCATCTCTTCTGGGTAGACCCTTTGATAAGGGTTGATGGGCTGGCCTTGGATGTTCAGGAACTTTTCAGCCAAGACGGGAGGGCCTTTGTCGATGGGGGAGCCGGAACCATTAAAGGACCTGCCTAACATCTCTTCAGAGATGGGCATCTCCATGACTTGACCTGTGAACTCACAATGGGTATATAAGTTATCGATTCCAGATGTGCCTTCGAAGATCTTAATAAAATCATAAATGACAATGATATTTTTGTATTGGCTAATTTTTGTTTACCTGGACGACTGCTCTTTTACCGCAAATTTCGAGAACTTGTCCTTTCCTGACGCTGCCATCACCAAGACACACATTGACAATTTCTGCGTATTTTGGGAACTTGACGTTATCGAGGATAACGAGTGGGCCATCGACTTTGATGACTGTTCTGTAATCAATCCTTGGCGCTATGTTGTAGTTTCGAGTCACAGCCTCCACATTGATTTGGGTGAGATGATTATTGTTTATCATCAACTTTTTATAAATACTTATTTTATAGATTTATTATTTATTATTATAAATTCATTGTGAAGATTAAAAAAACCAACTAAAAGCTGATATATTTCTTTGGATATGGATTGATAGATATTTGCTTTGCTTTTATTGTTTTATATATCTAAATTTAATTGCCTAAGTAATCTGGTTGTTATTTTTTTGCGTAATAACATATAATAAATGTTTTAAACAATTCTAAGTTGGAAAAAATCTTGTTAAAAAAATATAAATTTGATAATTCATGCGAAATCTATTTTGTGGGTACCTTTCCACCAACTAAACAATTTATAAGTCAATAGATATTTGACATTTAAAGTCATGAATGTTTCAAAAATAATATGACTATAATAACTATTCTTCTAATTTTCATATTAATCTAAGTGTATCTCCAATATTTTCCAATGTTTTTTAAAAAATGAAAATATTGTTACATGTTAATAATATAAAAGGAATAGATATAAAAACTAGGCTGCATAACATTGTTTTACAACCAATGGTTCGTGGTAGGGATGTGTCTGTGGAAATGCAAACTATTATTGAATAAATAAACATCCACAAAGATGAAGCTTCTTCTCCATGTTTAATAAGAATGAATTACATGTTTTTTTTGTATTATCATTATATTATTTTTTTCCGGATAAACTAGTGTGTTTTTATTGTTTTAGAAAATAAATAAAATTACTAAATTTATGTTTTTTAAATATTTTTTATAAAAATATCTTTTTATTTAAAAAAAAGAAAATCGAAAAAAAAAAATAATGCAATATATACATATACAGATATTTTCTATAGATAGATGGATGGATAAACAATTTATTTGTATTAAAATTTACAAAAACAATAATAAAAATGTGATGTTATAATAAATAATACAATTTAAAAAAAATAACTCTAAACACAAACAATGGAAGATTAATTATAATTTCAATAAGATCATTTATAGGCTCCGCAAATTGCTTCAGTATGCAGTCTCCAATTAATCGAACCAGAATACCCTCGAACCATGCAGCACATCCAGTTCAACCATGCAGAATCTCATTGTTCCATGGAGTATATCAGTGAATATCTAAGTAACAAAAAAATATGTTTCTTTCTTTCTTTTTTTTTATTCATTTATCTATATTTTTCTAAAAAAAATAATGGACTAATGAGATACAATATACATATAAAAAAATATTTTCTTTCTTATTTTTACCTGTTTTTGTTTAACCATAAAAACCGATCAATCAACATCGAATAACCATCTTTTAGTCAACCACAATTGTTACACTGAAAACTTTATCAATGGTAATAAACCCAAAGGCGCAGCGGACAGATTCGTACCAAATAGAAGATAAATTGGAAAAGTATATTTTGCACATCGCTAGAGCAAAGAGATGAACGAAAATGGATAGTTGCCTAAGAAAGACGAAGAGCACACTCTAAAGGTCAGCGACGTCTACAAAAGACACATCCTCGGTATAAGGGAAGACAACCCTAACAAGCACTCTATGGGGACGTATAAGAATATCAACCACTTGAAGTTCAGTCAGAACCATATCGAGCCCGAAGTCACATCTTTCAAGAGTCTCATGAACATAAAAGACTAACTCGAAGTGCCAATTGCAGACAGGAAGATCAATAAAAACTCTATCAAAGTTCTCGACGCCCCTGCGCTTCAGGACGATTTCTATTTGAATCTAATCGATTGGTCTGAACAAAATATTATGTCTGTGGGTCTCAACTCGAGCGTATACCTTTGGAATGCTTTTACATCGAGGGTGAGCAAGCTGTTAGACCTCAACTCCAATGATGATATTGTGACAGCGGTGAACTGGGCCCCAAAACACAATATTTTGGCTGTTGGCACCACCTCGGGAGAAGTGCAGATCTGGGATGCCATCAAATGCGTACCAACCACTATACTAGAAGGTCACTCAGCCAGGGTTGGTGCTATATCCTGGAACAGCCCGAATTTCCTGAGTTCAGGTTCTAGGGACAAGTCCATAATAAACTGGGACCTCCGGACTAGCTCAAAAATGGTATCAAAATATGCTACCCATAAACAGGAAGTCTGCGGCTTAAAGTGGTCTTCGGATCAACAACAGCTCGCCTCTGGAGGAAACGACAACAAATTGTGCGTATGGAACCAGCACTCCAATCAACCTGTGCACATTTTTACTGAACATAATGCAGCAGTAAAAGCTATCGCCTGGTCTCCTCACCAACATAGTCTGCTAGCTTCAGGGGGTGGAACCGCTGACAAAACCATCAAATTCTGGAACACCCTCAGTGGAGAGCTCCTCAACAGTCATGATGTAGGTTCCCAAGTATGCAACATGATGTTTTCAAAAACTGTGAACGAGCTCGTAAGCACGCACGGGTACTCGCTCAATGAGATTAACGTGTGGAGGTACCCAAAGATGACCAAAGTGGCCACTCTAACTGGACACACCTACAGAGTGTTGTATTTGGGCATGAATCCGGACGGAAGCACCATAGTGACAGGAGCTGGCGACGAAACACTTAGATTTTGGAACATTTTCCCGATGAAAGAGAAGCCGTCAAAAGACACAAGAAGCCAGCTTACCCCAGATTGGATGTGCTTGAGATGATTTAAACAATAAATTTACAATTAAAAAACATTTTTGTATTTTTATTAACTCTGACAATATATTATTTCTATTTTTTATGGTCGCCGTATATATTATTGGTGCTGAATAGAATAAAACTGAATAATTACAAAAAAAGAAAAAGTCGAATTAGAGTTAATCTTCTTAAAACATAGCTATAATTTTTAAACGAGAAAACACAAACTTGGATTAAATAATTAATATTCTGTAAACAAAAAAAACATACTTAAGATTCATCATGATTAAATCAAATAATTTATAGTCATATTGTATATTAATACGACTTATATTAACTATTAACTATTATAAATTTATATTTATATTATTTAAAAAAATGAAAGGTCAAAGCCAGCAGCGCGAAGGCTCACAGGTCAGGCCAAGACACGCCTACTCGGAAATGCGCAGGGACAATAACTCTCGTTCAAGATCTCGAGATGATGCCAAGTCTCAATTTTCTTGGACCTCCGGCAGGTCCAATCGCTCCTCCGGTCCTCTCATATTCGGCGGAAACAGCACCATCAAAAAATCAGAGAAAACAGAAGAGCGTGAGGATATCTTGTCGAAACCATAATTCACCAAGCCAGCGGCAGTCAAGTCCCGAATCACCAAGGAAAGAAATTACGAAGATGAGTACGCAGCTTGGGCATGGGAAGAGGCCGAAAAAGAGAACGACCAAGACTGGTATGACAACGACGAAGGAGGAGTTCACGATGAAGAGTACGATCGAAGGAAGCTTTATGAAACTGAGCGGGAGAGAAAAAATGCACAGGCTGAACTCGAAAAGAAGATGTTAGCCACAGGGACGAGGCAAACATTTGAGCAAAAGGAAAAAAATGAATAACATTCAAAATGGTAACGCACCCAGTTAATAAACTCCGGTATCTTCAGGCCGGGAGAGGCCAATTATGATAATGAGGAGAATGAGTAGAACAGAATCATCCTTATGGTGCATGATCTAAAACCACCGTTCCTTGATGGCAAGACCAAGTTTACTACTCAGCTCGAGCAAATTCAGGTGGTCAAAGACATGAACTGCGATATGGCGATATTGGCGAAGAAAGGATCATAAGTACTCAAATCACTGAGGTAAAAGAACGAAAGGTCGAAGGGCAAGTCAAATGATGGACTTGAAGGTACGAGGATGGGTAAATTCTTGAGAGTAGAGTAGAAACCGAAGGATAAGGATACCGCTAGCTTTCAGGAAGACGGATAGGTTGAATACAAAGAAAGTAGTCGATTCGCTTCACTCTTGGCGAAAAAAACCGAAGCAGTATCGGAGTTCGCCAAAAACAAAACCCTCAAAGAGCAACGGGAATACCTTCCGATTTTTGAAGTCAGAGACGAGTTGGTGAAGATCATTAGAGAAAATAAAGTTGTAGTAATTGTGGGTGAAACAGGGTCAGGAAAAACTACACAACTAACCCAATATCTACTTGAATAAGGGTACGCCAGATACGGAATGATAGGGTGCACACAGCCTCGTCGAGTAGCGGCAGTCTCTGTCGCTAAAAGAGTCGCTTAGGAGATGGGAGAGCAGTTGGGAGACACAGTGGGTTATTCCATCCGTTTCGAGGACTGCACCTCCAACTGCACTATGATAAAATATATGACCGACGGAGTGTTGCTTCGATAAAGTCTCAATGATTCGGAACTGGAAATGTATAGCGCAGTTGTTATGGATGAGGCTCACGAGAGAAGTCTTAACACGGATGTACTTTTCGGAATCTTGAAAAAGGTGGCACAAAAACGTCGAGATATTAAATTAATCATCACATCAGCAACGATGAACGCGGAGAAATTTTCCGAATTCTTTGGAGGTGCCCCAATATTCGAGATTCCCGGCAGAACCTTCCCAGTCCAGAAGAACTTCGAGAAAGGGCCAATTGAGGACTACGTGGACGCAGCTGTGAAAAAAACAGTGGCTATACATTTGCAGCAGCCTGCAGGCGATATCTTGATATTCATGACTGGTCAGGAGGATATTTAGGCGACTTGTGTGCTCATCGAGGAAAAACTCAACTCATTGGAAAATGCGCCTAAAATGCTGATTCTCCCCATCTACTCACAGTTACGGTCCGAAGAGCAAGCCAAAATATTTGAAGCCTCAGAACTGAGGAAATGCATTGTGGCCACAAATATCGCTGAGACTTCTTTGACACTTGATGGAGTCAAGTATGTGATCGATACAGGCTTTTGTAAACTCAAAGTCTACAATCCCCGAATCGGTATGGATGCACTGCAGATAACCCCAATTTCTCAAGCTAACGCCAACCAACGGGCAGGCAGAGCGGGAAGAACAGGTCCGGGCTTTTGTTATAGGTTGTACAGCGCCGCCATGTTCAGAAATGATTTATTCGAAAACAACATCCCAGAGATCCAGCGGACCAACCTTTGCAATGTGGTGCTCCTTCTCAAGAGTCTCAATATCGAGAACTTGCTAGAGTTCGATTTCATGGACCCACCTCCACAAGACACGATTCTCAACTCAATGTATCAGCTGTGGATTTTGGGTGCCTTGGATAACCTGGGTTGTCTCACGCCGCTGGGCCGCAAGATGGCAGAGTTCCCAGTGGACCCACCTCTCTCAAAAATGATCATAGTGGCGAACGATCTCGGTTGCATCGATGAGGTCTTAACCATAGTCTCCATGATTTCGGTGCCCAGCATATTCTTTAAACCTAAAGATAAATTACAGGAGGCCGAGGCGGCTCGCGAGAAATTGCTTATTCCCGAAAGCGACCACCTGACCTACCTAAATATCTTCGAACAATGGAAGAGGCATGACTACAGTTCGGCATGGGCTACCTAACACTTCCTCCAGATCAAATCATTAAGAAAGGTCAGGGAAGTCAGGTCGCAACTCATGGATATCGCGAGGGATCAGAGTTTCAAAATTGTATCATGTGATTACAACTATGATATGGTGAGAAAGGCAGTGTGTTCAGGGTACTTCATCAACGCAGCCAAGGTCAAGGGAACAGGGGACTATGTCAATCTGAGGACCGGTATGCCGTGTAAACTTCACCCGAGTAGCGCCCTATTCAGTCTGGGTTACATTCCTTAGTATGTCGTGTACCATGAGCTCATCATGACCTCAAAGGAGTACATGAACTGCGTCACCACAGTCGACCCTTACTGGCTAGCTGAACTGGGCCCGATGTTCTTCTCTGTGAAAGGGGATTTCACTGGAAACCGAAAGTTGAGGATTTAAATGGAGAGAGAAGGAGAAAATTTGATGGCGAAAGAACTTGCTTAAGCAAAGAGAAAGCAAAACGATTTGAAGGTATTAAGACAAGAGATTGAATAAAAAGAAGATATTGCGAGGAGAAATAGGAGTAATATTGTGATCGAAGCGGGAAAACAGTTTAAAAGTCCTATGTTGTATAAACCAACGAGTCATAATGTTTGATGGTTTTTTTCTATTCTTCTTGAATTTTCATTCTTTTTCTTTAATTTTATATGTTGTCGAAACATGAATATATCAAATCTGATGCTTATGAAATAAATAACAAATCTGGAAAATTACCTGTTATTATTATTTTTTTTTTTGGCAGATTATAGAATAAACAATTAAATGAAGATTAACATTTTAAAAATATGCATAATTTGAAATTAAAAAATTATGAAATAATATTATTATTTTTAAACTAATATTATTAACACCAAACATAGAATAAATATAAGTTTTTTCATATTATTTATAAGTTTGATATTTGATAAATTCTATATTTTATACTTAATATTTTATAATTTATGTTAGATATAATATATAGTATAATTTAAGATATATCCAGGATAATATTAAAAATGTCTATTAATTATTTATTATTTATGATTTATCAATATATTTTAGCAATACAAAAAAATATAAAAAAAACATTTAAGAATCATTGAGGTTAACAAAATTTAATAGTAATAGTAATGTGCATAAAAAAAACATATATCATTATGAATAGAGCTTCGGGTTTTTCAGGGTCATAATATCCTCCTTACTCCATCATATTCTCTCAGATCCTTTTATTTTGGTTAGTCTTTCCAAGATATTTATCCCGTCGACTAGAAAAATCTTATTAGATCTCTTAGAAGTTCTTACAAAAGGCTTTTTAAGATTGGTATCTTCATTGCAAATACTCTCACGAAGAGATTGGTTGGCTTCAGCTAAGCTGAAATTGTGATGAGTTGTGGCCATTTTTCTGGAGATATATTTTATATTTGAAGTTGATTGAGTTTATTGTAGTAGTTTTTTTATAAATTAATTATAATGTGTTTAAAATAATTTGCTGAGATTTTATACGATATTAAATTGATAGCAAAATATTCGGATATATCCTTTAAAAACCTGTATTCTTATTAGTATTTCTTATGAACAGATATAGGGCTTATTCAAAATATCTCAATCTGTTCGAGAAAAGGTTATTTTTTGAAAATCCTAATAACATTGGACTTTCTGAAAAGGTTTCTCAAGATCCTTCTCAGTAGAGATACAGTAAACTGTGAGCTTCTTATTTTATATGCACAGATACTGATGAAGAAATAAATATGCACAATAAAAAAATATAAAAAAAATATGTATAGGTTGATAAATTATTTTTTATTTATTTGATATGATTATTACAGTTTTTTTTTTTTTTTACTGAATTTCAAAAAATCAGTTTATAATTAAAATACAAGGGATAAGTTGATATTATTTTTAGCAATGAAACAATGGAAGAAGCTTTGATGGTAGTTTTAACCGTTTTCTTTTCATTTTTTTCAACCACAAAGATGCGTCATAGTTAACAAAACATAATATTTATCAAATGTAAACAAATTATATTATTATTACTATATTTTATTTTAATGTATTTTATTGTAATATAACTCTTTACTAATGCATCCTCCAATTATTTGTTATTGTTATTTATGTCTGTATAAAAAACATATAAAGGATTATTGTGTCAAAAAATATACAATATAAAAAAATGGATGTCTTGATGTAAAAAATCAAATATTTTTCCCCGACTGTTTTCTTATTCATATTTCCCATCGTTATTTCTTTTATGAGATGGTGGCTGCTGTTGGCAAATTGAACAATCAAAATTTAAATTGAGTTAATATTTATCGTTTTTAACTCTTCTTGTTTGTTTGTTTGTTTTTCTATTAAAAAATTATATGCTTGCCTTGTTTTCATTAATAAACTGGATATACATTAATATCTATTAGTTTATACTTGTTTTTCAAAGTATATCTTTGGATCGGGGGAAATTTAACATTTAAAAATTATACATTTATATCTATATATGCAAATTTGCATCTATTTCTACACAAAAGTAAATCTATAAATAATAGAATTTAAAATAGATGATGTCTTTATCATCTATTCATCTTCATCCTTGCGGTTAAAATAGATGGAAGATATGAGAGTTTGTGAAACAAATTCTTCACTTTGTAGGGTATCCTAAAGCATACATCCTCTGGGAAATAGATTATGGATCCTGACTTTCCGTTTAATTAGTTTTATCAATTAATGCACCAATTAATTATCTAAATATATTTTTTCATTTTTCCCGTTTCCAAAAATGGTTTGATTGTAAAAAAAAATATGAAGCTCGATTTTAATTGGAGTGATCATCTGGTTCTTATATATATCATTGAAATAACGGTAATGATAAACAAAATGCCCCCATATGAAAAAAAGTAAAAAATACAAAAAACTTTATGTGATCTAACTGTATAAATAAAAAATACGAACATTTTCCACCAACCGACATGAGAGATGAGTAGTGAAGGTCATGATTTATGTTAAATTTTAGTTTTGTCTTTTAATTTTTTACTCATGTTCAACTTGTTATTGCAAATAATACAATTCCAATGCCTATTTATTAAAGAATTTACGTTTGATAATTTAGGAAGAACAATAATAAAATAATCGAATAGTTAAAAGGTCGTCTTCGATAATTTATTAATGATATAAATTCAACTAACAACTCATAGTCGATCAACTGATTTTAAATTCGAGTATATTCGTGGTTTTACCTACAATTTTTTCAAATGTGTTGTAGCATATTATTTTATATTGGGTTTGTTAAAACGAAAATAAGATTTACCTTTGGTTGCTGTTAATCTATCTTCAAATTTTCTCTTGATGGAAAGCAACGAGTTACTATTATGATGTCGATCGAAGGGTTTGATACTATAGTTTATTTTTTGGGTTTCTTAGTGCTGTGAGTTATCTCCCCTGCTGTTATTATTGCTAGTATTATTCTGGGGTCCTTGTCTCCCAAACAGATATTCGTAAAACTTATCCAAAATATTAGGGTTGCTGATAAAACGATAAAGCAACTCCTTTTTATCAGTCTTGCTGAACCTATTGAAACCGATTTGCTTCTACTCATCGAAGTAAACAACCCCTTCTTTAGCTTTGGTTGATGGTTTTAGATTTCGGTGGAATATCTATTTTTTCATTTCTTTGATGCAACTTGCGAGGATTTCTTCGGCCTCTCCTCCAAAGTTTGTGTTGGCTGCGGCTTCAAGATATTATCTTTTTTCTCGAAATTGACTTAATGTAGTTTTTCGTTTCAGTTCTGCCGCTCCCAATGATGCTGTAGGTGAGTCTTGATATCTCTGATATTATTATATGGGGGGGAATACAAGAAAAACAAAACATTTAATTTTTTTCGATGATATTTTACGATGATTCGTGAGGTTGATGATCGTTTTTTCAATTAACTGCTCGCGATACTCCTTTGTTAATTGATTTGCGCAGTTTTTGCTTATTTTTAAATCTCAAGATCTGCCAGTTTGACTTTATAGATCTCTAGAGTCTCTCCTTTAAGTTTCGTGATTGATTATTGCATTTCTGTACTTTGGTAAGAATATAAAAATATTGAATAACAAAAAAAAAAAGGTATTTTAACTATTCAAATAATGTGCGAATATTAATAATACTAAAACAGATTTGTTTGTAGTTAAGTATTTCCTCTTTGGCTTCTTAGTAAGCCTTCTGTGTATGCGTATTTTGGATTTATATCTTTCTGATGTGCGCATCTAATTGAGTGACTTTATGGCGAAAGTAGTCTCGCTCTTCCTCCAACATAAACATCTTCTCGTTTGCTCTCTCTTTCATCTGGGCTTCATCTATTCTGCCCTTGATGTCGCTGAGCTCCTTTGTCATGACTTTAACTTGTTCTTTGTAGTCTTCGAAGTAGTTTTGCTGGACCACCTGGATGCGATTGACTATTTTTTAGTTGACGTTATCTATGAAGTTATTAAGTTGGTTGTAAATGAGTTCGAGTTCCCCCTTAGATTTTAGTATTGAGTGCCTCTGAAGTGACTTTTCAGGGATCGAGGTAACCAACATTATTATTATTGTGTAATTTCTGGTGATTTTCCTTGCTTTTTGAAAGGACTTTGAAATTTTAATTGTTAATTAATTGACCCTATTCTATATGATTTTTTGTAACTTTGATAAATATTTTTCTTTTTTATTATTACTATTCGTTTAGCTAATAGATTAAGTATAAGGCAATAAATTAACATACTTAACAATAACAACTGTATCTATTTATCACATTGGATTATGTATATTTATATCTATCATTCGGTTTTATTAAGTTGACCTGATCATTTTTTCTTAATTGATTTGTTATTTCTAAACATAATACCTAGTGACGACCCCCGTTTAACCTGTTCATTCAATAGTTAAGTTTGCTGATCAATATCGGATGCATTGAGATGCATCTCCTCAATCATTATATTGACAGTGATGATAGATGTGGTGGAAAACTAAACATTCTCTTTGATGATAAGATAAGTTAGCCTTTGCTGGCTCAAGATGTATTTAACTCAGTAATATTAAATTTGAACAATATTATGTTTATTAAATGATTGTCAGCTTAATTTTTATAAGAGAGTGATTTATTTATGTATTGACTTGTTTATCATTTCAAAAAAAAAAATATCGTCAAATAATTCGCTAAAAATACTGCACCATTTTATTTATTCTCGACATCCAGTGGGTAATTATAAATTATACTTTGCTTATTTTTATTATTTTTATGTTTTTTTTTTTGTAAATCACCTTAGTTCCTTCAGGTTGGGACGGCCCACAATTGACACTTGTAATTTCCGTGGATAGCTTATCGGTTTATTTACTATATAGTTCACTTATTCTTATTATTATTTTCTATTTAAAAATCGAATATCGAGGAAAAAAATGTTAAATCCATTATTTGGATATTTTTGCTTGAAGTTTTTTGTAAACTTCTTGAGTTCAATTGATACCCGTAAAAATGTTAATTGACAGGGGTTCAAAGACTTTGGTTAGGAAAGTCCAGATAATTTTGCTTGAAAAATACAATATTATATTATTCAAATCTATGATATGTTGATAACAAAATTTATACATTTTTTTTAAACAAAGAAATATAAATGAAACTAAGCATATAATATTAATATTGGTGATTGCTATTTGTTTTTGGAATGTTTAATTAATATTTGCAATATAATGTTTATTTCGTTCACTTATAATTAGCTGTATCTACCATTGTTTTTAATTGTATAAAAAACATAGAGAAAGTTATTCTAGGATATACAATCAGATTTATTAATATTTTTAAAATGACGAGAAATCTATTCTCCATGTTCTGTTTTGATTATTTTCGTATTTTCCCGACGCAATACTTATGAATATTGGAGTGAGAAGCATGGACCTCTAAAAAATATATAATTCGTAAAATATAGCAACGCATTTCGTTCCTCTTATTGATTACCTAGGTATTATGTTTAACTATGTATATATTTATGTGGGAATTAAACAAATAATTATTTTTTGTAAAATATTTAATAAAATGAAAATAAAATGTTTTTTTTCTTTGAAATAATACATAGTTATTGTTTTATAATTATCGATAACCTTTTTTTGTTGATTAGATAATGGGTTTAAAAATAATTAAATCAATATATCTATATATATTTATATATCTTATATAAACTATATAAATATAGATATTAATAAATTACCTAAAAAATATAATTAATAAATGGAGCATAGCTCAAGGTCTCACAAGTTAATCACTTCACTTTATAATACAGAATAGTATCAGATCCTTGTTGATTACATTTCTAAATGGGCGAAACCGCTGAGGCAAACCATTCAAAATGCCAAAAGTAAATCTAAATCCAATTCTCCCCCACTCCATACTCTTTCTGATCAGAATGGAGGAGCAGACTTCACTTCCAAAACCGAGAACCTGAAGCTAAATAATTCTGAGCCATCACTCTTCACGTTTCCCACGAAAAGGTTAATAGAAAAGCTATAATCACTCGAACTGGACCGCGAAAGCATTGAATAAGTGAAATTGTCAGCGTTTAGAAACAATAATATTCGTTATCACTAAATGACTCGGGAAGAGCACTTTACGATATTTCTGTTGTGTTTGCCTGCAGGCCAAGAGTTCTCTCTACACAATCATCCCGATATGGCCGTAGCAACTAAATGCCTCTATGGCAGTATTTCAGTGGAAAGCATGGATCGAGGAAGTCTCAGTGAACTCGCCATGAAGGAAGCTAAGCAAGCCAGTTTAAATTTGAAGGCAAAGTCCTAGCAAAAGGCTGATAATATCAATGTATAACATAAAAACAACTCTGTTAATGCCGCGAGCAATAATACTCATGATAATACTAATAATACTGACAAAATCTTTCATAATGCTGTTGATAACAGCAGCAGTAGTGGAAAAAGTGGCGGAGAGAACAGTGAGACGGGTAGCGTCAGCAGCCGCAGTTTCTAGAAGTAAATAGAATGGACAACGAAGATTTACGAAATCGAAAACAAGAGATGCCGATAAGTCCCGAAGGGTGGAGTGACTTACGTGCAGCCTTAATCCGAGAATATTCATCGTATTTTTGCCAACACTGATAGCATCATCTTGGATATGTTGATGCCAGACTATGACGCAGAAGCACAGATCTAATTTTATTAATATCATCATTCCAGCTAAGGACAAATATTTCTTAAGACCATCCCACGTCCAAAGGAGCAAGACTTTTTATTACCGCTTATCGAATGATTTTTTTTAAAGAAATTGGGATCTATTTTGTGTATTTTTTTTTAAGTTATTTTTAAAACAGTGTTTTTTTCTCATCATCGTTCATATCAATTAAGGATTTTATATTCAATTTTTTTTAGAGAACTAATTTAATTTTTTTCTTTATGAAATTATAGACCTACCTCTTTATTTGTTTTAATATGGATAAATTTCTATTTCTTCTTATCCAAATAAAAATGAAATAACCTAGAAATTCTAATAATTATAATAATCATATTTAAAAATAGGGTTGTATATGTCAATACACAATGGTGATTATAAAAATTGTTCCAATGTCTATTTTTTTAATTAGATCTATTCCCAAACACAATATCGTATTTTTTTTAATTACATTTTGTTAATACAAACTAATAAAAAATAATATTTATAAAAATTGATAATGTTAATAATAATTTGATATCTAATCATCAGATAACAACTGAAGAAAAAAAAAAACAGATCAGTAACATCATTTAAATTACAAACACTCACCGAATACATGTATGTTCTCTACGAGTATGATGTGAAGGAGTTATAAAAATAATGGCTGGTTTGGATTTATTCTTTAAACAATACTAACAGCTCTATGTGAATGGAAAATAAATACTAATGCTGTTTTTAAATATAGTTATGTTTTTTCGTTTTGTTTTTTTGTGATACATTCAACAAATCAATCACAATTATTGCTCGTCTCTCTTCACCCAATGATCTTCTTGAGGTATTCCTCCTTAGCCTTTCTAACATCAGCCTTGGTCTCTCCTTTTCTTTGAGCCAAAATCTTTCTTTTCTCAGCACCTCTTGTCCTCTTGATCTTTCGCTTCAGCTCCTTCTCAGTCTTTCTTGTTGGATTCCTCTTGCCGAGGATCTCGGACCTTCTCAGTCTGTAGTTGGGCTCGTACTTGAGGAGGTACTGGGGGTTGTCGTAGATCAGGACGTATCCAGTGGATCGACTGCCTCCGAAGGCACTTCTGAATCCGAAGAGGACGACGTTCCTGGCATCTGCCTTGAACTTGAGGGCAACGAGTTCTCGAAGGTCCTTTTGGGAGACGTTTGCCTTGCCTTAATGGAAAACATCAAGGAGAATTTATCTTCTGGAAAGAAGTTTGTTAACTAGTCTTCGACGACATCTGATTGTGACGGCCATTGAAATTATAAAGCAACAACAAATTAATGAATATAATATTAATTAATATAATATATTTTTTTTAATTATTATTATTCTGACTAATAGTTGATAATTAATATTAATATTCGAATATTTAATAAATTAATAACATTAAAAAATATATTAAAGAATAATTAATTATTGTTTCAAAAAAATATTTTCTCCTTATTCAAAAATATATTTAATAGAATTCATTTAATAAATATATATAATTCTTAAAACACATACAAACACATCTTTTCAAATTTTAAAAATATTAAAATATGGAGAACCAATTTCTAGGCGAGATCTTGAACAACATTGTCATGGAAAAGGCAATCAGGGACAAGATCGTCATCCAGCAGAAGGAGCAGAGGGAAGAGGAGCGAGCTCAGGCCCGATCGAAAAAAAATTAAGATGAATTCTCCGACGATGAATAGACCCAAGCCATCATGATGCGCATGAAGAACGAAAGACTAAATCGCCTCGAATCCGAAGCACCTTCCGAAAAGAATTTCCAGCGAACAGTAGGCTAATACCGGGAAGTTGTCACTGATGAGTTCTTAACATACGTTACCAAATTCAAATATACCGTGGTTCACTTCTACCATAAAGAGTTCGAGAGATGTAAGATTATGGATAGACACCTCGGAGAAATCGCAATGAAACACCCTGAGACTCAGTTCTTGTATATCAATGCCGCGAACTCACCATTTTTCGTCGAGAAGTTACACATCAGGACTCTGCCCACTTTGTGTCTGTTCATCGACGGGATTCTTAAGGATAAAGTGATTGGCTTCGAAGGGTTGAGTGGCGATGACTTCAAGATTGGTGAGTTGATTAATAAGCTGGCGTTGGGCAAGGTGATTAAGAAGACCAAGGACGAAGAATTTAGGATAATTAAAGGCGGGAAGAGGTCAAATAAAAATCGACATTCAAGCGATGAAGATAATGGATCAGGAGATGATTGATAAATTTATTCTTCATTTTTTTGTTTCGTTCACGGATATTTTTGAAGGTTATATTATATAGGTTTTTTTAAATTTAAATAATAATGTGTTTTTATTAATACTATAAACCCTTCACTTCATATGAATGCGTAACAGACTTTATTTGTATGATGCTGATTGCGACTATTTTTTATTATTTATTTAAAATTTTAAGCAATATAAAAATATCAACAAAAATAAACAAAAAGATAAACCATGCTAATAACAATAAAATATAAGTATTAAGGAAAAATCAAAAAATATTCTTATATGCATAGTTATATTATGAAGCATACAATACATTATTCTTAAATTAAATCAGAATGTCTTCTTGGTCATGATGTTATAGAAGTCATCTCTGGAGATCTCTTTCGAGTTCGCTGAAGCCCGTTCCAACATCTCCAACAACTCTTCGTGGGACATCGTCTCGCCCAGTTCCTTCGCCACTCTCTTGATGTTGTTCACGTTAATAAACCCTGACCCATCATCATCGAACAAATCGAATATTTTGTTAATTCCAGCCTAGATTGAACAAAATAATATTTAAATAAATAAATAATTAAGTCAGTAATAATTTTACCTTGGTTTCTTTGTCTCCAAGCCGCGAGGTGATAGCATCGAGAAATTCTTCAAAATCGATTTCTCGACCTTCACTTTCAAGCTCAGCAATCATATTGAAGATTGTAGGGTTCTTTGCTTCGAAACCTAGACTCTGCATAGCTGCTTTCAACTCTCTATAATGTATCATAAACGATAAAGATGTAATTTTGTTTGTAAGACGATAGTTAATTAAAATGATTCTATGATTAATTACCTTGGATCAATCTTTCCTGTACCCTCAGTGTCGAAGAGGTTAAATGCTTCCTTGATTTCGTCAATCTCATCCTCAGTAAGTCCTGGTCTCTCAGTCTTCTTGGGTTTTCCGACTGGTTTAGTTGCTGGGGGTCTTCTGCTCATGTTTGGATCTTTTTGTTTTAAGATGTTTTTTTATTTAATTAATTTGAAAATATCTAACGTCAGTTATTAAATATTATAAGGGTATCACAGGAAATTATTTATTTAAAAAAAAATAATAAGTTTAAAAAAGTACTAGCTGATTTTCTATAATACAAAATATCTATTATATGCAACATCAATTCAAATATCTTTGCTGCATTTTTATCTTATTGTATAGAACAAACAAAACAATTCTGCATGGCTAACAATTAGGCAAGGGTCAACGACTGTCTATTATATAATCATTGGTCAAATATTAACTCTTTAATCTCAATAAAATTCATCATCATCTGATTTGATATTTTTTTGTTCATTATTATTACTATTTTGTATGAATACAAGTGTATATCGAGTGTAGAAGCAATAATAAGGAAGGTCCCAAAAACACTCAAGTTTATTTTGGTGCAATCTTTCAATGGTTAAGAATATAATTCTATTTCGATTTTTCACATAATAACTATGTCTTAGTAATTTTTTAATTTGTTTCTTCTTTATCATTATTTTTAAAAACCAAAACCAATGTTTTTAATTTTCAAAAAATGTATGAACAAAAAATGACTCGTAAATTTTCCTCTTCACTTTGTTATTGGGAAAGCTATATATTTTACTCCTTTACCTACCAGATTTTATTTAGTTGGTGGAAGACCTATGGCATTTGTTGAACTTTCCTTTACCGGCTTTGTTGAATTTGAGGATGTTACGTTTAGAGATGGCTTGGCACTTGTTGTATTAGAGGACACATTTATCGTACTGTTAACCTTTGTTTCTGTTGTCGATTTCGTGGCATTCGTGGCGTTCGTGGCATTCTTGGGTGTCGTGGTAGTCTTCGCGTCAATGGCAGTCGTTGATTCAGGCTTGTTGACTGTATTATTTGCGAATTGAATCAACTTGACGCCTTTTCCTCCAAGATTTTATTTTGTCGGAGATAAAAAGGGTCTAGGTTTTTCCGAGTTATTTTTTATATTCGATGATCCATTTTGTGGGGTAGTTTTATTCAAAGTTGATCTTGGCGACCATGTTGCATTTGTGCCGTTAGTATTAAGGGGTCCTTTGGCTTTCGGCTCTGGGGTCTTTGTCGTGTTTTTTCGGGATGCGTTCGCAGATTTGTTTGGAGATAATTAAGCAGAAACATTATGAGGTTTCGATACTATTGTTTTGTTTGAATTTTTCTAGACTGGCTTTACTAATGGTTTTGTTGATCCACTTTCACTTTTTTCTTTATTGATCGTTTTATTACCTGCTGTCAAGTTTTGTTTTGGGTGCGAATCACATTTGGATAAGCATGCTGAAACTTCTAAGTCACTAGCTTTTATTGCTTTCTATGACTTTTAGTCCACAGGACAAAGGGACGCCTGAACAATTATAACCTCTCCTTTGTTATCATTACCACCTCCAACCAATTCGAGTTTGGATTTAGTGCCTTTAGCTGTAAGTAAGATGTTGGAAGACATAACAGACGTCCCACTAGCAGGAGTTATGACAGAAACTAACTCTCCTTCCCATAAGATCGAGAGGGTGTTCGGTGAGTTGCTGCCGTCTTTATTTGCATAGAACAAAGTCAACCAGTATTTTCCTCCAGTCTTCAAGCCAGTGATATTCTGGATCACGTTGGAGTTAACGCCCAGTCGGACGACTTGATAAGGCTTCAGGTGGAGGTTATAAACACTGGATTGACCCAGCTCAATTTTCTGTTGGCCGAGACTTGTGTTCCACCCAAGGATGCCTGGTAACAGGCTTTTTTGTTGAACCACAGGAAGACTGAAATCCCCATTTTTGAGAAGTTAACTGCTACATATTGCTGGCTTGGCATAAGTTGTTGAAGATAAGTGGACTGAAGTTGAGAGAGCCACAAGGAATGTTCCAAGAAAGATTAGGTTCATGGAAAGTTAATTTTGAAGGTGAAACGGATGAAAAAAACGGGCGAATAAGAATATATTTTTTATTAAATTAATATTAAGTAATATTTGTGTTTTAACTTTAAATAGTTAGAGAAGTAAAAAATATTCATATAAACGGATATACGTATCTTTTTCAAAGTTCCAACAACCATTAAAGGTTTTTTTATGGTTTTGTTTGTATTAAATCAAACAATATATCGTTTTTTATGAATAACCATCACTTTATTCGAAAAAATAACTAACGCAATTAAGTTCAAAATCCTATCTGCATATCATTTATTTGCTTTTAAAATAATTCTATTTGTTGTCCTCGTGTTTTTAGAAAAAAATTATAAGTATGTTTAAATAAATAATGCTAATATTCGTATAAAAACAATTAATTAATTATTAAGGTAAATGTTTTTCTCGATACAGGAAAATAATCTATTCGAATATAATATTGCATTAAAATTATTATAAATATAATATATATATTTTATCACTAATTTTTAAAGAATAATATATATATTTCAATGGGAAGAAGACCCGCCAGGTGCTACAGGTTCTGTAGAGGCAAATCCTACCCTAAGTCAAGATACAACAGAGGTGTCCCTGACTCCAAAATCAGGATCTACGACGTCGGCAGAAAGAAAGCCGCATGCGACCAGTTCCCCTTCTGTCTGCATATCGTCTCCGAAGAACTCGAACAAGTATCCTCGGAAGCCCTTGAAGCTGCCAGAGTTTCTGCCAACAAATATCTGACCAAGACTGTCGGCAAAGACAACTACCACATGAGGTGTCGAGTGCATCCCTGGCACTGCCTCAGAATCAACAAGATGCTCTCATGTGCTGGAGCTGATAGACTCCAGACAGGTATGAGAGGCGCCTTCGGAAAGCCTATTGGCAAAGCTGCCAGAGTCAAGATTGGATCCATCCTCTACTCTGTGAGAGTCAAGGAGCCAGATGTCAAAAAGGCAATCGAAGCGTTCAGGAGAGCCAAGAACAAATTTCCCGGAAGACAGAAAATCGTTCTGTCTAACAAGTGGGGTTTCACCAGCTTGACCAGGCTCGAGTATCAGAAGAGACTCGAAGAAGGAACCATCACCCCTGACGGAATTAACGTGAAGGTTGTGGCCAAGAAAGGACCTTTATCCAAATCTCCCTTGTTCCAAGCTCTTTCTAAGAAAGCATGATAAAAAAAACACCCTTTGACTTATTGTTTATTTGTGCAATGGCTTTTATCAACAATTATTTAAAAATCAAAAGATAATAAAAAAAATATTAAAAAATTAATAGAAGAGTAAAATCTAATCTTAAAAGAGATTTAATGTAAAGTCATAAACCTATTATTTTAAAGTCAGACAAAAATATTATAACCTGGAAAATATTTAATAAAATATTATAATAAATAATTTATATTATTGATTAACCAATAACATCATAAACAAAAAAACACAAAGAGAGAGGGAGTTGAAGTAGTGAGAAAAATCCAAAAAATCAAACTCAACTTATTAAAATGTATGATAGGTAAAAATGACAGAACACCTCTCAACATTCTCTCCCTTTCTGCTTTGTTAACTGTGTTTTTGATTTCCTTTTACCACTTGCTATTACAATATGTTATGGGTAGCAATTAAATGGGGGAATCTAGAACAATCGCTATACACTTCATCCGTGTGAGCTCAATCTCATATCGGTTAGTTCTTGATAGCAATAATCATAACTATTATTTAAAAATATTATTCAAATCTTTGAGAAATAGTTCCTTAGTTTACTAACAAATATTTGGTTGTTGATATAGTTGGCTCAGCTCAATCATTTTTATGAAATTCCAAATGACATAAAAATGTGTAGTTTTATTTCAGTTAATTAAATGTTCTATTTAAAAAAAATCCTATTTCATCAAAATACCAACTTTGTAGTGGTTCCGGCAACTTAATCTGCAATTTGAAATATAATATTTATATTATCAAAACAAGCAAGAATAGCATATAATCTTGCAAACCACTCAAAGACTATGATGACGAGGATCAACTAGCAAGAATCACTCTGGGAGTAGAGACACATCAGATTGGTCAAGGTCAAGTGATCGAGTTGATAAATGCTGCATTGCTCAAAGGGAGCAGTTGTCCACCGCCTTTCTCGCCATTATAAACGATCATGAGTAATTGTCGGCCAAATAACTTGGACTTGAGTTGGAATTCGGCTGTTCAATATTATTTGCAGTAATAAAATACTCACAAAACCATGAATTAATTGAATAGATTACTGACTGCCCTTCGATTATTCATAGTTTGTAAAATCAATATTTTGAGACAGTCTTCCAGGGCTTTTCAAAAGTCAAAAAATACTCGCTTCAAACCAAACTCATAGCTATCGACAGGAAAGCACTAGTCAAGAGGCTTTATCTGATGGAGCAAGTCAGTAAACGCACATACCGAAACACTCTGCTGATTCAAATATTGCTTCGTAAGAACGAGAAGTAGGGCCTGCTGCTTATAAATTAAGCCAATACTTTGAAGGCATGGTGCACATGGAAAAGGCTGATGTAAATAACAAGTATATCGATTTTAAATAATCCATAAATATGATTTAGAAAAGTACCTGAGCCTGCTAAACCTAAGATTTCTGAAGTTGTGAGAGTTCTCAGGAAGAGATGTGCATTAAAGAAGTTGGCTCGCTTTGTTAATAATAGCTCTATAAGACTTCTTCTCTAATGCTTCTATCAGTTTCTTTTTCCCCAATCGATCACGGAGCAGTAGCTGAGTGCCAGGAAGAAAGTAAAATTTCTAAAAAATGTAATGCTCAGAAATTCCCATCAACGAGAATGCGAAAGGATCAGAAACAGTAAATTTGGACCATTAAAACTAGCATTTGTTCGATATCGGACCCGTCTGCAAGTTGTGAGGGGGATGGAGAACAAGGTGCATCGACTCTGTAACCAATATGTGATAAAGCAATATGCTAAAGCCTCACACTTTTTGAGTCATCTCCGATTTCTCAATTTCATCGAAAATCAACCTGACCATTTGAACCTGAAAGCAACTATGACATCAGTTACCCAAAATAAATAGAAGATTCATCTACTAAATACTAAGATTCTGGTGAAAAAATACAATAAAATCAAATAATCAAAGGCTGAGATGGGCGATAGGACGACTGGTGTTGACTGGAACGCAGAGTCACCAACAATTTCCTTATCAACGATTCGAGACAGTGCTAAACAAGCTTCAATGGCCTGACTTTGTGTTCCGCTTTACAAAGCATCGTAAAACAAAATATTTGAAATTAATGAGAAAGATATATTTGCTCAACAGAAACAGAGTTGCGAGATTAGCGTTCAAAACTTTACATCAGCATGCGTATTTAAAATACAAGTCACAAGTTTAGCTCAAGCGAAACTTAGAAAACTCTAAACATAGTTCTAATGGAGTGATCACTAATGTATTTGCACACTACTGCTATCTCGCAGGACAACTGGCGCATGCCAATTGCGAAGTCCAGAAACAACGGAAACTGGTGAAGAGGCAGAATCTACTGCGAGTGATATTAAGGAGGAAGAAATGGAGAATCTAGCATTAAATGAAAAAGGTATTTGTTTGTCTGTCGAATAACGTGGGTACTTATAGGCAGATTCTTGAAAAGAAGATTGCACTCGCGAATAAATAGAAATAAATGATAGTGAATCAGTACTATTGAAAACATAAAATATATCTAAATGTTAATTATTGGATTAGGTTTGTTCCACTTAACATTGAAAATATATATACATATAAAAACATTAAGATCGGAAAAGATAGTCAATCAGTTATGTTATACTGTGTTGTATTGTATTTTTAATAAAATACAACTAATATATATTATACGGTAAGTTTTCTTTCGATATTCTAGTGTTTTTTAGAAGTGATTTCACTGATTTCTAGGAGATAAAAATAATAATATATACATTAATTCAACACTTATTTAATCTTTTGTATTCTTATATTAGATTCTAATTTGTATAACATTCAAAGATATAGTATTTTAAAGAACACGCACAGACAATAAAATAAAGAAAAAAAGAATATATACTCATATAGATATTCAGAGGTTAATATATATAGATATAACTATCTCTACACAACAAACTCAAATGACCGACCCTACCAAGGCTGACCCAATTAACCGTAAAGACACCCTTTTCGAATTCGATGACATTCCTGAGTAAATGCTAGATGATCTTGAGTGCTAATCTCTGAGATTCATCAATTCCCTCTGCGAGATTCCACCTGCTTCTGAAAACATCTGCCGCCTTCAAACAGATTAGCTATATTGGGAGTTGGACGAATTGGCTTTCGGAAGTTCTGCACAGTCCAAGCTTGAGATCGAGAACGAAATTCTTCCTGTCCACCCTGCATTTCAATAAGCAGATCCCCTGATTTCAAGCAACTGCCAGGCTCTCACTCCAATTGTGAGTACCGAAAATTAGGAAATAATTTCGAACAACACA
The DNA here is from genome assembly GCA_022606495.2 of Halesus radiatus. Taxonomy (NCBI): domain Eukaryota; kingdom Metazoa; phylum Arthropoda; class Insecta; order Trichoptera; family Limnephilidae; genus Halesus; species Halesus radiatus. Next base: position 25,005 of record JAHDVE020002865.1, read on the forward strand.
TCCGAACAACAACAACTCTGTAAAATATAATTCCCAAAGAGACTTGGCAGTGGAGGCTGCACCTGCAAAAAGACTGGCTGCCTAAAAATGTACTGCGAATGCTTTTCTAATGGGCTGATGTGTACGAACGAATGCAGTTGTCGCGACTGTGCCAACAACGAGCACGACCACAAGAAGGTGGAGAAGGCAAGGCAAATAGCCAAGGACAGGTATCGTCAGACGTACTATGATCCCATAGATGGAGGAGTGAGAAAAAGATGCCTTTGTAAAAAGACCCAGTGCCAAAAGAAATACTGCTAGTGTTTTAACAGTGGGGTTCCTTGCAATGAACTCTGCAAGTGTGAAGATTGCTAAAACGGATCTCACAGTCATGACAAGCATGGTCGAGCAAGATCCGGAGGAAATCCAATACAGGATATTCCACTGGTTCACTGAATGGTTTTCCACTGATTATTTGAAACAAATATATTTAATTTTCCTTCTGCTTAACTTATTTATTTTTCATACATTTATTGCGGTTTCGCTGCTTTTGACGTTCTAACAGCAACCGTTCAGTACGAATGATTGCTTTTAGGTCATGTAGCGCTAAATCAAAGTCATCATTAATAATCAGATAATTGTACTCTGCATAGTGAGAAATTTCTTGTACGGCTTTATCCATACGTTTAGCGATAATTTCGTCACTATCTTGCCCTCTGCCCTGAAGGCGCCGCGCCAGCTCGTCTTTTGACGGTGGCAAAATAAAGATGCTGCGGCTGTTAGGCATTTTTTCCCGAATCTGGCGGGCACCCTGCCAGTCGATATCCAGAAAAACGTCAATACCCTGAGACAGAACGCGTTCAATTCTTGGTCTTGACGTGCCGTAATAATTACCAAAAACTTCAGCGTATTCTAAAAATGCATCTTGTTTAATCAGCTGCTTAAATTCATCAACGGACACGAAATAATAATGCTCTCCCTCAACTTCTCCCGGACGCTTCTCCCGGGTCGTGTGGGAAATAGAAACCTGCATATCGTAAGCTGGCTGAGTTTTAAATAGAGCCTGAATAAGGCTGGATTTCCCTGCACCACTAGGGGCGGAGATAATATAAAGTGTACCTTTAGCCATCATTGTGTCTGTTTGCTGTTGTTGAATTGTCTGAATAGAAGCGTGCAAAATCCCTACATAGTATACACCGCTGCGGCAAAGCATAAAGCGCCGTCACACAATAACGGATAATTTTTATTAAATTCCCCTTTGTTAACGCTTATTTCGATGCATTTTACAAAATTATTTTGGATTACATTCTTTTTAAATTCTTTTTACGCACATTATTCCAGCCGCTCTTTTTCTTGCTATTAGTCTGAGGTCATTTTGATTCCAATATGCCTTTCTGACGTAAGAGGTAGGGGTGTTGGATGACATTATTTATCAAGTTATTGATCGGGCTACTATTACTTTATTTAAATAGTTATGCGGTATCGGGGCAGGACCATCAGGATTGCCCGACATGGAATAAAGCACAGGCTATCAGAGAAGTGAGCGTGCTGGATGCTCAGCTGGCACGTTGGGATAAGACCTACTATTTTCAGGGCATTTCTCAGGTTGATGACGATATTTACGACCATCTGCTTCAGCAGCGGGCGCTATGGCGCGGCTGTTTTCCTCAGTGGGTTTCGGCGGAGGTACCTGCCAGTAGTGAAACGCCTGATTTTCCTTTACGGCATCCTGTCGTTCATACCGGATTAATCAAGTTAGCGAATATTCAGGCCGTAATGCACTGGATCAGTCAACGTAATAACCTGTGGATTCAGCCCAAGATTGATGGCGTTGCCGTTACGCTGATATATCAAAATGGTCGACTGAGCTCGGCAATCAGCCGGGGTAATAATACTCAAGGCGAAGACTGGACGGCTCATGCGCTGAATCTTAAAGGTATTCCAAGGCAAATTCGAACTGAGCGTAGCCGGTTAGTGGTTCAGGGGGAGTTGTTCTGGCGGATGGACAATCATATTCAACGGCGGGATGGCGGACAGAATGCCCGCTCTAAAGTTGCGGGTGCGATGGTTAGTCAGGCGTTATCAAGTGAAGCGATCGATCGGATAGAATTTTGGCTATGGGAATGGCCGGACGGGCCGGAAGACATGGCCGATCGCATTACCCAGCTAAAAGCCATGGGATTTACCTACGGGACAGATAACACCCGTCCTGTGGCTTCATTTGAAGACGCTAACCGTTGGTATCAGCATTGGTTTAATACCGTTCTGCCTTTTGCACGTGATGGCGTGGTTATTCGGCAGGGTAATCGCCCTGCGGGTGGTTTATGGATCACTAAGCCTCCGCTATGGGTTGCGGCGTGGAAGTACCCGGCTGAGAATATTATTGCTGAAGTCCAGTCGATAGATTTTAACGTGGGTCGGACCGGACGAATCTCAGCGGTCGTTAACGTTAAGCCAGTTAAGCTGGATGATAAATGGATACGGCGAATTAGCCTCGGTTCTCCGGCACGCTGGCGGCAGTGGGATATTCATCCGGGCGATCGGGTTTCCCTGACGCTGGCCGGTCAGGCGGTTCCGCAGATCAATCAGGTAATCTGGCGATTAGAACAGCGTATTGACGTGGTAGCACCCGACGAGAATCGATATCACGCTCTGAGCTGCTGGACTGCGGCGCAAGGGTGTGAACAACAGTTTGTCTCTCGTCTGGATTGGTTGAGTGGAAAACAGGGACTCAATTTAAAAGATATTGGTCCTAAAACCTGGCAAGCGTTAGTGGCATCAGGGAAAGTGACGGATATGACATCCTGGCTGTCTTTGTCTGCCGAGGATTTGAATAGCGTACCCGGACTAGGTCAAGTGACGGCGCAAAAGGTTTACCAGCAGTTTGTTTCAGCCCGCGCCAAAGGTATCGAAAAATGGCTGCCTGCTCTGGGGTTTACCTTTATACCGGCCAAAGACTGGGGCACATTAGACTGGGCTATGCTACAGGAACGCAGCTATGACGACTGGCTGAGTGATGGGCATTTAGGTAAGAAAGGCGCAGCTCAGGCATATGAGTTTATTCATCATCCGCAGGTTGTACTGTTTGCTCAACGACTTAAGGCGATGGGCATCGCCGGTTTTTAGCCGACCTCGCGGTACATATAACAGGCACCGTTGCCATATTGGGCCAGTTTCTTATCCAACTGCAGAGTATTGTCCACCGCTGTATAGCCATGGCGTAGCCAGTAACTGTTAGCCTGGGCTAAGGACACCAGACTAGTGTGGGTAAACCCCTGTTGTAGCGCATGTTTCTGAGCTGAGGTAAATAGCTGTTTGCCAACGCCAAGGCCCTGAGCCGCAGGTGAAATCGCACAGTCATGAACAAACCAGCTATCGGCATAGGGGGGAATATTTTCCAACATAACGTCTAACTCTGGTGGAAAAGTACGTAGCCACGGGTATGAGATCAAATAGCCAAGCAGGGATGCTTCCCCTTCCGCTACCCAACAGTTAGCTGCTGACAACAACAGCCGATTTTGAAAGAACTCAATCCCTTCCAGAAGATCGGCGTGATAAACCGAGGCTTGAATGTGAAGCACATTGCTTAAATCAACCGATGTCATCGGGCGGATATAATAACGCACAGAATAACCTTAATTTATAGACTTATTGTCGTAACGCTATTCATTCTACCTCATCGGGCAGCGGGCGTAAAAAACGGGCCGGATTTCCGGCATAAATCCCGGCAGTTGAAATATCTTTAGTGACGACGGAACCGGCACCGATAACCACGTCGTCGCAGATAGTTACGGCAAGAATCGTGGCATTAGAGCCGATTGATACCCGATTTCCGATAGCAATACGGGCCCATGATTCACAACGGGCATCGGGCTTACCGTTTTTAAACATATCATTTGCAAACATCACGCCGTGGCCAATAAAACAATCGTCGCCGATAGTGATGTATTCACACAAAAAACTGTGGGACTGAATTTTAGTTCGTTCACCGATATGAGTATTTTTTTGTATTTCAACAAAAGGGCCGATAAAGACATCATTGCCAATAAAACAGCCGTATAGGTTAACCGGCTGAACAAGGGTAACGTTGTGGCCAAAGCTAACGTTACTGATGCCGGAGTTTTTAACTATGGGCGCGTTACTCATATCAAGGCTCCTGTTTTTTCAAATACTCTGGCATTGAGTTTATCGGGAAAAGCAGAGGCTGACGATAGCCGTCATTAATATTGACGCAGGCAAAAAAACGGCGAACCTAAATAGCATCAAACCCGCAAACAGTACGGGTTTGATGGCGTTAACGCATCGTAATCAGCGCTGATAATAACTGGTGAATGTCGCTTTACCCAACAGGTTACTGTTAATCATATACCCCACCATGGCGGGCGGTGTATTGCTATCTAACGGGAGTTTATCCACGCTAAGGGCGTAAACCGTAAAGATGTAGGGGTGAGCAGCATCGCCTACCGGCGGACAGGCTCCGCCATAAGCGGATAAACCAAAGTCGTTACGGGCTTGGACTGCGCCATGAGGTAAGTTGTGGCCTGCTTCAGTGATGCCCGATGGTAAGCGGGTAACATCAGTCGGAATATTAAACACCATCCAGTGCCACCAGCCGCTGCCGGTCGGTGCCGCCGGATCGTATACCGAGACGGCAAAGCTTTTCGTTCCCACCGGTGGATTTTGCCAGTTTAGCTCCGGTGAGAGGTTGCCTCCTTGGCAGCCGAAACCAGAGAATACCTGCTCTGCGGGCATCGTCTGGTTCGCTTTTATTTGTGGGCTAGTCATTGTGAAGTTATGGCTATTGGCGTGAGCAGCGCTACAAAAAACCGAAGCCAGTAGCAGTGCTGTAGTCGTTATTTTTGTCATCAGGCACATCCATATTCAAATTGAATCAGAGGTGACTATCATCCGCCGGTTAAGCCTATGCTTTCGCGCCCGAACCGGTCAGATGATATCCCGATTCGGTTATTGTGAGGCTTACAGGGTTTTTCTTAATGCTGCGGGTGTTAAACCAAACTGTTGTTTAAAACGAGATGTGAATTTAGACGGCGAGCTATAGCCGGTATCCAGAGCAATTTGCTGAATATTGTGACTACTGGCCATCAGTAAATGTGCCGCATGGCTCATGCGTAGCTGATGTAGTAGCTGGGTAAACGATGTATTTTCACTTTGTAGTTTTCGCCTGAAGGTCGATTCACTCATATTCAGCCTGCCGGCTAATTCTTTACTCTGCCAGTCACGGGCCAAGTCTGCATTAATCAGGGCGCTAACCGTACCGGCCAGGCTTGCTTTCGGATTAATAAACAGCGCGGCGCCAACGCCGTCATACATCATAGTAAGTAGAATTTGCTGCCATACCAATTCAACTCGGGCCCGATCCAGCGAGGTGGGGTCATTCAATTCAGTCAGGCTAATAAACTCTTCAAGCTGTCGGTGCAGGGTTTGGGATAAGTCAAAAACCGGAGGGCTGCTGTTATTGTGAGAAATATGCTGAGAAATCAAATCACCATAGCGTTGCCGGAATCGGTCCATCCAGGCGGTTGGTGGCACAATGCAGTGGGCAAAATATCGCCCCTGATGTACCGGAATATTTTCTATGCCGAACTGGTAAGGGGCCGGTAAAACGATGCATTGCTCTGTATGGCACGTATAGTGACTGTCTTCTGTCGTTACGCGTTTTTGCCCGCTGCGTACCCAGGCCAGAAGCGGAGATGTCACCGAGAGCTGGCGTAATACCTGAGGCCGTTTTGCCTGATAAATAAAATGAATGTTACTGATAATCTCATGCATAGCGAATTACGCCTGTTAACTTTGCCGTTCCCGGGATTTAGCTTGCTGACGATAGCTTTGGTACATCTGCGTTACTTGAATAAAGTAATCAGTAAGGTAGTTAATGCATACCTGTACTTTCAGCGGTAGCTTATCTTTCTCGGTATATAGCGCATAGACCGGGCGCGGATCCGAGTGATAACGGGGAAACAAAATTTCTACTTCACCGGAATTAATATCATCAATTACCCACATTAACGGAACGTAGGCAATACCGGCTCCGGCTTTTAACCAGCGAATCATGGTTTGAGCATCATTAGTCATAAAACGCCCCTGAGGCGTTATTCGCGTCGTCACGCCTTCCGGAGCAATCAGCTCAAATTCACTGTCCGGTCGAACGCTGTATTCCAGCCACGAAAAGTTCACCATATCACCGGGTTTTTCGGGGGTACCGTAGGTAGTGAGGTAGCTGCGGGCGGCGCATACGACCATGGGCATAGATCCCAGGCGTTTAGAAAACAGGCTGGAATCCTGAAGTGCACCAACGCGAATAACCACGTCCAAACCGTCGGAGATGAGGTCCGGAGCAGGGACGCCGGCGACTAAATCGACTTTCAGCCCCGGATATTCACGCAGCATCTCTGCAGTCATATTCGCCAGTACGTTCTGAGACATGGTAGTTGAACAACCAATGCGCAGGGTACCCGTCGGGGTGTTATTGAAAGCATCGAGCTGTTCATGCACGTCTTTGGCTTCAGCCAGCATGCGGCGGCAACCCTGATAATAGATCTTACCGGCCTCGGTCAGGGCTATGCTGCGGGTGCTACGATTAAGCAGCTTAACGTTGAGCTCATTTTCCAGTTTAGAAATTGTCTGGCTAACGGATGAAACGCTGGTTTCTAACTGGCGGGCCGCGCGGGTAAAAGAGCCGAATTCTGCTACTTTAGCAAATACCGCCATGCGGTTAAGTCGTTCCATTCTTTATTCTGCCTGAATTGGTGATATGCAATAAAAGGGGAAACGCCCTCTGTACGGCAAAAGGATTGACTAATAATAGCTGAAAAAAAGGGGGGATTGTTAAGTTAAAGTGAAAAGTGATTTAGCTCACAGATTCTATGCAGAGCGATTATTCTTAGCTAGTATACAACGCTACAACTGACAGGCTTCAGTCCTGTTGACGTGGTTCCCGACTATGACTTTCCGGCCAAGGCGAGTGGTCGTTACTCTTATTCCGATCGATCTCATTTTTGTTGTATATGAGTGCCTGCCTGTGACGTCACGGGAATGAGAGTTTGTGCAGTAAATATTGGTGCAGTAAATATAGAACCGGACTAATTAACTCAGTGAAACCGGCGTTTAATATCATTGTAATCGTAAGGGTAAATCATGGAGTTGCTACCGGTGATGGTCATTTTTGGCCTGTCGTTTCCACCGATTTTTTTCGAACTACTATTAGCTTTAGCGCTATTTTTTTTATGCAGGCGGTTATTACAGCCGACTGGAATATATGACTTTGTCTGGCATCCGGCGCTATTTAATACGGCCCTCTATTGCTGTCTGTTCTATTTGATTACCCGTTTATTTATTTGAGGCCACCGTGAATCAATTAATGATAAAAACAAGCCGAATTGCCATTACGGTGATTCTTGTCGTGCTGGCCGCGATTGCCGTATTTAAAACTTGGGCGTTCTATACCGAATCGCCCTGGACCAGAGATGCCAAATTTACCGCCGACGTAGTGGCGATTTCTCCGGACGTCAGTGGTCTGTTATCAGAAGTGCCGATCGTCGATAACCAGTTGGTTAAAAAAGGCCAGGTTCTGATGGTTATCGATCGGCAGCGGTATGAACAGGCGCTTAACCAAGCTGAGGCCGATGTAGAATATTTCAAAACGCTGGCCGCTGAAAAACAGCGCGAAGCAGGTCGTCGCGTGCGTCTTGGCGTTCAGGCTATGTCGCAGGAAGAGATCGACCAGTCAAACAATTCACTGGCGACGGTTCGTCACCAGTTAGCTAAAGCCACCGCTGCACGGGATTTAGCGCGATTAGATTTGGAAAGAACCGTGGTACTCGCGCCAGCCGACGGTTGGGTGACTAACCTGAATGTTCATGCCGGTGAGTTTATTAATCGGGGGCAAACCACGGTAGCATTGGTGAAGAAAGGTTCGTTTTATATTTTGGCCTATATGGAAGAGACCAAGCTCAATAGCATTAAGCAAGGCGATAGGGTCGAAATTACGCCGTTGGGCAGCAATCGAATTTTGACCGGAACGGTCGACAGCATTTCAGCCGGTATTCATAACAGTAGTTCTGTTGCCGATAGTAAAGGTCTGGCAACGGTTGATTCTAATCTTGAGTGGGTACGCCTTGCCCAGCGGGTGCCGGTGAAAATTTTGCTGGCGCCCGCTGAGCAGGAACACCCGTACCCGGCAGGGACCACGGCGACCGTTGTCGTAACCAAGAAGGCCGAGGCCGATAACCAGTCTTCACCGGTGATGATGCTGATGCACCGCCTGCGCGAGTTTGGTTAAGCGAAGCCGATGATGAACAGTAGCGTATTCTTACGCCTGCGCTTCCCGTGTAAGCTGACTTTCGCCATTGTGCTGGCGCTGTTTTTAGGCTTTCATCTGCAGCTACAAACGCCGAGGTGGTCAGTATTGACTGCCGCTATTGTGGTTGCCGGCCCGGCATTTGCCGCCGGTGGTGAACCATTTTCCGGTGCCATTCGTCACCGTGGCTGGCTGCGGATTATCGGAACGTTTATCGGATCTATTGCCGGCCTGCTCATTATGGTGCTATTCATCAGGGCTCCGGTAGTGATGTTGCTGGTCGGCTGCGCCTGGGCCGGAATTTGTACCTGGCTTTCTTCATTAGTGCGGATTGAGAACTCCTATGCGCTTGGGCTGGCGGGGTATACCGCATTAATTATTGTGATTACCAGCGGGGCAAGCCATTCAACGCTAGGCCCCCAGTTTGCCGTAGAGCGCTGTAGCGAAATTGTATTGGGAATTGTTTGCGCGGTACTGGCTGATATCTTGTTTTCTCCTCGCTCAATTAAAAATGATATTGACCGAACGGTAAGCCAGCTAATGGTCGATCAGTTCCGCTTACTGCAACTGTGTGTTAGTGGCAAAGACAAAGAAGCGGTGGATACCGCGTGGAATAACTTAGTTAAAGCCACCAACGGGTTGAACGGAATGCGCGGTAATCTGATGCTGGAGTCATCCCGCTGGATTCGCTGTAATCGACGTTTGACTGCGCTGAATACCGTTTCGCTGACTCTGATAACCCATGCCTGTGAAACGTTCTTTATTACTAAAGAGAGTCCCGATCGGCTCCCTGCCCAAATACGGACGCTGATTGGCCAACCGGTAGAAACAATAGCTGATGTGCATAGCCGTATAAAACAGCTACGTTATCTGGTGGGAGGCGGCCTGAGTAGTGATATTCCAGTCACTCTCAGCGGCTGGATTGGCACCGCAACCCGTTACCTGTTGTTGGCAAAGGGGGTTCACACTAACAGCAGCATTAGCCGCGTTGAAGACGCTATTCTGGCAAGCGAATACGTTGTGAAGCCGTCATCGGCGGAAGGTCATCACGCGATGATTAATGGCTTACGAACTTGGGTGGCAACATCGGTGGGCTGCCTGTTTTGGCTGTGGACCGGCTGGGAATCCGGCAGCGGTTTTATGGTTATGATTGCCGTTGTTACCGCATTGGCGATGCGTACACCTAACCCGCGCATGGCATCAATTGATTTTCTGCTCGGGACCATTATTGCCTTACCGGTTGGTGGACTGTTTTATATGCTCATCATGCCTTCGACTCAGCAAAGCATGCTTTTACTGTGTATCAGTTTAGGATTGCTGTCGTTTATTATCGGGCTACAGGTGCAGAAGCGTCGTTTAGGATCGCTGGGTACGCTGGCTTCAACCATTAATATTATTGTGTTGAGTAACCCGATGTCATTTCCGGTGAGTATTTTTATTGATAATGCCGTCAGCCAGATTATTGGCTGTTTTGTGTCGATGATTGTTCTGTTCTTAATTCGCGACCATGCGAAGGCCCGAACCGGACGTACGCTGCTCAACCGCTTTGTGTTCAGCGCGGTGTCTTCTCTGACCACTAATCAGAGCCGTCGTAATGAAAATCACCTTCCTGCGCTGTACCAGCAGCTGTTTCAATTACTGAATATGTTCCCTAACGATATTGCCAAGTATCGCTTAGCCTTAACGTTGATTATTGCTCAACAGCGATTGCGCAATGCGCCTATTCCTGTCAATCAGGAACTGTCAGATTTTCATAAGCGGATTCGGGCAACGGCAGATAAAGTCTGTTCGACTAACAGCGATGTGAAAAGAAGCGAATATTTTATGCGCTTGCTGGAAGAGTTGAATATTTATCAGCAGAAACTGGTGGATTATCAGGCACCGGAGATTGTCACCGTACCGGTCAGACGGCTGGCTGATATGCTGGAGAAATATCGGCACGCATTGATTGATTAGCCCCTTTATTCCCTTATTTCTTACGGGTTAGCTTGGGTAGGTTCTCCGGCTAATCAGTCGTTTTTTCTCGTCTGATAATGTTTGATTTATCAGCCTTTTCGACTATATAAATGGCAATTTTATAGATGAATATATGACCAATCTGATGGCTAATTGGTGGTACCTATCGATTTAATTAATGAAAAAAACCTAGCATCCTAATTTTATCGACTAAAATAATTGTTGTCAGGGTGTTTTTGTTGTTATCCATCATGTTGATATCCCTAGGTATCTACAACGTTAGATTTATTTTAAACGGTGAATCAGGACCCAAGAGTAATAGTAAAAGTAAGGATTTAACTCAATGAAATTTAGAAGAAAACGCGCTACGCCACTACAAATTAATGATATTACAATCATTGATGATGCCAAGCTAAAGAAGGCCATAACGGCAGCGGCACTGGGTAACGCAATGGAGTGGTTTGATTTTGGCGTCTATGGCTTCGTCGCCTATGCTTTAGGGCAAGTATTTTTTCCGGGTGCATCACCGGGTATTCAGATGATCGCCGCACTGGCGACGTTTTCAGTTCCCTTTATTGTCCGGCCACTGGGCGGTCTGTTTTTTGGCGCTATGGGTGATAAATTTGGCCGCCAGAAAGTACTTTCCATCACTATCATCATTATGGCCGTGAGTACCTTTTGTATTGGTTTAATCCCCTCGTATGCGTCTATCGGTATTTGGGCGCCAATTCTATTGTTGCTGGCAAAACTTGCGCAGGGTTTTTCCGTTGGCGGAGAGTATTCAGGTGCAGCCATATTTGTAGCTGAATACTCTCCGGACAGAAAGCGTGGCTTCATGGGAAGCTGGCTTGATTTCGGATCGATTGCCGGGTTTGTGATGGGTGCTGGCGTAGTGGTATTTATTTCGAGCATGGTCGGTGAGCAGGATTTCCTCGACTGGGGATGGCGAATTCCGTTCTTCCTTGCGGCGCCGCTAGGTTTAATCGGCCTGTATTTACGTCATGCGCTGGAAGAGACACCTGCATTCCAGCAGCACGTAGATAAAATGGAAGCCGACGATCGTAATGCCATTCAAAACCCACCGAAGATGTCATTCAGAGAGATAGCATCGACCCAATGGAAGAGCCTGCTGGTATGTGTTGGGCTGGTTATCGCAACCAACGTCACCTATTACATGCTGCTGACATATATGCCGAGCTATTTATCCCATAATCTTCATTATTCGGAGGACCACGGGGTATTGATTATAATTGCGGTCATGATCGGCATGCTGTTTGTTCAGCCGGTGATGGGCTTAATGAGTGACCGTCTCGGCCGTAGGCCTTTTGTTATAGGCGGAAGTATCGGTCTGTTAGTGCTGGCGATCCCTTGTTTTAAGCTGATTAACAGCGATGTGATTGGTTTGATCTTTGTTGGTTTGTTAATACTGGCAGTGTTACTTAATGCATTTACCGGCGTAATGGCCTCGACGCTGCCGGCGATGTTCCCAACCCATATCCGTTACAGTGCATTGGCTATTTCGTTTAATATTTCGGTTCTGGTTGCGGGTGCAACACCGACGCTGGCCGCGTGGCTGGTTGAAGCAACCAACAATTTGTATATGCCTGCTTATTATCTGATGGTGGTATCCGTGATTGGCTTGGCTACCGGCCTGTTTATGAAAGAGACGGCTAATATGCCGCTGAAAGGCGCTACTCCGGCGGCATCTGACCGTTCTGAGGCTAAAGAACTGTTGCAGGAACAGTACGATAATATTGAACAAAGAGTGGAAGATATTGATAGTCAGATAAAAGAGCTGGAGAAGAAAAGACAGCGGCTTATCGATCAACATCCAAAGCTGGATTAATCCTTAGTTTGTAGTAATAAAAAAGCACTGGCGTTGGTCCGGTGCTTTTTTTTCAGTCGTTATTAACCAAGGAATGGTGGCTTTAAATAACTCGCGACTATTTTGCTAAAACCTGCGCATTCACGCAGTTAACTTCCACTGTACCGGTTAGTGCGGTAATCAGGTTATCTACCGCACAGGCCGACATATTGTAGCGGGTCTCGTGAGTGGCCGAACCGATATGAGGAAGGGCGACAACGTTGGGCAAGCGAAACAGCTCAGAGTCTGCGGCCAGCGGCTCTTTTTCATAAACGTCCAGCCCGGCAGCATGAATTGTACCGGCCTTAAGTGCTTCAATCAGTGCCGCTTCATCAATCACCGGGCCACGGCCGGTGTTAATCAAAATGGCATTGGGTTTCATTTTCTTCAGTTGATCTTTTCCAATCAAATGGTGAGTCTGAGGGGTTAACGGCAGGCTAATACATAAGAAATCCGACTCGGACAGCAGGGTATCTAAATCGCAGAAGCGGGCGTTGAACCGCGATTCTACGGCAGGATTAGCCTGACGATCGTTATACAGCACCGGCATATTAAATCCGAGGTTAGCGCGTTGAGCTAATGCCAGCCCGATACGGCCCATGCCGAGAATACCTATCGTTTTGTGGTGTACGTCGAGGCCGAATAGATCGCTGCCAACGTTGCCTTTCCACAGCCCGGATTTAGCCCAGTTAGCCACTTCAACCACTCTACGAGCAGTGGACAGAATCAATGCCATAACGGTATCCGCCACGGTTTCGGTGAGTACCGTTGGCGTATGCATCATAACGATACCTCGCTCAGTCATGGCATTAACGTCGAAGTTATCGTAGCCAACGGAGATGGTTGAGACGGCCCGTAGTTTAGGTGCCAGATCCAAAACGGCTTTGTCTATTTGACCGCCGGAACCTATTAACCCTTCTGCATGCTCAAGCGCCTGTAGAAAGGCCGGCCGGTTTTCGGCCGTCAGGCGATTAAACTGGGTAACGGTAAAATGTTGTTCCAGCCGGGCCAGCAGGTCGTCGGGTAAAATTTTGTACAGGATAACAGAGGGCTTCATGGCATTTCTCACTAATGGATTTTAGATAATAAAGCGCCGTACCAAAGGTACGGCGCTAATTGAATCAGGCGGTTTGTTCCTGTGCCGGTTTAACGATCAGCGTAAGGCCGACCGATGCCAGTAGAGCCAAAGCCATAAACATATATGAGGCCGACGGGCTACCGGTTGCGCCGTTTAGGTAACCGACAAACCACGAACCAAAGAATGATCCCAGCGCACCCATGCTGTTAATCAATGCCATCGCCCCGCCTGCCACATTACGCGGTAGCATTTCAGGAATAATGGCGAAGAACGGGCCGTAAGGGGCATACATCGCCGCACCGGCAATCACCAGTAAGATATAAGAGAGCCAAAAGTTGCTGCTGCCCAGTAGGTAAGAGCCGAAGAAGGCCAGAGCCCCGATCAGTAACAGTGGCCAGACGAACAGCTTACGGTTTTGCATCTTATCCGATGCCCACGAGACGACAATCATGGCTATGGTCGCAACCAGATAAGGCACTGCGGACAGCCAGCCGGCTTCGATCATGCCCATCTCTGAGCCGTTACGTAGAATCGACGGTAGCCACAGGACGAAGCCATACACGCCAATACTCCAGGCAAAGTACTGCATGCATAAAATAATAACGTTGCGAGATTTAAAGGCTTCGCGGTAGTTACGTACCGCTTTAATGCCTTCCTGTTCTTTAGCTAGCTGCTGCTGTAGCGCGCTTTTTTCGTCATCGCTGAGCCATTTAGCCTGTGAGGGTTTGTCCTGAACCAGCATCCACCAGCAGAATGCCCAGATAACGGCAGGAATACCCTCGATGATAAACATTTCGCGCCAGCCATAGGCATGGACCAGATAGCCTGAGACGATAGACATCCACAGTACGGTGACCGGATTACCCAGTATCAGGAAGGTATTGGCCCGCGAGCGTTCTGACTTCGTAAACCAGTTACTGATATAAATCAGCATCGCCGGCATTACCGCAGCCTCTACTACGCCGAGGGCAAAGCGAATGCCGATCAGCATCGGGATATTGCTCACCATTCCGGTCAGGGTTGCGCACATGCCCCATAGAATCAGGCACCAGAAGATCAATCGCTTAACGCTGCGGCGCTCGGCGTAAATAGCTCCGGGGATCTGAAAGAAAAAATAGCCGAGAAAGAACAGTGCACCTAACAGAGATGCCATGCCTCTGGTGATACCGAGATCTTCATTAAGCCCGGCCGCGGCGGCAAAGCTAAAGTTTGCCCGATCAAGATAAGCCAGACTGTAAGTGATAAACACAATCGGCATTATGTACCACCAGCGTTTGGCTGAGAGTTTAGTTATGCTCATCGATACATCCTTTTTATTATTCGTTAACCGTATTGGATTTGTAGGTTACAGAGATAGCGTCGATACGGCACAGTATTGTTATTGTTCGCCAAGTGCTGCACGGGTTGGTAAACCCTCGCTGTCACCGATGGCCTGAATCGCTAATGAACCTATTTTATTACCGCGGGCAACGGCCTGCGGCAGAGACTTACCTTCAAGCAGCGCACTGATAACGCCGACGGC
>JAHDVE020002866.1:0-12190 GCA_022606495.2 Halesus radiatus
ATTTGGCCAAAGGTCTAGAGATACGAGGTAATGTCAGCTCCCTTCGTCTTGCCCTGCCGTTCCTGACGTATAGGTACGTATGAACGAGACGTTTATTTGTGCCGGCTCATTTTGATGAGCCGTGAGCGTACGACTCCTGGTAAACCTGACTCTTTTTGACAAACTTTGGAGCCGCTTAAGAAAGATTGTTTATTAATGTAAAAAGATAAACATATCGTATTCTACCGCCTTTCTACAATGACGCATGTTTAAATAAGGCCCTTTGTTCTAATTTGTTTATATAAAATCATCGTATATGTGTCTTACTTCTGCAAGGCTAATTTATGTCCACGACTGTGGAACATGTTTGGCGCCATGACGCATCTTAAGGCAATTGTTTTGTAGAGATTAATTCATTTACACATGTGTAGGCACTGTACACCATAGTTGCGCCGGTAACGGTTCAACTTGGGTAGCCTTGAAATTGATTTGTGTATTAATATGCATCCTTATAAAACCTTCCCATTTGTAAACCATACCTATTCCATTGACTTTTCCCACATCATTGTCCGCTGTGATTTCGTTTGAGACGCATTGTTAATTTCACACTCGCAACCCGCCCCAATCCATCGGATGGTGATCTCGCAACAGATTGAGATATATCGACTGTGTTTTTTTTTTCTGTTGAATTATTATTAATATTTGTTTGTGTGCTCAGTGCACCGACAGCCAAAGAAGAGGCTTATAGAGAAAGTAAGAATCAGGGATCAGTCTTTGGATCCCATCTTACCCTTCCTATTTTACCCCTGCGTATTTGAACAAATCAATTGTAATTATTTAATTGAGATAACGTTAATTTATGAACAGCGCCTAACAGTCCAGCATCTGGACGTTTTTAACCTACACCTATACGCCGGGAGCCGTATAAGCTGGGAATCGTATGAACTAGGATATGAGCTCATGAACTGGGAGTCGGCTGAGTCGTACTAAAGTATTTAGCTAGTACCGTGAGTCTCGTTCTTAATAAAATGAGAAATGACCCATCGCTGCTGGCGTAACCTTGACTATGCTCCATCCCGGGACATGAGGCCTGAGACCGAATTCGCTCACTACACGACCAATATAATATATTTATTTTTTGTACTAAATGAATAAATGTTCTACGTTTTGTTAAAGTTTGTAGCCCCCTTTGAATAGATTCGTTTTTAGATTTTTCTTAAAGGTTTCGAAATTGCTTTCTAACCTCAAACCAAATGAAAGGTCATTCCAAGATTGTGGATTATTAAAAGCTCTGTCTCCAAATTATGCAGCATTCGTAAAAGGGGGTTCAACAGTCTGTTCGACGCATCAGAGTTAAGATTGTATAAGATTGTACCTCACGCAGAGATCAGTCAAGTATGATGGTGCCACTTTGAACTTTGAACTTTTACTTTACCATAAAATAAATTTAAAACTGAACTCTTTCTGTAACATTATAAAAACACTATTAAAACTGCATTATTATACTTGTAGTGATACTGTACAATGAATTGATATAATAATAATAATGTTCAATTTTTTATTATTAATTATTTTTATTGAGATTAAAAAACCTCATTTTAATATTTAATCATTGTAGAAAATAATATTAACATAACCTAAATGAACTGGTCTCATCAGCTATGTTGGTTAAGCGGTTGCCCCGGATAGGCAGAGGTCCAGGGTTCGAGTCCCAGATGCGACTGAAATCTTTTTATTTTCCGTCGTTTTTTTTTCCGTTTTCATGTTTCATTTAGGTTATGTTTATATTATTTTCTAAAATGATTAAATAATAATAATGTTTTTTTTTTAACAAAATAACAAATAATGATATCATCACTGGGATTTCTTGGGCTGAGGATTTCATTTACAAAATATGAAATTGATGTGCTTGATGAAAAAAAAAAAATAATTGTAAGGTTAGATGTTTTAAGTCCAGTTGAGTGGTTTCGGTGTTAGTCTGTATTTTGTGTTAATATATTTTCTATTTCAGATCTCTCTATGTAACGTATCCAGCGTTTTATTTGATTTTTAAATTTATTATGGCTGTTGTGATTTTTTAAGGATAGTGGGATTTTGTTGTAGAGTTTAATACCATAGTATAAGAAGTTTTTTTGTCCAAATGTTGTGTTTGTGGTTCCTTGTTGTATGTGTCTTTGACTCTGAGATCTAGTGTTTTTAATATGTGTGATTATTGATTATTACTATTTTGAATCTGAATATTTTTGTTTTAAATGGAGGGCCGCGCAATCGGTAACTACTGCACAGGGCGCGAAATATTATTGAACCAACCCTGGTCCTGGGTTCGAGTCCCAATTGCTACCGTCATTTTTCTTTTCTGTGTCTTTTCGATTACACGTTTCATTTTGAGACTTGTTAATATTACCTTCAGTGATTAAAAATCTACTACAATGGGCTTCTTTAATAAGTTATTCCATAAATAGAAATTGTTTTCTGTGTATTAAATTCATTATATTCATCAAGGCCTGAAATTAATTTTAAATTATTATTATTTAATCAAAATTCTCGAATAAGTTTGGTGTTGTTTAGTCGCCAGAGAGAGTTGTCTCTTTTAAAATATTCGTTTTGTATGGAAATATTAAAATTAATTTTACTTTCATTGTCATTGTGATACTTACATTTTACTGAGGCGAAATTCCAAATTTTAACGAGTTTTCAGTAACAACGAGCTAAGAGTGTTTGCCGCTTGATGAAAAATAATTATTGTGACGAAACAAAGCGAAAATCTTTTTTGTTTTTCGCGCCGTGTTGTTGTGCTGATTTTAATTAGTTTTTTTAACAACCCTTGCGATGGCTCTCCTGAAATTTTGAAAAGTACGAAATTTAAACTCACAAATATCACTTTGTCTTTAACTATGAAAATTATTTATTTTTATCAATACCGATCGGTTTCGCTTAATACAAGCGTCATCGGGGTATAAAATTAAACTGAATGAAATACATACTGTCTCTTTATATATATATATATACAAATAGAATGAGACAAAAAATATCGAAGAACGAAGAAACAATGAGATAGCATGAAAATAGAAATCTCACATAGTAACAGAGAGAAATTTACCAATGTGATTAAGGGATAATGGGAAATTTTATGAGTTTATGGGAAATATAATCCTTAATTACTTGTTTATGTGTTCATTGGTAATTCATTATGTATTTCATTGTTTCTTTGTTCTATTTTATATTTTGTTTCATTTTATTTGTATACATAAACACACAGTATATATATTTTTTTGATTAGTTTAAAATTGCACCCTGATGATGCTTGTGTTAATTTTTGGTATTAATAAAAAAATCGTAATAATGAACAAAGTGATTGTTTTATTTCATTAATTTGTCAAAGTCAGCGATTCCTATAAAAATTTACTTATTTTGCAAAAATGGTTATATACACCAATACATTGCAAAAATGATAAAAAATCGAAAAATATATAGTTAACATAATTATATAAGATATTGATAATTAGAGCTGTTACAGCCGAATGTAAATGTATCATGTGGACTGTAAACAACGTCGACAAATAACGATTTTGCTTATATGGGATATATTAAAGGTTTAAAAGGAGCAAGGATAACCAAACACTTACCGAATTTTTTTTTTTTTTACAGTAACTCCACACAGGAGACCAAGGAGGAAATAATTTCCTTCAAGGCCTATATCATCTTTGGGGATGCTGTGTGGAGGATCTTTTAGAGGATAGAAAGGAGTGAACTTGGGTCTTGAAGAGACCCATGTTATAGGATGGAGGAAACACAGAGGCCGGCAGATCATTCCACAGCCGAGCTGTTGAACACAAGAACGAGTCGTAGAAGCGACCCGTTCTCATGTGACAAATGTCAACCGTGTGCAAATGTTGGGCGCGCGTTTGGCGTGTTTCCCGACTATGCACCGGTGCCGAAGGGATCAATGACGCTAGTTCCTCGGAGCATCTTCCATTAAAATACCGGTAGAACAAGGACAGCATTCCCACCTGACGTCTGTGCTCCAAATATTGCAACCCGTTTGTTAAGATAGGCGAATCTATCAAACGGACCGCCCGTTTCTGCACAGAGTCAAGGGTTTTTTTCAGATATTTTGGGACTCCCGACCAGAGGTGGCTTCCAAATTCTACAGTGGGGCGCACTTGCGATTTGTACAGGTCAGCAGTTGTGTACTATTAAAGTATCTGCGGGCTCTGTACAATACGCCCAGCTTCTGAGAGGCTAACTTTACTCGGGTTTCGATGGAGCCCCCATACCTGAGCTGGTCACTTAAGGTTACACCAAGCATATCAATGGAGGGCTTGTTGGGAAGATGGAATGATGTCCATATGAACGAACATGCTCCCACTAAAGTAGTTTTATCTTCTGTCGAAAAAGAGAGCACTCAAAACAAATCACTGTATTCCATTTATTCAAAAAACGTAGTATCCGGTTGGAGAAGGTAAGGACTGGATAATTAGCAATTAAGATAGGAACCAACTACATTATCATTTCAGAACCTAACAAGCGCTATACAAATAGTTTTTTGACGAAGGTTACAAGTAGGTACATAATATAGTTATAAAATAATAATTTCGTGCTTAAACTTTTTGTAGGTCATGTGGAAAATATCCAAATTTTCTGATAAGCATTTAATTGACCAAATCTTCCCAGAGGCATCACCATTGGCAAGTTAGTTTTGGACCTGGGAAGATATATAATCCTGTGTTATCTTTATATATGTATTGATTTATTTTTAAGCAAAAAGTACACAATGGCATGCGGTCTATAAAGGCTGAAAAGCTGTTCCAACCCTAAGAAAAACGAACCGTACGAAGAAAAAAAAATTCTAACCAAATGAATTTTGTACAACTTGTACACTTATTTATTCAGTTGGCCACAACAACCAACACAAAATGATAATAAGATGTCCATTTTTGTATATTCAATGGACATTCATACCCACACTGCGCAAAGCCTACCTTTGATCATAGGGCAATGCAGGCCACTGTTTGTACGAGGGTCATCCGTAAAGTAGTACCCGTTTACGCCGTGCGGAGCGCTGGCGAATAGAGTAGCCGCCGGACAAGTACTAACACGTTCAGTTACATCTAGCTGGTATTGACTGTGTTGTTCTGTTTATAATGTTCAAGAAGATAGAGAACGCCGCCAGTTGTGAAGTTAGAGCTGTGATTAAATTTCTCAACGCAAGAAATGTGCGACCTTGCGATATTCATAGGCAATTGAAGGAGGTGTATATAGACAATGTTCAAGATCAATTCCAATGCATATTTTGCGACATTGAAGAAATTACGGCCTTTGAAGGTCTGTTGTCTACTGGCTTTATCCTCTTCCACAATAATGCCAGGCCACATACGGCTGGCATAACACAACAACTTGCCCACAAATTCAAATGGGAAACTTTCAATCATCCACCCTATTATATATAGTCCAGACTTGGCTCCTTCAGATTATCCGTTTACAAAACTCAAGGACTTTTTGGCAGGAAAGAAATTTGAAAGCGATAAAGCAGCTGTGACTACATATCTCAATACACTGGCAGCGGAGGAATATGACGCTGCGATACAAAAACTCGTCACACATTACGATAAATGCTTAAATTTGCTAGGTGACTATGTAGAGAAGTAGTTTAAGGTACGAGGTGTGTTCAAAAGAAAAGGTGAATTTTGAATTTTCGCGGGCTGTGTACATTTGATAATCGATTTTTTTTGTTATGTTGGTAAACATATGTTTATCATATGTTAGCATTATCAGCCATTTTGGATCAGTGGTTTGTTTTTGACAACTAGAAAGGTTAGTCACGTTTTTGTGTGTTCTTCGATTTTTTTACTTTTGAAAAATATGGATCAAAGAATATGTATTAAATTTTTAAAATGGAAGAAAGTGCTCCAACACACTTAAAATGTTGACTGTGGCATTCAGCGAGTCTACTTCGTCTCAAAAAAGTGTCTATAAGTGGTACAAGCGCTTTACAGGAGGCCGAGAAGATGTTAATGACGATGAGCGTCCTGGAGTTGCAACCACGTCAACAATGAAGAAAATGGTTCTGGAAAATCGTCGAATCACTATTAGGGAAGTTGCAGAGGATGTTGGCATATCAATCGGATCATGCCATGCAATTTTCTCGGATGTTTTGGGCATGAAACGTGTGGCAGCGAAGTTTATTCCGAAATTGCTAAATTTTAAGCAAAAGCAACGTCGCAATAGTATCGCTCAGGAGTTGTTGAATGACGTCAACGACGATCCAGATTTGCTCAAAAGGGTCATAACTGGTGATGAAACATGGGTATATGCTATTTACAAATAAAACGTTCAAATTTGTTTATATATACCAATTTTTTTTATATTACCAAACGGATACTACTTTCCAGGTGGCCCTCGTATATATCATTTATTATATAATAATATAATATTATTATATTGATTGTACTTGTAACAAATTAATTATCTTCATGGGGTTGGTACTTTATTGTGTCTGATTATTTCGTAACTTAGAAACTTTCAAAGTTCGTTATAACTTGCGAGTTACCAAGTTATATTGCTTGCGAATGATTACTGTTGTTTCACAGAATGTGGAAAGTTTGTCATTGGTCGGACAAAGTTCTTGTTTCAGTTTGGAGATAGTTTATAGGTTGTATATGTCCAAAGAATTTTTTTTTCCAATAACAGAAACTAATTAACCTATCCATTTTTTTATAAAATGAATTTATTTATGCCCATTACAGGCTTTTACATGGACATTCATAAATAATATTGAAAGGGTACATATGTATTACAATAGATAAAATAAAAAGAAACAACATAATTTGACACTTTTATCCAGAGTTAAATAGTTTCAAATAACCTAACTCTACTAGATTAAAAAAAACGTACTAATGCATACTTATACTGTAACATTGATGTTCCAAATATGTCAACAACATCCAAGTATTGGTTCCCCAGTTGTTGAATCCGTCGCATAGGGGAATAATATGATGATGCTGAAGTTGAATTATCACAATAAAATGGTAGATACTGTCTTGTCCTACCAGGTATGGTACATGAAAAGCAATCAAATAGCAGTTCAGGGGTATGAAACATTGAATTAACAATTTTAAATAAACACGTTAAATCGCAAATAATTCTACGTTCAGATAATGTTTCTAAATTTAATGAATAAAGTAGGTAATCGAAGTCTATGCATTCTCTAGGAATATCCATTCTAAATATTACGTAAAGTTGCTCCAGGTTGCTACCTGTGGCTTGAAGATTGATGTGATGATAGCTAATCTGCGATGGGAGGGGGCTCCAGAAGATGTTAAAATATTTTTAAATATTCAATAAGCTAACAATTTCAAACCGAAGCAAAGCTAAGTTATCTGTGACTCTATAGTACTAATGACTGTTTCATCAGGTGTTCCCCAAGGCTCGATACTGGGACCATTATTATTTTACAGTCAAACTTGGTTAACACGAGCATCAGGAGACCGACCAAATTTGCTCATTATAGCCTTTTCTCGTTATATCTGAAATAGATTAAAATCGTATATACCTACCACCTACCTATCCCTACTATCAATATATTCACGAGTGTATAAGATATTCTCAAAATTCGGGTATTAGTTAATATATAAAAATATTCGAGAAATGTTCATATTTATTGGTAAAATTTGTAATTAATGGTTATTTTAAAGAAATCGCTTCCATGGTTCTCAATTTTTCCATCAAAACACTCAACGCACTATAAATCCCATCGCCTGGTTCTAGGATTCCAAGAAAAATATCATTAAATTATCCATCACTTGCTTGCGCGTATTGTTTCGGTTATAAACTCTCACTTGTCATAAAACACTAGCTTGCGCTATTATTATTGGTTTTAGTTGTAAAATTCTACTTCTCATAAACCAGCTATAAACAACTCGCGGCTCAATTCGAGTTGCAGTTTCAGTTTCGTACGGCCCACTTGACTACAAAGAAAAATCAAAATGTTTGTGGTAATTCTTGAAAGACCTTAATGACATTTTTTTTAATTGAATTTTTTTAATTCCATACCGTAAGTCCCAAATGGAACAAAATTCTAAAAATCGTTTACATCGCTCGAAAATCAAGAAAAACAACAAATGTGAAATAACGCTTAACTCCCCACATAAAAATTTTAAATTGTAGGTCGTGAGTCGAATTTGAAAATTAGTTAAAGCGGCCCCTCTGCTAAAATTTTGTGCAACACTATCGTGAACTTAACCTATGTAGGGATGTATTTACTAGTAGATTTTTATTGGTTTCTAATACAAAATTGAAGATGAGTAAGTAGTAAATAGAAAAAAAGATACGGAATACGGAACAAAATTGCCAAGCACAATTTTCGCATGACTTTTGCAGATTTTATATCACAATTTTGCATAATTGCAGATGAATGGGAAGGTTTCAAATTGCCGACAATCTTACACAGGTAGTGCAATAAAAATATTAATCCGTCCCTAACGGGGTTTAATGAAATTCCCCCCAGTGGCCGCCCCGCTCGCCGTCGCTTAATGCCACCACCTTTGTCTGTTATTACTTACTTGGAAAAGTAAGTTTCGTCAGATTTAACGATCTGTGTGGGTATTTAGAAATTTTCTTGACAACATTATTTGTCCATTATATCCATGAAACGTCCTCGTTATAGACGCCAACAATGTATTAAAATAAGCCTGAACCAAAATATCATTAGTTAATTGCTCTTTATAGCCGTGAATTCGCCTTATCCGTGGTCGTTATAACCATGTTTGACTGTATTTATACGTGTATGTAAAAACTTTTATTTCTCATATGTTAGCAAATTGTATGCATCTTAAAATTGTAGTTCAAAGTTTTTATTTTTTTTATTATCGCACTAGAGTCTCAACTGACTGTAATCATTGAAACCATGGAATCCTAAATTTAAAGATCGTTCAAGGCTAAATGAAGTAAAGAGGGTTCCGGAGATTACTCAGTTTAATGGATGATCTCAGTATAACCCTGATGATAGACCGGATATTAAAAAATGGTACATTGCTTGAAATTACTTTATCAGTGTTCATTAATTAACCAGATGTGAATAGCCAGGTACTTACCAGTCATCTTCTTCCGCATATCCTTCCCCTCCCCCGCTTCCTTCAGCTTTATGACATACTGCAAATGGGGATGCTATAGTCCCTCTAGCTCTGGGCAGTTGATTACATGGTGAGTTTTTATTTATGAGGCACGTTTTAACAAAGCAAAGTAATATTACTCTTACAGACCCATTTTAAATATGTTTCCTTTCACCCTTCCCTCAATCTCTATCTCTTCCCCCACTCTTTACTAATCCCTAGTCACGTACGTTCTGTCATAATTTTGTAATATTGTTCAGTATATACTTTGCCCTGACGATGGAACGGTTGTTCCGAAAACGGTAGTCGTTAAAAATAAATGTGGTTAAAATAAAGTTTGATTGTTTCATTTGATAAAATTATTCTTTTCATTTTTGGAATAACTTATTGAAGCTCTTCGTAATATATTTTTAACCATTAAAGATAATAGTAACAATCAAAATGAAACATGAAACCGAAAAGACAAATAAAAAAAACTGTAGCAGCTGGAACTCGAACCCAGGACCTCATGGCCTATCCGGGACCTTGCGCTCTAACCCACTGAGCTAAAGCTACCGTCCGTCCGTTCCGTGATTTTTATCAGTATCGTTCTTCGATTTCTAAGAACTGTCAATATCATCTTCAATTAATTAATATTTTTAGATAATTTATCTTAGATTTATATTTTCATGGGACATCTGTTTACTTGTTTTACAAGTCAGGAATAATATTAAAATTCGAGTTTTAATCCCAGTTGCGACCGTTATCTTATCTTTTCGGTTTCATGTTTTATTTTGAGAGTTGTTTTTTTTTTTTTTTACGAATACCGCACAAGAATCCCAACTGCTCCCAACCGTCTGGAGCCAGTGAGACTATGGCATTCCCAATTGGGGAATGTTGTGAGGCTGAAGGTATTGGGGAGGGGAAGGAGAAGGGGAAGAGGAAGGTGGGGAATACCTGGCTATTCAGATCTGGTCACCAAACACGGCTAAAAGACATTTCAAGCAACGTTTCAATTCTGAATGGTGGTCTTTCACCAGGGCGATACTGAGAGTATCTTCCACTTACATATATTATATTCAATGATTAAAAACATATTATTATATTGTTTGTGAGAGAGAAAATCATTTAAATAGCCAGTGAAATATAAAAATAAAAATACTATTCTTGGACTATTTGGAATTCTGTTGCCGATTATTAAAGGTAATTAATGGTGAGAATAAAACACATCAAAACAGGAAATCGACTTACAATATTTAAAGTTCCTACCCGACAAAGATGGTGTTGAAACAAAGTTTCCGTCTAATGGAATAATCCTACGTTGTGATCAATAAATTATGGTGAAATCTGGTTACCTTTTTGAATGTCTGGTTTATGTATTTAGCAACGGACATGTCAAATTTAATTTTAGAACGGAGAGAATTTCACTTTGTAGAACAAACCAATAATAATGAGGTATGGAATTGGCAGAGGAAGGATGAAAATAAACTGATTGCCGTAGAAATGAGGTCTCTGAGGCGAATGCGTTGTAAAACCATGTATGATAGTGTGAAAAATATTGAGATTCGTAAAGAATGCAAGGATGATTTAAGCGTAATAAGTAAGATTAAGAAAGGGACGATTAGATGGTTTGGGGAAGAAGAGAGAATGAACGAAGAAAGGAGTGTAAGAAGAATATATGACGCAAATGTGAATGATAGAAGAAGCCGGAGACGCCCGAGGAAGACATGGTACGATCGAGTGAACCAAATACTTGAGTCGGGCTATGTCAAAAGTCGGAATAATAGAAGAGAATGTATGAATGTGAATGAAGTAAGTAGTGTATGCCAAGATCCAGTTGTTTGGCGGTCCGTCCTTTCTGCGTACTGCTACGGGGAAACGGCGTGATGGTTAATTAGTTAGTCACAAATAGTAATGATTCGCTTAGCGACGATGTAAAAATACGATAATTTAATATTTTGTTTTCTTAGTATCGCCCTTGTGAATGACCAACATTCAGAATGGAAACTTTGCTAGAAAAATCTTTATCACTATTAAATAACCAGATGTGAACATCCATATACTTCCATATCTTCCTATTCCCATCGTTTTTTTATGTGATACTATAAGAGAGTCAGCTGCTCCCAACCGTCTGGAGCCAGTGAGACTATGGCATCCTCAATTGGGGTATTTTAACATTTCTTTCATAAACCCACACAAATTACTTAATGTTATACATAATATAATAATTGTATTCTGAAACAATCAATGACATTACGAATACTTAACAAAACACCTTTATTCAACGCGCTTCACACATTTTTAACACTTCATACAGCGAGTTCGACTTATTAAACTCAGCCCCTTATAATTTCAAACCAAAAATCAATGAATAACATTCACACAATACATATTACTCTACACAGACTAGATCCTTTCCCTTCCCTTCCCCTCCCTCCCATTATCCTAACCCCGTAGGCTAACTTTGTAACTTTTCTTTTTAAATTGAATAATTTAAATAGTTAAGTGAAAACCTATTATTGGTTCATTTTTTAAAATATATTTGCTATATGTAATTATTGCTGTAAACTGTTGGTTTTCCAAATAAAATAAAATAAAATACAAAATGGAAATAAATATTATTCCATTGTTTCCCGTAAAATTTAAATGCCATTAGAGAGAGTGAGATAGCGAACGTAGCAATGTGTGCGTATAAGAAAGACAACTTTTTAGTAGTAGGTACTTTCTTAGTAACTCGTTCACACGTCATATTCGACGCAACTTTGAATTCCGAAAACGACGTATGGACGCGAATCCATCGCGTTCAACAGACATATCTTTTAAATGTCCGTCTTTGTCATACAAAAACGATGTTTGAATTTAGAATTTACTTGAAACGTAAGAGTGTTTATTACTTGTGCCACATTTTGTGTTAATTTGGTTAGACAATAACGTGTCTATACGTGTGTAATGTCACTGAATATTAAATTTTATACCTACACAAAGTAAGTCAGTATCGATTAATAATTGCAATGTCATAGAAATATAAATAAAAAATGAATCGGTGGTAAATTATCGATTTACCTATAATGACATTACTATTACGTATAGTCGAAACATGACAAAATTGCCTTGACCCTCTC